>JARHVA010004987.1:392500-535000 GCA_037957365.1 Torreya grandis
AAAATAAAGGTTGGCCGATTGAAACTAGGGTAGTTATAGGTTTGGCATAGATATTTGGAAGAGACACTATCTCTGTGCATGAAGAATACAATCCATCATAGAATAGGAATACATGTTGGTGCCCTATGTTCATAACAAATGACCCCATCTCATCTTTTCTACATGAAGTGGTAAAGAACAATAGTCTTATATTTTTTGGAGTTGATAGTGTAAAATGAGGTTGTGTATTCCTTCATACTATTTAGAAATCATCTATGTAGGGAGTAAATGTTCCATTTCATAATGAGCTTAAGAAATTTCAACGGGGTTCAAAAGGGAAAGGCTATTCCAAAAATGTAAGTGATGAAATATTTCATGTGGTATCATATAATAAAGGGACCATTTTATACACTAAAAATGGATTTACATGGTCTACACACATTGTAAATGGGTCCATAGCTTGTAGGGTGGTAACATCTTTGAATTTTTATTTACTACTACCAATGGTCGATGAATATGTCATGATAGTTAATTTGATTATGATAGGGATCCATGTCTAATGTTGGCTCACATCAGTTATTCAATGGCACTAATGTGGGGAGAATACATTGAATTCTTAAAATCTATGTTGTCGCTTATATTCAAACATGATTTCAATATATTGACATCTAGAAAAATTACATTAGGTTTAAGAAGTTATGAGAACACCATACTCAAACCCTTAGAAGAGAAGGAAACCACTACTAGAAGTTATCTTTGTAAGCATATTATTTATCCTTATTTTCCAAATAAAATTATAAGGAGGCACTCATAAAGAAAATGTTTTCAAAGGATTTTTAAAATGAATAACATATTTTTGTTGGTTAATACTTCATGCACAAAATGTGAGATGGGTTCAACCATCATGAGTTTAAAGTGAGGTTTGACTACCAATTTACATTACTTCACTTTAAATAACATCACTTTATGAAATAAAATCTTAAAAAAATACACCAAAAATAAATAAATATTATTATTTATAAGAGAAGCCTCTAAATGGTGCATAGTTACCTAAGCCTCTTTCAGTCTATTGCCTTAAATGCCTTTCCATTGCTTCTCAACATCATCACCCAACTCACCTTGAAATAATTCACCACTTTTATGATCTATAAAAATCAATTTGGATGTTAAAATAAGTTCTTGTAAAGTAATTTTATGGCCAAACTGATTAGGATTTGAATCACCATGCAATGCTTTAGTCTACAATGGCTTGAATTCTTTGTGAAAATATATAACCTCTTTGCCCAATCACTATGTGATAGATTCCATTTAAGTCTATCAGGATTTTACATATTTAAGGCAACTATTGTATTTACATGACCTACATCCATTAGAAAAGAGTACAAATCTTCCAATGTGGCAGGTTCTTTTGTTAGAGTTTTTTTATTATGAAGGGTTGATAAGCATAACATGACACGAGTTTGATTATGAAAAGTCTCCATGTTCTATGTGAAACTCAAGTTAGTATTGAAATTCCGATGATATGGAGACAAGACAATGAGGTTCCAAAGTGTATATTATATCTTAAGTTTATTTATGATGTCAATACATTGAAACCTAGAGAAATTATGACAAGGACATACAAAAATTAGAAATGGTGTAATATTTTAAAGTGAAATTGTTGAGGTTAATATACCCTCATTTTTTGTGAAAATTGGGACCATTGAGATGTTTTGAAGCTTATCCCTAAGAACATGACCTATTATAAACATCATTAAAATTTAAATATCATCCACGCTATCAAACTTAGGCATTGATTTATGGTGTGTTTTAAGCTTAACTAACATTGCTAATGATTGGTCTTCATGTCTTTAGGTTATAGGTTTTATGGATCCCTTGCTAATGATTCATGTTTAAATTCAAATTTGAAGGGAATTATTTGTTGGGAGCATGTTAAATTTATTTTGGACTTGAGCACAAGTTTCATGTTTAAAGCTTAGTCATTTTTTTAAACACAACTAAATCTTTAGCTTAAAATATGTTTGGTCCCATTTATTGTCTTCCCTATTAGATCCTTATTGTTTCAATCCATGGTCTAAATTTTATGATAATAGGGTCGCTTTTAGACTAGCTTTATCCTTTTGTTAATGTCTTAGCCTAAAGTTTTAATACTAAGGCCCCGTCATATTTATTAACATGAGCTTGACCTTAGTAAAAAAAATTAGCCTATGTTCACATTTTTTCCCAAGCCCAATTTAATTTCCTTATTTCTTGTAGAATCTAACAACTCTCACTTCATCATGAGTCTTGATCCAATGGAATGAGCAAGACTCAAGTCTTAAATTAACACACATACAATTCATAAGATCTAATGATCCATACATTCTTGCGGCCTCTTGATCAAATGATGTGAAGGAATCCAAATTAAATTAAGCACTTAGTCCTTTGGATCAGTCATATTTGACCTCTCAAATCATTATCAATGGTTATCAATTCATCATAGGCCAAAGATTGGATGAAGTGAAGACATCATTGAAAACTCAAAATCTTAAGATCTCTATGGAGTTACCATTTGGCACTCCCACATCAAATATTAGTAGAAAAGGGGCCCGTATGAAAGAAGAGACCAATCATAATAAATATTTTAGATCATGATTAAACAAATTTCAATTCATCATGATTCTTGATCCAATGAAGAAAATTAATTCCAAGATCTTGGGAGGCCCCATGGAGGTACCAAGTGGCATTGTGACGTTGAGACATGAGAATTTGATGAGATTAAATTTGGCATTCATGTGATTGTCATTTGATGCTCGTGAGGATGTATTTGATGTCTATGTGACCATGAAATTTAAGCCCATTAAAACTATGAAATTCACAAGCCTAAATTTGGCATTTGTATAACCATCATTTGATGCCCATGAGGACATATATAACATCTATGAAACCATCAAATTTAAGATAATGAATTATTTTCTCAAGACTATGATATACTCTAAGATGTTGCTAAAATGCCTATAAATTTCCTTAAATTTGATTGAAAACCGTTGTAAGATGTTTGAATGATTGAAATATTTGAACTGAAAACATTGAAAAGGTCTCATAGATCTAGTATTATGCAAGAATCAATTTAGTCTAAGTCTATAACTTAAGGTCTCCATTGCATTTTTTTGAATGTCATAAACCTTAAGCTAGAGAATTCTACAAAGTCTTATTTTTAAGGGATCTTTGTGACTTAAAACTTAGGCCAAATGTTTTTAACCAAAGGTTTTAATTTGTTTATTAATACAATAAAAATCGTTGTGGCACTTGATCATTATATCATTTTGACCCCTTTAAGCATGTCCAATAGATTGAACATAATTATCTTAGCCCAATGTATACGTTGTGTTTATTAAACACAACATAAAATTTAACCTAAAATATTTAGCCATGGCCTTCATTGCATAAACTTAGGAGACTTATATATAAACACTTTAGCCTATAGTTCATTTGATGTTTAATAAACAAAAAATGAACATTAGCCTAAGGTATTTAAAACCTAAGTCCTTGCCTAGCTATTTGATTTAAAACTTAGCATAAAATAATTTAACCTATGTCTATTTTCTTATTGATATGAAATAGTCTTAGGTAAAAATATTTTATCCTAATTTATTTTATGTCTATATGCTAACTTAAGGTTCATGCATCTTTTTAGATCTAATGGCTTGTGCTTTATCATGAGAGTAGGATTCAACAATGTGAATCTGATAATGACTTTTTAATGGAGATCTAAGAGCTAACATGTTTAATATGTGGTGAAATCATGTTAAAAGTGTGACTGACAAAGGTACTAGAGCTCAGAAGGCCCATAAAGGTGCAGTGCAACAACCATGGGACTCAAGACCCAAAAGAGTAAATAATGAATGAGGGCCCAAATGACAATTGACGGTCCATCATCACTCATAACATCTTGATCTGATAGTGTGAAGTAAATGGGTAATTTTTAAATGCCAATGACTAGTGCTAAAAATTAATTTATGAAAAATGCCATGAAAAGTGCTAAATAACTACTATGCAAGCACAAAACCAAAAAAATTAGATCTTGCATGCTCAAAAATGCAAAAGTATAAATGTATAAATCCAAATAAAATCCAAGTCTTGTATGATCTAAATTTTAGATACGCCTTTTCCATTAAGTCTTTGGAATTATAAAACTTTCATTAAAGAGACCCTAAGTGAACTCAATTAATCACAATTGAATTTTAGAAGAGCTTAATTATGATTTGCATGAAAAATAATTAACATAGAGATCAGTTATAATCCAATTATGAACCAATTTATAAGTGAATAAGCCATGGTGAATCATAAATAAAAATTAAAAGATGAGACAAAGTTATACCTATCCATAGATAGCAAAGGAAAGGTTTTCAAGGATGCTGAGCTGGATGTTGCAGTTGTGAAAAATGGCAAAAAATTGGTTTAATATCTTCTGGACTATAAAGGAGATGAATCCCATTACCAAATTGGAATAGAGTATTTCCATGGTTAGTACGAGATACTATGAATTCATCATAGCTTTAATGGGCGACCTCCACCATGCTTCTATCAGAACAGAGGTACTTCACTACATTGATGTCCTAGCTCTAATTTTTAAGAAATTATAGGATTGATAATAACTAGATTATCCATGAAGGATTCTCTAGGATATTATGCTACATCGCCTTATTATACTTTGACAAATAATATAAGCTCCCTAAACCCTATTGACCTACCCACAATCAAAGGATGGATCAGTGAGAATGACCTGGATAACATCTTTAGACCATGATTGCTCCAAAGGAAACTTGTATTTTAGGAATTTGAAGGAAATATATCAATTGTCAAGTTTATGTAAGGGATTATGGTAGTCATGAATCTATTAAATAAAATATGTAGAGCCCCTGTAACTACATATGTTAACAAGAGTTTGGTGCCTTACATCTACTTTATGGTGAGAAAGAGCTTGTTCTTCCAATAGAAGATATTATTAGTGTCCTCCTAAGGAAATAATTTACTACCAATAATATGGAGATACAAAAAATATTTTTATGATGTTTTATTTTCTAGATGTGCTACTAGCTTCTACCAAGATCCCCAACATAAAAAAATGGTCTTCTAAGGGCACAATCATAATTTCCCACCACTACACAAAACTGCATATCCTTAAGTATCAAAACCATATGGAAATCATATGTGACTTTGTATATCCTATTTTGGTGGAACATATCATAGGGATTCTCATTCCCAAAATTCCCCCTTTGATTAGTAAATATGTGGAGTTAATAGGAGATATTTGGTCTTACCTAGATTGTATTGTTATCAAAATTAAGGGGATTCTGATCTATCCATTCAAGTTGCCTATCTACATTCCCCCCAAGTTTTAAGATAAAAAAATTATATATCAAGAATAAAAATAAGGGCCTCCTCCATCACTTTCCTTTGACAACTGGAAGGATTGTTCTACAATATTGGAATCAAGTGAACAACATGTCCAAGCATAGGTACTATTTTATGTTTTAATTGGATGATTTTAGGTAGTGGGATCCAAATAATGTGGTAGGCCCATATTTGAAGAAAAAATATCTACCTAATCCAATCTATGAGCACCAACTAGGACCTCATGACACCTTGTACATTAAGGTTAGCAATTTTGAAGAACAACTATCTACATTCAAGAGTACCAACCTTAAACTCATGCATAGGTTAAAAAGTGATAAAAATTAAGGGAAAATATGTAAAATGCATCCCCTTTAGTACCATTTATTTCTTGAACCTTCTAGGCCACCTCAATAAGAGTGCCAAATGGAAACACCATAGCCCCAAAGACAAATTATAAAAGGAATTGGAAAGGAAAAGTTATAGAAGGTTCTTAGTGAGGGAACTTCATCCTTAGATCTCCCTCAAAGACCACCATCCCTAGTTGAGAAATTAAAGTTTATTATTGTTAAGCCTGATGAAGTGGTAAAGGTACCCTCGAAGACCTTATTGAATCATATGGATCAAAGGAGGAGGAATTACAAGATAAAGAGCTCATGTTCAAGTAGATCAAGTTGAGTAAGAGGATAGGGGGAAGGAAGTTTCCTTGACATAGTCTAAATGATACCTGAGAAGAGGAAAGTAGAGCTAGAAATTGTCCCTATTAGGTAAAAGAGGCCAAAGTTAACCATCACTTATCCCTCAAGTGAGATTAACTTATTCACTAAAGAGTTCCTTATTCATGGACCTATCATCCCTTATTGGTTCATGTATGGAAAAATGTAGAAGATCCCTTCCTAATCCCACTCATGGGCCTTGACCAAGGATGTGAACATTGATGTGCATGAAGAAATAAATCCATTAATTAGGACCTTAATGAATGACTATCAAGAAAGAATAACTGTGACCACTACAAGTCCATGCAATAAGCAAATGGATTCTCTAAGAGCATCAAATAGCACTAGGGTAGAGGTCTTGAACCTCCAAAATTCACATAATCATCCATGATTATGTAGTTTAATCCAGAGATAATTAGATTAGAGAGGGTCACTACAGGGAAATCCATGATAGAAACTAAGGAGTTCACTTTACAAATTATTAAACACTTATAGGCTTAGCCCCAGCTAGAGGTAAACAACTTGTTGAGGTTCATATCCATGAGGAAGTTATTGAAAACCTATAAAAATCCAACTCATCCCAAGTCATAGCGGACATTAAGGCATGGAACAAAGGATTCAAAATTAGGTAAAGGAAAAAAGATAACTTAGATACACAAGCCATTTTATCAGTTCTTGACACCATAATAAATATGCTTGAAGCATCATTATTTGATATGTTTTATTATTTGAAATCACTAAGGCTGAGGCAAGATGCATTAATCCAACAAGGTGAAGTGGATAAAGGATTAATAATAGAATGGCATGAGGTAGATACCAAGATTAGGGATCTCATTATCATTTTGATCAGGGATAAAATCCCTAAATTCGAAACCATTAGTCTAGCCCAACTATCTTTTATATTGGGGATAGTGGTAGACAAGATCCAAAGTCCATGTGTGTGGACAAAGAGTTTGGATAGAGTCCTAGCTGATGATAAGGAATTGATTACTAGAATTGACAAACTTTTGTGAACTATGCTAGCTAATCCTACAAAGACTACATCCCTAGGGATTATTGATGATGCAAAGTATAAACATATAGTTACCTTGGTAATGCAAGAGGTAAAGGGCTAAGAGCTAGGGAAAATTAGGTAGTGACAATGGCAGGATTTTAGACATGATCTTCATAGCTGAGGACAAAAATGTAGAAGCCTATAGCATCAACGAAGCTATGGCCAGAGATGATAGGGACCTAGATGAATTAGCTGATTGGGAGGAGGTTTATCTCTTGAATCTAGTTGTGGATGTAGATCTTGTCAAATAAAAAAATTAGAGGGTCATGGAACTTGTACAAGACAAATAATGGAGTCCCTCGATAATGGGTGCAACAAGGGTATTGATATTCCTTTTTATAAAAACATTTTTAATATTTAAAATAGGGAATATTTTTTTTAAAGGCATATGCTAGTCTGTTAGCATATTTGCCTCTAGGTCAGTCTAATTTTAAGAAATAAATTTATTCTAAAGTTTTCTATAGAAGGATAGTTGTTCTTATCTTTTGTACAGTTGTATCTTGTAACTGACCAATATACTACCTTACCTTTCTATAAAAGCATGTATTACCATCTTGTAAAATGGAGAGATTCTTTTAGAAAAAAATTCATACCTGGATCAATTAATATGATCAATTAATTATGCAAACATTGTCCATATTTAATGTGTCAATTGTTAATACAACTTTTCTATCAATGTCTAGTTTTATCTCTTAAATTTGAATAGTTTCTTTGAATTTTAGGTTGCATATTTAATTCTAATTCATGCATATTATAGATTAGTTGAAGGATCTTGGATTTCTTTCACCTAATTTTGCTCTATATTTAGATGTGTAAATGCTATTTGATTACAATAGTAAATATTTAAAGTAAACCATGTTCTTACTTGTGATTCTTTACATCATCCTTTGAAGTTTTCCTAGTGTATAGTGAAATCTAAGATTAGGTTATTTTGAAAAATATATTAGCTTAAATGAATACTCAGTATTAATTGAATCTTTTTCATAATGTTTGAGGCTAAGATAATCAATCACTTGTTTTATTTTTTCCCTACTCTTCTCATTTTCTCTTTTTAACCATATCACTTTGATTCAAGCTTCATTATAAATGTCCATTTAGATTTGTTTTTTATGACAATTCACTAAGCATTCTCATAGATACTAGAATTTTAGAGAGAATTAGACCATGATGGCTCGCAATCATCAATAAACATAAATTTGTGGGAATAGTTAAACACTATTTCACTACTATTTCACCACAGGTAACATTAAGTATGCACAATATGATACTCATGCTCTGAATTCCTATAATTATAAAATCAGAAGTGTTCTTGAACACTAAGGACATCTATGGTACACATAGATATCAACAATTCCCATTGTAATTAAAAGGAGGACCAATCTCTATAAATTGGTTGGAGTTTCGTTTATCTTAGTCTATTTTGATCTAAGATTCATGTTATATTTGTGATCTTAGGTAATTATTTGTTTATAAGGGTAAATATTATTGATCTTTGTGGTGTCTAATATATCTTTGTGCTTCCTTAGATAGAGATCAAAGTTCTTTGAGGTTCAATGCTTGATTTTGGAAAATTTAGCTTAAAAATTTGAAAACCGATAGTTCAGGAGGTTAAGACAGCTTATTTTGATCAAATATTGGCATATATTTCATAGATCTAAGTTTATTTGAGCTTATACTTATAAATATAGATCATATTTTCACAATTATAAAATTATTTTAGCTATCTTAGGCAAGGATCAATGTCCTTTACTATTCTTCATGCAATCTTTGAAAAATGAGCTTAATGTATAGGTTTAATCTTTGTTATTTATAAATATTAGCCTAATACATCATATTTCAAATAGTACCTTAAATCTTCAATTTATAATTGTCAAGGATTCAAGCCAGATCACACTCAAAGACAAGGGAACCTTTGCTTGAACTTGAGGTTCAAAAAAGAACTAGGTGTGACAAAAGTAGACATAGGAGATCCAAATATTTGCCAACTTTACCTCTTCAAGGTACAACTTTACCTCTTCAAGGTACATTTTATTTCAACCTTCATATATGTATAGCTTGGTTTAAATACTCTTTAATCAATGTGTTAGTTGTGGTACATGATATCCTATGTAACCCTAAAAAGTATTTGCCTACATTTAGTCCAATTGGTATAGTGAATGTTGAAGACCACATAAAATCTTTTGACGCTACTTTAAATCTACAAGTTATTCCCATTTACCTATAAATATGCTACTTGTGAATGGTTTTTGAACTTGATTGATAATTATATCACTAGCTAGGATGGTTTTATTAATGTTTTCATAGATCAATTTGGTAAAATTATCCATCCATGTGTCATCTACCATTAATTCACCACCATTAGGAGGGATTCAAGTGAGCCCATAAGGTCCTTTAATACTATTTTTTATAAAATGTATAGTAGGACCATATAACCTTATAAACCTGATGATGTTTTATCTTTATAAATCTACAAAGATGTAATGGATCCCATGATCTTTATATTTTTGAAGAGATATATTATAACTATAACTTCAGTAGCTATGGACTATTCTAAGTTGGTGACCATCAATTATCAAATGCAACCCCAAAGACAAATGGCCTATTCTTTTCCAAACATCAACCCGCTGCCCGTTCTAAACATATTCTCTAACAACAACAAGAATATTCTAGCCTTGAACTAACTTTTAAATCTAAATCAATTGCCCTTAAGTGGTGTTGCTATCAATCATAACTTAGGATTCTTGAATCATCATACTCATGGATTTAATGCAAATGATCAAAGAGATTTAATACCATCTACTAACAAAAACTAGGTGCACAATTCTGAAACTCCCAAGAATGAGAATGAGTCTATCTTATAAATGGTCCAAAAATTAAGAACTAATTTTCTTAAGTTGTAGAAATAAGTAAGAAATACTACAAAAAAATCTATTAGGAACTTTTTATTTCAAAGGATTAATAGGCCAAAAATAGGTTTCATAATGATAGTTTTCATAATAACAAGGCTAATGAACCATCTTCTAGCAATAAGACTATGGACATTAATCTTACTAATATAGCATTCCCTAATTATTGTAGAGTGAAATGTAAAACCAAGAATGGGAAGTTTGATTCTATAGAATTTTATAAGGATTTTCAAGAGGAATTAGACATATTTGATGTGATCCATAACAAGGATTATGGTGTAGGTACTTTTGGATCTAAATCATCTAATCAATCTATAATGGTGGTGACCTTTGATTTCCCCTTTCAAGAGGAGAATGAACCTAATGAGATCCCTAAGGAGATCCAAGCCTTACAAAAATTCTTGACAAAGACATATCCCTTGAGGAATAGAGATCAGAGGCAAGCCTTGACTAGCTCAACACCTCCAAATAACTTTGGAACTCCTCCTGACACTTCTTCAAGCAATAATCTAGAGCCACCTAAAGGGAGTAATTTTAAGCCTTACATTGATATTCCAAATTCTTATAATAAAATTAGATATAACATTGTTGAGGATATGAGGAAGATAAAAATTAACATCAATTTTCATGAATTGACATAGATCACAGAGCAAAGAGATTTCTTGCTGGAATTATTGTCAAATAAGTCTAGCAAGCCACCCAAGGTTAACCATGCTAATGTGACTATACACAAAGCTAAGTTAGATTATCTTCATTTTTTGCTCACTATTAGGATGTTTGGTAAGAATTTTCACAGTTACTTATTACATTCTGGAACATCTACCAATAACATGCTAGCAGGTATTTGCAAACAACTTGTCTTGACTCCTATCAAATTTGATGGATTTGTAACTTAGTTAGACAAATTTAGAGTCAAGGTAATTGGATAAATTTCAAATGTTCATTTGAAATTATATTTTGAGCCTATATTTTACTAATTTATTGATATCCAAGTTGTTGATATTCCTGATGTTTATGGAATCTTGTTAAACTAGGAATGGAACAAAGATTTGAATGGTTACATGTCCACTAATTACTCACATTTATGTCTACCATGAAAAGGAGTGCCAAAATAAATTATAAGTGAGAGGGAGATAAGGATGAAGCACATGATCACTGAGTACAATGCTATGAATTAAAGGGTAAACATAGTTGAGTCAGACTTAGGGGTTTTCACCCTATAGACTGCCAAGGTATCTGACCATGAAAGTACTCATGTTGTTCCCTGACTATGAAAGTTTCATTTTGATAGTGCTAGGTGTAAAGCCAGATCTAGATTTGGTGTTTTCCTAACTTATCCTAGTGGTAAATAATATCATCCATCTTATAGGCTCTAATTCCCTTGTACTAAAAATATTTCTAAATATGAGGCCCTTATCCTAGGTTTACAATTTGATATAAAGAATAACGTCAAAGAACTACTAGTCTATGGTGATTCATAACTAGTAGTCAATGGGGTGAGAAGAAAATATCAATGCAAACTCTCATACCTCAAGAGGTATAATTTCAAGGTTTGGGATCTCATTGAGTCCTTTGATGCTTTTAGCATTATCTCCATCCCAAGGGAAGAGAACCAAGATGCTAATGAGTTAGCATCTATTAGAACCAACCTCATACCCAACCAAGACTTACCCAACTTTAGCAATGATTTGATGCCTTGTCCTTTAGTTCCAAATAATGTTAATCATTTTTAGGTCTTTAGTGATGATCGACATATATTAGATTTCATAACTAATTTTGGAGCATTTGAGGCTGAGATCATTGATGAGACTCATGAAAATGCACTTAGCGAGGACAAATTTAATGGTAAGGTCTTTCGGTTGAATGATAATAAAATATCCAAGGTCATTATTGCCTTGGAAACACTATTTGATCAAGACAAACTGGCTGAGGTTCCCAAGATTCCAAAACTAAGTGGGAAAGACTACAATGTAATGGACCTTGGCCACCTATATCAACCCCAACTAGTGAATATGGTAAAATCTTGCACCAATATTGATAATAATAAGGCTAAAGAGTTCCTAAATAGATATAAAGATGTCATAGCTTGGTCCTATGATGACCTCAAGATCTTTGATCCAAGGTTCATCACCTATACTATATTCCTTAAAGAAAGTTGTAAGCCCTTTAGACAAAAGTAAAGACCAGTGAATCCTATCATAGAACTAATGATCTTTAAAGTGGTCAAGATATTATTAGATTCTAAAATTGTGTTTCCCATGGCTAATCTTGTACTAGTTATAAAGAAGAATGGTGAGATTAGACTATGCATTTATTTTAGAAATTGAAACAAAACATCAGAAAAGGATAACTATCATTTTCCTTCTATTGAAAAAGTGATTCAAGTTATTTTAGGGTTAGCCATGATGTCTTTCCTTGATGGATTTTTAGGTTACAACTAGGTGCTAGTTGACAGGGAAGACAAGATGAAAACAACCTTCACAACTAAGTGGGAAACCTTCACCTACAAGAGAATGCCTTTTGGGCCAATCAATGTAGGAGATACTTTTCAAAGATTCATAGACAATGCCTTCTAAGGTATGATATTTAAATGCATCACTATATATGGATGACCTAATTTTATTTTCTAAAAATAGGTAAAATTACTTTATGCATTTATAGTATGTGTTTGAAAGATGCATAAGGTATAGAATTTCCTTAAACCCAAAGAAAATTATCTTTTGTGTTACTGAAGGTAAATTACTGGGTAATATTATAGCCAAGGATGGGATCTCCATAGATCCTAAAAAGGTAGAGGCTATATCAAAAATAGAGCCTTCAAATAGTAGAAAAAATCTAAAATCATTCATTGGTAAGATAAAATTTGTAAGAAAATTCATTTCTAGATTTGCAAATATTGTCAAGCCATTAAATGACATGTTGAAGAATGATGCCAAGGTCCCATTGAATTAATAATCCAAAAAACCATTTAGTGACATAAACGAAGTAATTACCTAGGCTCCAGTACTGATAAGTCTTGACTTTTCAAAAGACTTCTACCTCTATATTTTACCTCTGACCAAACTATGGTAGCATTTTTAACTCAAAATGTTTATGGATGTGGTCACCCAATTTATTATGAGTACTAACTTTAAGAATTTTCAGTTAAATTATTCATTAATTGCTAAGCAAGTATATGTATTAGTTAAGGTAGTAAAGAAATTTAAGAACTATATCCTTAGAAATAAGGTGCATTATATTTTACCTGACCCTACCATAAAGCTTATGCTAAGCTAGAATTAACTAGGAGAATGTAGAGGTAAATATATATCAGTCTTGCAAGAGTATGACATAGAAATGAAAATGAAAAAACTAGTAAGGTACCAGGGTTTGATCCAAATGATTGTTAACACTAGCACTATGTTGAGTATTATGCACGTTGATTAGTAAAAATTTCAATCTATTTAGTGGTATGATTCCATCATATATTTACTAATTAATGGTACTTGTCCTGCAAGACTGATCAGGGAGCAAAAAAGGTCTCTAAGGCTCAATGCCTCTCATTATTTGATCAACAATGGAGTCTTCTATAGGAAAACATTTGATGGAGTCTACCTAAGTTGTGTCTCAAGAGAGTAATCTACCCAAATAATGAGTATATTTCATTATAATTTTGTAAATGGATACCCATTAGGGAAGAATACTACACACAATATTCTTAGAGCTAGCTACTATTGGCCAACTATCTTCAAGGATGCTCACAAGCATGTGATGTAGAAAAAATAGGTCAACCTTTTGGAGGCCATAACTTTTGACTCATAACTCCATTTAAGTTATTCCACACACCAAAATGACCATATCAAATAGTTTGATTTTTCCCTAAGCATCTCTATCTACTTAGGTTTGATTTTGATATTTTTTTGAAGCCAAAAGTGAGCATTTGAGGGCCTAAAATTAACATTTAATTATTTTTTTGAATTTTTCTTATGTTTAAAAATTGTATATTTTTAGAACCAAAATTCAAATTCAATTTAATTTAGTTCCATAGGCTATTTTTATTATTTAGGTTATTTTGAGAAAATTTTAGAGCCACATGTGTTTTCATGCAAAACTTACTATAAATAATGGTTGCTAAAAATAGACATTTTTATTTTAGGTTTTTTTTTAAAAAAAATTACATGTAGATTCTAAATTTTGATTTTAGGCTTATTCAAGAATGCTTTGAGTTTGTAATTATTTCAAGAAATCAATATGAATCAATTTTGGGTATTGTTTCAAGATCTTGGCCTATTAGTAATTTTCTTGTTCTTGTTAGTTTTTGGGTTCATTATCTAGTATCAGAGCAAGTTCAAATCTTTGATGAATAAGGAATGGTGAGGGGATGAGGAGGTATGGCATAGATAAACTAGACTATACAAGAGCTGTAGAGTCAAGTTCAATCAATAATAGAGGTTATCACCAATCAAAGAAGAAGACAAGGTGGTGATGAGGAAGATAGAGATCGTGATGAAGAATTTCAGCAAGAAGAATAACAAGAGTGGACACCATTGATGGAATATATAATGTTATTTATTTACAACATGTTTATGGAATGAAAACAATGTTTAATACTATTTTTATAGTTAGGTAAATTTTTAATATATTGAACATATAAGAAGAAACCAACAAGTTGATTTAAACAAATGAAGATTTATACCAGATTCTATAATTAACATATTATAATTTATTACCACCTAAAAGAGATTACAACCATGGAAAAGAATGAGAGCTAAAGTATCATAGGCAATTGATCAGGTGCTACCAACTAAGGGTGTTAGCTTCCTGTTTGGCTTAAGGTCATTACACCATTGCCTAATTTATTTTATGTTCACAAGTTAACCATTATTATGTTGAAATAGAACTAATTATACTTACTCCTTAAGGCCATAGAGACAAAGATAGTTCCATCTATATAATTTCATATTATTTAAATTATTAAACATGAATGTTGTTATTTGAATAATGAGTAATGATATTAATTATGATCACCTCCATATTTATCAGATAGGATATAGTGGATAACCCATAATTGAATTTATGCAAATGATGTCATATTGATAATAGTTAATGCATATATAATTGACAAGAAGGAGTAATATGAACAAAAAATTTATTTAAACCAATCATATATCTTCTTATATTAAGTTATTCAATAAATCCATTGTATTTGAGGCAGGATAAATATTTAATCCATATTAAATCACTTATTTCCCAATTAATTTCCATCCATGGGCCAACAAATACATTTGGTATTATGTCATTGAGTTAATTCCAAGCCATCAAGAACCTTATAACAACTAGTTTCTTATCATTTCCTTAATAGGAATTTCAATGATAGAACAACTTTGAGGTAATATCAATCATAAGAAATAAACATACAGATATGAGTGATACAAGTTTCAATATGAACAAGTATAAAAATAAAATGACCATCATAATATTTCCCACATAAGTTAAGTACATAGTATTCATGCTATTAGCAAGTATCACACTAAGATAAGAATTTCCATTCATTCACTAAGTGAAACCTAGATATAATGCCATAAAAGTATCTAAAATAACATAATAAGATTGAACATGATTTTAGATATCACAACAAATAGATAAATGAATTCAATATGCATATTTAACTGAATATTAATCATATAAACATTAAGCATAAAAGATTAAAATACCAATAGATTTTATTTAGAAACATAAGGAAATTATGATTACTATCTTTAATTATAAAATTTTCAATAATCTACCCATCCTTCTACAAGTTGGGTAACTCATTCAATAAGTTAACATAATTTATGACAAGTACTAGGCAACCATTTATTTAAAAATAACTCAAAATTTTATTTAATTACAAAAAGGTAATAAGAATGAAACTAGGATAATGTTATCTAATAAAGATATATATTATTTACCAATGAAGATGTGTACCTATTATATGTAGCAGTATGAATTGTAAGTAGTTGAATAATAATTAAGGAATGTAATCAAAGTTCTGTTCATTATGCTTCCTTACAATGCTTCTCTTATATTAGAGCCATAAAAAATGAGTTATACCATATTTCTATTATTTCATATGAAACTAAAATCAAATATGTAAATAAGGTTTCTATATAAACTCATGTTGCCTCAATATATATGTAACATATAAAGAGAAGGACATACACATATGTAAAAGATCATAAGTTAGATACATCTTTAATGACTATCATTTTCCAAAATAAACTTCTTGTCTCTTAACAAATTGGACCAATATAATTATGTATGCTAAAACATCATATGGAAAGTGAAATATATGCACAAGTAAGTCCAAGCATTTCCAACAATATAATGCTTTTTCCAAAAGACTATAATGACAATATCGCAACTACATAAAGAGACTAAACACTAAACTAATCATGCATAAGATCAACTATAGATTACTATCACAGTAATGTTAGCAATGTAATATATTAAATGTAAATACAATAATTATTATTATCTAAATAACCAAGGTAGAAACTTGTAACTTATATAAAAATTGATTCAATTTAGAAGATATAGAAGGAATTTTAGCTTCGTACCATAAGTCAAGATAAAATAACCAATTTTCTCCACTTATAACATAAACCATTATCAAAGACAATGTTTAGCATAAGATGACTAAAATATAAACGAAATCCATATCAGTAATCTAATTGATTTACAACTACACTCACTACACATACAACATGGAGACAGTAATATAATTAACTCTAAATAAACATATCGATAAATTATATCAAAATCATTATGCCTATCCATGAGATCATCCAAGTGTATGAGAAACATGTAATCATGTCAAACAAGCTCTCTTAACTAGCCTTATGAGCTTGAACATCAATATCCCTTACCACCCCATCCATTAGCTAGATGGTGGGTTTGACAACTGGGGTTAGGAAGGGATTCTAAGCAATTTGGGGTTCCTATGTCATTGGATAAATCAAAAAAATAGTAGAAGTCTAAAAATAGACAAGTGATCAACAAGTACACCATTCGAAGACATGACAAAAATAACTAATTAAAAGACATTGCTATGAATTGGAAGTGGGGATAATCCACTATAATCTAATTTCAAGGTCATAGAGATGGATTTAATAACTAAATGCGGTTCCATAGCATTCATTATTACTATGCTTGGAAATTCTCCAAGTGTATACTTAACCTTTATAAATCTTGGCTACCAATCTACATTTTATGCTTGTTATTACATAGCTACAACTCAATTATTTAAGTCTATTCAATCGACTATATTCAACTACAACAAAGATCAATAATATTTGATGTGAATAACTAAAAATATAACCCAAATTAAAATATATTCAACATAATAAATTAGTCCATATTAAATTCAACAATTCAAAATAGTCAACACACATAACCAATCAACATATTTCAAATTAAATTCTATCCATACCATTGTTTCCCAAAACAATGATTTTAAGAAATAAATCAAGTTTGTAAATTGATTTTAAAGTCAAAGAGAATTAATTTAATGATTTCATGGGATCATCATGAAGTCCCATGACCTCATCATGATCCCTGAATCTAAAATCAAGGTTTAAATGATTTAATAAAAGAAATAGGCCTCTGAAAAGGATTAATTAAGAAGTCCGTAATATGTTATAGGTTATAAAATCGGGCAGGGCTTCACCTCGTAACCATTACATAGACATGATGAGTTTATAATACACACAGGTAAGATTCCAATCCAAAAATGAATATTTTTAAACAAAGAAAAAATGAACTTTTAAATATATAAAACCAATTTAATCATTAAAACATAGTCATTAATCGATTCAATAGAATAATGTTATGAAGTTGAAAGCCCCTTTATATATAAAGCATAGAAATGAAAACACACACCCAAAATGTTGCATAAAACACTTACAAACTAATAAAAATATCATAGATTAATCTATATCAAATTTATTCAATGAACAGAAATGGCAAAGTAAAACTTTACAATTTATATGTAATTAATGATATAGATTCAAACCCTAGGAACTGGATACCTAGCCTAAAGTCTCAAAACTTCATGGTTGTGTATGCATTGTCCCCCATTTTTTATATGTAAATTCTTTTGAAATGGGAAATATCTTGCATCCAATATTGAAAAGAATTACTTACCCAAATAAATGTAGGTGTAAAGTAAATCTCAAAAAGATTACAAGTTGGTTCCTTTACCCAGGTCTAAATGGTCAAAATAAGAATAAGCCACTAAATAAAACTTTGTTTCCTCTCTTCATAGTTAAAAAACCATCAACTAAAAGAAAAAACAAAATGAAAAGCCTTCACTATCTTTTTCTCCATTTTATTCTCCCTTCTTTTTCCTCGCCTACATCCTCCCAACCACCGTCGACTACCTTTTCCTTTGTATCTATCTCTCTCATAATCCCATTGAATTTGGAATTCAATGTAGAGGAGAGAAAATCTTCCCTCTTTTCCATCAACTACCTCCCAAGGCACCAAACACACCAAATAAAATTAATGCAACAATAATTAATGTCTTCATATAGATTATTTGAAATCAAACATTAATAAAATAATAAGATTCAAAATAACTTAAGGTTTGAACCACTGAAATAATACATATAATAATCTAAATGGGGTCATGGGGATGGGTTTAGGTGGGTCCCCTTATAATTTCCAAGTCACCTTGAAAATGTTATTTCAAGAAAGGCCATGGTGGTGAGGAGTTAGTGAATGGGAGAGAAAATGGGTTACAAGCGGTGAGTTCAATCGAGTAAAACATAACTAACCCACACATCAAACACTTAGTATACCAATAAGTAATATGAATAAGGCACATAAAATAAGATGCAATTGAACAAATAAAAAATGATATAATTATATAATGTACAAGATGAAAATGAACAATACATATACTTGTTATAACTCATTCTATTGCTCAAGAATCATTCTATTACCTGAGGTACCAATGTCTTCATCCAACTTATCTCATATCAAGTACCTATAACCACTAAATCAAATATCAACAATATCTGAATGATGAGTAAATAATATGATACATAACTATAATAAATCATTAATTACATCAAATAGTTCATATATCATCTAGTGCATCAATTAAAACATAATATGTCCATCAACCTATAGTCAAAACATCATCATATCAAAATCCATCGACAGTATACCAAATAGATAAATGTAATGCAAAATTTAGCTAAATATGTAATAATAATAAATAAGAAGTCATTTAAAGTATATAATGTAGAGTCATAACCCCTAACTATGACATTTTGAAATTTTAATTTCCCTATATAATATCCTAAATAAAACCATTTCATTGAGAATAGGGGATCATGCATCCCATGTGCTTGTAGTATCTTCTAGCTTCCTCTTCTCTTTTATATGCTATCAAAAGTAAAATGAATTTTTAGTCAAAATTATAAAGTATTTCTCAACATAAAGTGTGTTATTTTGCTATTTTGTCATTTTTAATTCTAGATGATCCATTTGATTAGTTTTTAGTTTCCTTGTGATAGGTTTTTAGAGAAAGAATACTGAACAAAATTATTGACTTAGATTATCACAAAGAGTTTTAACCTCTACCTTTAGTGTGAAAAAATGTTTTAATGGATTAATGAATTTAACACACATTTGAGCATAGATATATACTAAAATAAATTATTAAATGTGTTCCTCTAGTTGTGCAATTCAGAATGGAAGTAACTAACGATTATTATCTAAACTTAACTCATTGAGTTAAAACTATGGATGGTTTTAGTAAAATTATGTAGTCAAATGAATATAATACCTTATTTTGAGTTACGAATGATGTAGTTTTGTAAAATTCCACCTACTCTCTTAATTTTTATAATTCCTTATATCGTGGCTATGAAAATCTCAAATGAATTGTGATGTATCAAAACCTTCATGATTTATCAATATTTAGGTTCTTTGGATGGTTATTATATATATACACGTAATTCACACTAAAATGAAATTCCTATGTTACATAGAATAATTTTTATCTTAGATCTAAGTGTCAAATCATGGTCCTTGATATTTGTTTTATCCATTTGTAGTAACTAAAATGTTATTTTATGTATGGATTAAATGTCATTTTGTGCTTCAAACTCTACAATGTTTTATTATGATTGATTATTTATCAGAGTATAATTTATGACTTATATCACTCTTACACACTAATATTGTTATTGGTGTTGAAACATAATTTGGTTACATAACTTGACATTAACTTTGTCTACTATTGGCTATCATGAAATATTCCATGGCCATGCCCAATAGATTTCCTAGCATGAATTAAGTGATATTAACCACTTTATAACCTCATTCCCATTTGAAGTAGATACTTGGACAATTCAAACCCTATATTCATTACATATAATATGTACTACATCATATATCTATAAATTTAATTAGTGGTCACATGTATATTGTTGACACATTATCCTTCCACCATGAACATGGCAATGAACACCCTTAGAATGAGGTAAGATTAATTCGGTGATAGGTTAAAATGGATATGATTAGTGATCATTAAATGTTTCATCATACCAAAACATCAAATTCATTCAATGAACTTAGGCCAAGTCTTAATCACTTCAGAGTGAAAACATAATAGTTAATAAGATTCATTTTATTTTATCTCGATTCAATGCAAAACTATCCACCAATGCCACATGGATATGAAATTATTTGTAAATGTCTAAAATTGTAAGCCACATTGATATTATGATTTCCAAAATATTTTGGCCATGTATTTGGTGGGCCATGTATTTGGTGGACCATCACGTCTTTAACTCAAACATGATGTTTATATCATCAGGGAACCCCACAAAATCTTGTCTTGAGATGAATTATATTTTAGATAAAATTATTATAGGATGGTTTATACATGGGAACTTCTAAATTGATGTCTATGTATTATTTATGGAGGAGATATATAATATATTTATGGATTTAGTGGACCCATTGATCATTCAACTAGAATGAAGTACACTATGTACTTGAGAAATATGGGGATAGTATTTGTGTCCGTGGAAACATGTTGTTATGAATCCTAGTTTAATTAATTTTAAATCCACAAGGAATTGGTGTCGATATCTACATATATGAATTAGGTTAACATTAATATATAGTTTGAATATGGTCACTCTTTTATATATTCTATGGAGGTCCAAGACTGTAGTGAATTATGATGGAAATAAATTTGGATCACATGGATATGTGTGTGTGTGTGTGTGTGTGTGTGTGTGTGTGTGTGTGTGTGTGTGTGTGTGTGTGTGTGTGTGTGTGTGTGTGTCTATATTAGCTAAGGGTGAAGATCAAATAAGGATATATGATAATGTAGTTTACAACCCCAAGTAACGATTATTGTATCTCTAGTTTGTTATGAACTTAACAATTCACTATATTTTTTTCAAATTATAGTAAACATGATTCCACATATATAAGTAGAATAAGTTGATATATAGTAGCATAGAGAGTGGGTGAAGGTGCATTAGAGGCCAAGACATAGGATATTTAATTTTACATTAGTGTTGTATGGTGTTATAATTTTAAATAATTATGAGTACTTATCTTTTTTGGTCCAATGCCATAGGTCCCACAATCATCACCTCACATATGAGTGAGATGAATTGACATTAAATCAGTAACCTTTCCATATAAAAATGATAAAATTTAACATAGATGAAAGAAAACTACTGTTATTTTTATTGTTGTGTACTTTATGTGGATACGTTTTTTGAGCTATGGGGTCATGCACTTTTTGAAAGCACAATTAAATTAAATTAAAAAAATGTTAGTTTTGGATTAAAACAAGAAAGTGTTGTATATGGGAATATTGTGAAATGAATTCCAAAAAAAACATTATCCTTGTGTGATATATATTCTTAGATTAAAATTCTATGTGTAGATATATGGTTAAGTTTTTGGTCATTTAATCTAAAACCTACCCTAATGAACTTTCTTGGACTTTAAAATTCTGAAAATCAAACAATCTAACACTAGAAAATAACGTACTCAAGGTGTGACCAACCTTGATTGGTCTATCATTATTTAGATCCTATTTATTTATTTATTTGAATATTGGAAAAAATGATAAGAGATTCTTAAGTACATTGGAATCTATGATAAGGCACTATATTAGAGATATTAACAGGATTTGTTTCTAGGAGAGTTCAACTATAAAGAAAAAAATATGATATTAATAACTCTATATATCATATTTACATTTCTCTAGTTCAAAAGTATATTGTTACAAGATATAATATTTTAAGATACACTTGTCCTATAATGTATTTGCTAGTAAAATTGAGACATGGTTTGGAATGCCATAAAAATAATTTGTAGTAGTGAACTTGAGCATGTTATGTGTGTCTCATATTTTATTATTCAAATATATCCTCTTCATATTTTGTATGAAACAATGATAAACTTTGTGAACAAGCTTATAAAAGTGTGAATGCTGAAAATTAATTTGTGTTATTTTACTATAGAGAGATGTAAAAGTATTGTTAAATGAAGCATTGGGAGTGTATTAAATATAATTTTTAGTTCCTAATTTTTAGTGTTTTTTTTAATCTCCACTAGGTTATATTATAATCTTTTAGGGCTAAAATTTTCTAATTATATAAAAATATAATTTATTATAAATAAAAGATATACAACTCTTGTAGATATTTTTGAGTATATCTTGAAAACTAATTTGATTTTATATATTAAAAATTGTAATGTCTACAAAAATATTGTATGTGTGTTACATTTTAAGATCAAAATATTTTAATACTAGTTTAGATTGGGTTAATATGATTATTAGTTTTATGTTATGCAAAAAATTCATGAAATGTAGTTAGTTTCATCTTAAATTATGTTTTTGTAATTTGGGATCCATCCCCTTAATATTTCCAACTATTTTATATTAACTATGTTACTCCATAGATTAATATAAACAAAAATTATAAAAATTAGGCATAAAAAACATCCATTCAATTATCTTCAATCATTAATGAAATTGTATTTAAAAAGTATCAAGAACACTTGGTAATCTCAATGTAATCTTTTCTACATGGAATTGATATTGATATCATTAATATTCTTCTTAATGGGTCTTTCAAATGATTATTCCCAACATGATGAAATATACATTAATAGATTTATTTGGTATCTATAAATATTACATAATTTCAATTTTCACATAACCATGGAGAAAGTGTCTAAAAAATGCATCACTATTTGGAGCAATATCTTCGAATAGAATATGGATGTATTATTACTCTAGAGTAAACCAAGTTATCTTTTGGATTAACATTTAGTTTGGGTCAGCTACGGGTATGTTTTTATAATATTTGAATTATTTTTTTCTTAAACATCATCACATATGTAAAAATTGTAATAACAAACTAAAATTATAGGAGAATTTTATATTTTTTGTGTTGTGTACTATGAGATGTGTGACATGTTTTAATTCCTATTTAGATTAAATCAATGATCTCTATGAGATCTTATTGATAATAAGGTCCAATTGTTTTTTTTCTATTCATTAAAAATATTACCCAATATAGATTCAGACTTGTTAAGAACCATCGGTAAAGCTCTTTGTTTCATTGTTAAACTTTAGACTCCTTTATTTAGCATTAATTTAGTGGTGAAAAAGTTCCATTATTGTATTCAATGGTTATGAGATGCTAATACAAGGATTTCAACAACTTAATTTTTTTGAAAGTTTTCTCTCCTTTATCTCTTTTAATCATTTAACCATTTTTAGAAATAAGTATTAATAGGAAAGAGAGTAGCCTAATAAACTAAGGTGTATGCTCTCGATAAAGCAAGCCAATAAATGAATGTAAATTCTACTAATATTCTGATAATAAATATTTGATCTAAGCATATGAAAAATATAGAAAGTACAACATTCAATATTATTATAATATAAATATGAACGATAAATTCTACATAGATTTGTACACTAACAAATGGGTAATTTTCACTAATTTAAATTTTAAAAAATAATGTATGATTATTCTTATCTAGTCATAAGATTATTAAAATTAGGTTTTTTAGATGGAAAATTCATTCTTCCTATGGAGATTTGTGTCAATTTTAATGTATATACTTAAACACATTTATGCTATACAGAATATTGAATGTTGACTGAAAGTCCCACCATGTCTTTTTGTGTTTTCCATCATATTTCAAATTATTTGTTTGCATCATGCACAAACAATTTTGATATCATAAAATATATCAAACCTTATATATACCTCTTAAGTCTTATCACCTTGCCAAAAAATGACTTAGTGGGCTCATAAAGTTGACATGATCTCAAGGATCCCTTAGTCAATATGTGCAATGTACATAGCCAATAATATGAAGAGGGCCTCAAACATATGTATTTATACCCTATGTCTTGACTTGTGTGTTAACAATACTATATAATTTTATATGTAAGTGAATGTATTGAATTATGTTTTAACTTGACATATATCTTTCATGGTTTTTTATTTGAATGGTTCAAACATGTTATATGACTACTCTTATGATTGATATAGAAATAAATAAGAATAGGGTAGTATAAATCTGTTGTTCAATTGATTTAATGAGCTTGAATAGGTGACTACTTGGTATTTTATTGATGAATAATGAATTGAAATTACCTTGTATTTATACCACTTCTTTTGAAAATTTCCTCACATAAGTATTACTGAAACATAATAGGTTAACCCATTCACTTCCAATTATTTTGAAATTCTAGTTTTTAAAATCCATGGACACTTGCATTGGAGAATGGAAAACAACATCAAAGATATTTTACAAGTACAAAATCAATTGTCTTGGAATAAAGAAGGTTGTTGGACTACTATGACTGATAATGAAGGATATATATTAGAATTTAAGTGTATCATGGGCTACAAGGGATTTGGATAATTAGAATAATATGATCAAACTGTAACATAAGCACTTTAGCTCAGTGAGGTGATGAATGTGATTATATTGGCCACCAATAAGGTCAAGCACTAATCTATAGATCCTTGATTGATATTTTTCAACTATATAAGACTATGTTAGCATATAAATATAGATTTAAGTATTGATATTTAACATCACTACTAGCATTTAATATTCATAAAATTATTAATTTTTAGTTAGGTTTAATTATTTTAAACACATTATATCATGTTAGTTTATTTGTTATTATCAAGGAATATATTCCTATAAGGTTTTTTGTTACCTGTGACTATTTGAAGTCATTAGATCCTATGTAATAGGAAGTTTTTGCACTATCTTTATGGTTGTATAATATATAATTATATTGTATCGAATCAATATATTAAAATATAATATTATTACTGTGTATAATTTTTTATTCAACTCTCCAATTTACCAATAATGTGGTATCAGAGTAGGACACAATCCTAAGATGGATTAATAATTTTAATGGGAAAATTCCATAGCTTATATAGTTGTCTCATATATATGAGTTGGTGTCATTGGTTTTACTAAAATTAGTTTATGTAGAATTTATTCATTTATTTCTGTATAGATGATTTTATCCATTGTTAGCTCAAAATAAATTAGTTATTTGACTATGGAATTAATTTTTCTACTTAAAATTGGTATTGTGTTTCTCTCAGGACAATCAGCATTTGGGTTTCATTCATTCTCCACCCAGTATAGATCATGCATAAGGTATCAGTATCTATGTGCTTGTACATGCTTTATTTATGTCATCGATTCTTAATAGTGAGTTTAAAGCCAACTAGTCATCCATTTTTTTAATCTCTTAGAGTGTTTCCATTCATTCATAGATACATCAATCTTCCTATCCAAATGAGGTGTTCTAAATTCTAAACAACAACATACATGAATTTATTATTTCATCCCTTAACACTACCCACCATTCATTTACCAGTCATTCATATCTAATTATTCCACATAGCTATTAGACCTATGAACCTATTATACAAGAATGCTAGTTCAAATTACACACACCTAATATATTGTGATTTTTTATGCAAAAATTACTAAATATCATGGCATACATCACAAAGAAGTCATGTTTCTCTATTGTGAATGGATTGCTCAGACTATCAAAATTGGTCAAGCTAAGTCATTTTGTCTTTTGTTCTTTAATCTTTATTTTACATTTAGTTTTTTAATTATCATGTATTATTCTATATTTGTCAAATTATAGTCACTTCTGTGAGTATTTTTAGTCAATGCCTTTATATAAAGGCCTTAATGTTTAAGTCTTCTTAGGTATTAATTGGGTTTTTAAAAAGAGTCATATTGTTGTTTTGCCAAAATTAAAATTCAAAGTGTAGTATTTTATTATCAAAAAAGAGTAAAGTTGGAAAATTTAAATTGTTTATATGTTAAAAAATCAAATTTGGTTAGGTTTAGATTCACAAATGAATTTTTTCTTGTACGTGACATCAAAAATATAGGGAGTCTTGTCATGAGCTTCATCGAGATATTAGATAAGTAAGCAACTTCATCCACTAGAGTTTAGAGGATACATTGAGGTTGGAGGATAATTGGCATCCTCTTATGACTCATCTATGATGGGGTCACATCATTATTATGGTCATATTTTTTTATTGTGTTTGTCTTATATTGTGTGTGATGTGGTTTTATTATACAGTGTGGTTTTCAATAAAAATATTGAGCATTGCTTTCTACTTTAGTACCTCCTAATGAAGATAATTTTAGGGAGAAAAATAACTAAAGTAACATTTGGTTCTTGGAAAAGGGTTTGTGGAAATTTGAGAAACCACCAAATTATATAAAACTATTGAGACCTCTTGTCACCTATGGATTCATTATAATCTAGGAAATGATTGAAGATGTTAAGGAGAGAGATGTTCTCCTATCACTTCTAGGTTTGTTGTAATCTTGTAAGGAAAAACCAAGGTGTCACCAAGACCATGAAGCAACAAAGATAGCATGCCACCTCAAAGATGAGCAGGCTACATAGATAGTGTAAAACAAATTTAGCATGTTTGAATTAAGGGGATGCTAGGAATTAATAATAGTAAGGGGTGAATGTTATTATTTAATATTGATAACATTATTAATTTTTATATAGGTTTAATTTTTTTAAACCTATTATAACACATTAGTTTGTTTGTTATTATTAGTAAATGTATTCCCGTAAGGTTTGTTGTTAGTCATGACTATTATGGGTCATTAGATCTTATGTTATAGGAAGTTGTTAAACTATCTTGATGGCTATATAATAGCCAATTATATTGTATTGAATCAATATATGAAAATATAATATTATTACTGTGTGAAATGTTTTATTCATCTCTCTAATTTTCCAACACTCCCCCTTAATTTATTAAAGCATATAGAAGAAATTACTAGTTCAATGTAAATAAATGTGTATCATGGTGTTTAAAACATACCTTTCTCTTTTTTATCCATTTTTAACTTTTTTGTATGTGCACTACCTTAAATCAATAGCATGTTACAAATTTTATTAGTTTATATAATATAAAAATTAATAAATTAAATTATCTTTAAATAAAAGAGAATAAAGAAGGAGTACACCTATTTTTCATTGCATATATGTTTCCCCTAGATATTTTACTTTCACAATGATGTTTACTAGATTAATAATTAATAGAAGATCACAATTGAACCTTGGAGATGTGAATATGATAATTGGAGGTTGATCATTCCCCCAATCTAGTATTAGGGTGAGTTGTACCAATTTCATCAAGAGCTCAACATCTCAATCACACAACTCTAGTGTATCATAATCTATTCAATGTTTTTCAAGTGAAATTGTATAACTATATCCATTAAAAAGATTTAGAAATATTGTCAATTCAATTAAGAGAACATAATATTAATTTAAATAATGAAATAATTTGAATGTTGTAGTAGATAAAATATGAAATAGTACATCTTTATAGAGTTTGTGCATGAATATTGGTATAATGTGAATAATGTATTTGTAATTTAGTACATTTTGCATGGCAGATGAACCTCAAATATGTCTCAATCTAGATTATCTACCATAATTTAACCTCGAATCTATATAATATGTATAAAAAATATGAAAATGGTGTCTCAATCTATTCTAAATGTAAATTTTGTTTTGTTTTGTGTGTATATTTGAATCATTTAAATTATTTGATTTTGTTAACTAAATGTCTATGGAATAATATGTCCTTGACATACCGCCATTGATATTACCTACCTTTTGAGGTGAGTGAAATGTAAAATTCATAGTCACCTTATCTCAAAGGAGAAGAAAATTATGATGTATATGTGTGAATCATTTAGTAAACAAGTGTATAGTAGTGTAATGTCAAAGTAGCTATCAATGAAGCATAAAGTGTGCATACATAATGATTTCTATGACACATGTTGTGTATCTTTGAAACATATATAAGATAACAAACTCATTAAAAATTGAAGTCTGCACATCAGAGTACTCAAAATTCACATAAATAGGGGTCTAAGGAGACTGAAAACAAGGAACATGTTCAAATGTCGATCACACTCAAAGGTAATACATATGAAAATGACCACACAGTAAAGAAATAAGCAATATTTAGGGCATTGTGTCCAATAAACAATGCAGATTTTTAAATGTTCTACAAGCAAGATAATGAAGCAAACAAGAAGTACACTAAAGTAAACTATATGTAGAGATAAACTAAATGAATTATAATTAAATGTCATAAGCATGTCATACTAGTCTATGTGCACATATGTTAGAGAAATTTCATGGATAATAGCAATTAACTGCACTGTATAAGATAGCAACATGAGTATAGGCATGAATAAATGTCAATATCTAAGCCCAATTTGATAATTGAGATGATCATAAAATAATAAAATCTCTATCAATCATGATCAATAGAAACAATATTCCCCCAACATTGTGTGTCACAGAGAAAATTGAAATGTCCAACATCTGAATGCTCATGTATCATGGAACTCATGTATTCGTGTATCACACCAAGTACCCATGAATCATATTTTTGTATAGATATTATATTATATTTACTAACATAAATTAAATAACATATGGAAAAGATAGTATACATGTGAAATGTTAAATATTTTTTGTTTTTTAATTTATTTGAATGGTTTTATATTTTCTTGAATATTTTAATTTTTTGAATTATTTAATTAATTTATTTCTTTTATCTTTTATAAATGTTTGAAAATATAGCGATAATAGTTTATCCATATAATGGATGATAATAAAGTGTTATACAATCTTCAAATTGTATATTAACTTGGTCATGTTTCTAAGGATCATGTATATGTGCCATATCTAGAAATGAAGAATCTATAATACTCGGTATGTCTCATAGGACTTTGTGTTCATGAGTTAGTAGTAAGATATGTATTGGTACGTGGAATAATTTCGAATGACTTGTGATTTCCTTGGTGAAATATTGGGTCTTTGTACCTATTATTAAACATCGTGCTCTACTATAAATAACTAGCTAGGCTATACAAGTGTAAATGAGAATCTCAAAGATATATATATATATATATATATATATATATATATATGATGCAATTGATGCTTGAGTATTGCTTTATTATGAAGGATCATTGTATGTTGATTACCCATTAATGTATGATTAACCTTATTAGGTTGTGTACTTATCTATAGTAGATAAATTTTAACTTATTCCAAAGGATATTCATATTAAATACCTCAAACTATAATTACCCTATTGGAATGAATATATTTAAAACACCCATCCAATGTGGAAGGTAGTGCATGGATATAATGAATATAAGGTTATCATAAAAAAATTTCAAAGACTCTTTTATTTGGTATAACTAAAAAACATTTGGTCACATGTGCTACACCAATCCATAAAGGCAAAGCAATCTCACCAAAAACCTATTGTTTCTTTCCATTAAATTATTTTACCATTTTAGTCAAAGGAAATAAATCACAATGTGTGATTAATTTAATGTTACATACATTCTCACTATAACTATTATCGACCATAACAATGCTTATATGTTGATGATCAATATGTACCCTAAGAAATAAAGAATGAAAATCTAAGTCATCATCTTTAATGTCTTTGTCATAAAATGAAATATAAGACTTCTAAACCATTGAAAGTATATCGTGTGTAATTATACCAATAATCACATCTAATGGGTTCCCATAATGTGGAGGAAGAAGATGTTCATGTTATTCCACTTGCACATTTGATGTTTCATTAAAATGATATTTTAATAGATAATTGAATAAATTTTGATTTTGATGATCATTGTGTAGAGATTTTGAATCCATAGGAGAATCCTAAAATTTTAGTAAATCACTACAAATAAGATCTTGTTTCAGGTGATTTAATTTAAAATATATATTTATAGAATTCCCCACACATTGGTGATACTCATAATAAGTAGTAACATCATATCCTTTTAGTAGAGTTCGACTCATATACACCATTATAGGAGGAGGAAAAAATATGAGATGACACTCCATAAGATTCATAAGTAACACAACTAGAGACTTGGGTAATAATTTAAATTGTATCTTATGTGATTTGGGTAATATTAACAAATTAGACTATTGTGACACTATATGAATTAGTGTGGGTTGTTCATTTTTAGCCTCAGTAGGTTTGACCATATAGCTTGGTCTTATATGAATATTTGAATTGTATATTCAGAGTGTTTGATATATAATTAATTTCTTCCAATGTAATAAATTCCATTTCTATGTCTCCAACAATATGGCATAAGTCATCAAAAGATTTAAACTTCTTGAAAAAATAGACTCATGTAAGGTAGAAATAAAAAAATTCTTGAAGATATAAGGTAGGTCTTTATCTAGAATTTGATTTGTCATTATGTGGAACATTGTCTTATACCTCAATACATATTATTTATTAAGCTCATTGGTTCATTATTGCATCTTGGTATTATGTGCATATGACATATTTTTTGTAATGTTGATTAAAATATGTATAGAATTTGATTTTCTATAAGACTAAATCCTCTAACATATTGTATTGGTAAATCATAAAGCCATATCAAAACATACTCCTTTATATTTGTTGAAAATAATTTGGTTAAAATTTTATCATTTGAATTAGATCAAGATATGTTTCATATAAATATCAAATATATTGTTTAGGATGAGCCTTGCCATCATAAAGCTTAAGCATGGTTACAAAACCTTTTGTAAAAGGGTGAAAATATATCTAAGATGATATAGGATTATGCAATACATATTATGAATCAAGATCATGAGACTTTTTCATATTATTTTTATCAATTTTGGTTACCTTGGCTTCAAAATATTTCGTAACTTTGTAGACCCATTGGGATTTTGAGTTAAAACTTTATAAGTATGAAAGGGGATGAAAACACTGGTTATGTTGATGTAGGATTTGAAATTGGTAATTGATTGAAATATTGATTTTTCTCATAAAAAATGTATTAATTATTGTATTATCTATGGGGTCCCCAGTATTAGATGTGGATACACTAGCCTTAGCATGGAAATTTATATAATCTTGTGTAACATTTAATAATATATTAAATAATTATTGATTTCTATTTAATTGGTGGATTAATGTTACTTTATTTACCATTTTAAAATTATATTTTTAAAATATTATATATTGGATAAATGCAAACAAAAATGAGACAAGTAATGAAAAAAATCATTTCTACAAATTATTGAAATTTGAACACCTAGCTGGGTAAAACTTTAAAGAAGGCTATTAGTTGCATGAGAAGACTTAGAGGCCAAGTTCACCAAATGTTTAACCCTTTTATAAATAAGGATTAATAGGAAAGACATTAGTCTAGAAAATTAAGGAGTAAAGTACTCTAAAAATTAGACCAATTAATGAATTTAGATTCTACTAATATACTTATAATAAATATTGATTCTAAGCATATGCCAAATATAAAAAGCATAAAATTTGATATTTTAATAATATATTTCCAAAGGATAAATTACACTTAGATTATACACTAATGCACATGAAAATATGAATACTTGCAAGTGTAAAAAATGTATGATGATTCTAATCCAATCACCAAATTTTGAAAATTAACTTTTTGTTAACATAAACATTTTTCTCACCCTACAGACACTTACATCGATGTTAGTATCTATCTTTTAAACTACACATAGAGTTCTTAAACAACTTAAATATTTAAAATCATGAATAAAAATTACACATGCGTCATTAAATGTAGAAATATCTTTGATAAGCCAAGACAACATAAATTAATAATCGTTTAAGAAAATGAAAACTAACATAACCACTAAGAGGGGAGGAATAATTATTTAATGAGTAGCTTTTTCTTTTGCATTTTTTTTTTTATTATTATTATTATTAATTTAATAAATAATAATAAAAAAGGGAGGGTGGATTGAGAAAGTTCTCAATAGCTTATTCCTATGGAGAAGGTAATGTTCTAAGAAGTTCTTAAATTGGTCTTAACTTTAGTTAGCAAGTTTTTATTATTCTACCATGAGCTTGGATTTATGATTATGTTTTATTTGATTTTCTTTATTAAAGGATGTATTTTAGTTTATGATATGTTTGATATTACTTTATTTTGGATATTTATATTTTAATAAATAGTGGTTGGATTATTTATTTTTAATTATATGATTTGTTTTTATTTTTTTAAGTATATGATTTATTTGGTTGGATTGAAAAATAATAATAATAGTTGTTTCTTTTGGTAATTTTATTAGGGATATTATTATTTTTTATGTAGTATAAGACATGGGAAAGGTGGTTAGTTCTAAATTAATGTTATTGGAATATATTGTCTTTCTTAGGGTGAGATATTTCCACTATATACATCCTATTTATTATTATGTATGTGTTAAATACCTTCACAAAATATAGATGTTGAATTGTTGTAGGTTTTCGGACTCTATATTCATTATGATAATTTCCAACTTTAAACATTTGATTGATTTCTTGTTATTTTAATTAACTTATGTCAATTTGATTACACTTATTTGATGGAGTTGTAATCCATTATATATTTACTAATCTTGAGTCACTCTTGAAATTTTATAAGACCATTTCTCTTGTTCATTTATTAGTAAGTTATAATTATGAATGAAATAGGATGATGCCTTATATTCAGTTGGGAATAGAATAAAAGGTAAAAAATAATAAGTTACATAGTGAACAATAAGACAACGTGGTCAAAGGATTCCTAAATAGCCGATAATGGATAATATGCACTTGCCATGAATATGGTGGGGTGGAACACTGACCAAATCATTTGCTCATTTGGTATATATTTGTGTTCTAGAAACATAGTCAATGAGAAATAAACATCAGTCTTATGGTGCAAGTGTTCTTAATTGCATTCTATTTTTATACCATTAAAGAATGAAGGATAAACTATGTTTGGATATTATTTTAGTAGAGAGAATAATCATAGTGTAAAATTTATAATGTTATGAGGAAGAATATGCTAGAAGTTATAATGTTGTGTCTATATTATTTAAAATACTATTTTTTTTATTTTATTTTTTTGCATTTTTTGAACTTTTTGTTAAATGTTGGGGCATAAATAATTTGTTTTTCCAATATAAAACTTAATCATTTGTAAAAATTTATAATGTATTTGCACTATCAAAATCTTAAAGAAGTATCGAATGACTCTAGGAAATAATACTCCAACCTTTCTTTGGCTAAAAATCATAAGCATATAGAGAAGGTTGTCTATAATTCTTTTTACAAACGAATATTGCTAAATGTTAGCACATTTAAATATATTCATATATACAAGAAGATTGACTAATGAAATGAGTAAACTAGCTACGCTAAGGTCATAGTTGAGATTAAATCACTGATTTTTAAGTTATGGAATCATATTATATAAGAGATGGGTCGTAGAGATGTTTACTATTTATCTTATAAATATTATACTTCCCCAACCTATGCTTTGTATATAGATTTCGTGAACCTCCTTCCCTATGAAAGTGGCCTCCATTTTGAAAATAATCATCTGTATTTCTTTCGGAATTGAATCTTATTTGGATCATAACCAAATGAATGGTCTCCATACGGAATGAACGTATATGTATATCTCCTAAAATTATATCGCATTCAAATCTTGATAAAGACTAGCAATATCTTTGATGAGTGTTTCTTACAAAATTGGTCATGTTTAATGTATGTTATATATTGGGTTGAACAACAAATTCTGCCTTTCCTATGTCTCAGAAACTATTTAAGTTTGGAACGGACTTTGATGATATTGTTTACTACTTTTGTTAGCTCATTCGTTCTCTTTAAAGATTTCCCTGTTGGAATGCCTTTGTTTCGGTTGAAGGGACAGGTCAGTTTTTTCATTAGATTTGTCATTTTATTTAGTACGTGATTTCCTTTGTTTAAGTCAGAAATCTTTAATTGATTAGTTGGTTTGGGCCGTAAAATTTAAGTTAGCCTCAGGCTATCAACTTAGGCTTAGGCTAATTGACATTAGACGTAAGTCTCGTGTGAGTGGGTTTGCAGCCCTGTGGCCATTATTCTCAGCCAAATTTAATCGCAATTACGAGTTGTGTGGCCCATAATCCAATGATACGTGGTGAGTTTCAATTGAATCGCAGTCTCATAGTCTCAGACTTCGACATAGCCTCGCATTCAAAATCAAGAAATTAGACTCCATAGCATGTTGTGATTGGTTTTTAGCCTCACAACCCTCATTTTTTCCATCAACGTCTCTTGCCAGTTATGGGAATGCGAACTGGAAAAAATGTGCTCATGGAACTGAGTACGTGCTTGGGTTTCTCTCAGTGTGTAAGGGATCTAGAGCACGAGAAAACACCATGTTGACTAAATATCCAAGTCATACCTACGACAAGTTAAGAGGGGATGCAACAGTGCCACGTGGCATCATGGTGGAATGTATGTAAGTAAAACTTATATCCATGTTTGAGTCCCTCAAGAGCATGGAAAGGTGACAGGTAGCAACCCAAATGGTTGGGGGTTTGTGACCAAATAATACTATGAGTATATGGTTGGAAGAGTGTAGGTTGTGTACTCTTGGACCTGTAAAGTTTGACTAGTTGCCACCCATTTTGCAAATAAGACAGTCTATTGAGTTTATTTGGAACTAGACTCCATAATACATTAGACAAAGTCCTACTTGTAGTGTGCAATGTAATCATCCCTTTTGAAAATAAGTGAGTGCGTTGAATTCTTTTTTAGAATTAGATCCCATAACATACTAGGTAAACTTCTATTAGTATTGTGTCCTTCGTGGCATTATATATATTGCCTCAAGAAGTGATATTAGATAATTAATCTGTAATTAAAGATTAAATTTAAATTATTGAATTGGATATTTTAAATTATTTATGCAATTAAAATTATAATGAGATTTAATTAAAGATTTTCATCTAATGTCATATTTAAAATAATTAATAGGTATTTTAAATGTCTTCAAATGTTTTAAATTTAATGGTGAGTTCCGTATTAGTCTCGAAACAACTTATATTAGTTATTATTTTATATGCCCATAATTCATAGGTCTCCAATTCATACCCAAACATGTGCTCATGTTATTGTAAATTTCTCATCTAGCCATATTAATTTGATACGATTAATTACGAAAGTCCTCATGAGACATTTTGTACAAGCATATGTATGTGTATGTGCATATGTAATTCTGTAGCATTTGATTATGTCATAAAAATAATTTTGTATTTACTTTTAAGTAGCATATATTGGTGCTACATATTAGATTATAAGATGGTTTAGTACTTTTGGCATTTTAGACTAGCCATGCATTTTATAAAATTATGTTAATAATTAAGTTTTAAATTTATTAATAATAAGTTAACTTGTAAAACTAAGTTGACTATATTCTCTCTTGTATTATTGTTATAAAAGATGAATCATAATCAGAGTAGATAGGAAAAATAATACAATCATTTCATTGTTGTTGTGTTACCTAGAGAATATTCTATCAATAGATAAGAGGTTGTACTGATGAGGCCCATTGAAATGAAAATCCTTATAGTGCTTATAGACCTCAATGATAGGATGCCTTCACACAAAATTAAATGATTGAGAGAAAATCATGAGTTTTTCCATGAGTGAGAGCACGCAAACATAGTTTTCACAAAGAGAAACATCCCAACCTAGTTTATGGAAGAATTCCCACTAGGGGAGCTCATGGTAGTGGTGACACCCATCTAGGTATGGACAAAATCATCCATGACTTAAATAAATTAATTTCTCAAAATATTAACATATGAATATTTCATATAGAAGCTGAAATAGGGTTAGTAGGCATGAATATATGATTTGGGTTGAGAAATTTTTCTAGCATCAACAAGGCCAGGTTGGTTATTTTTTAATTAGTTGATGAAGCACCCCTATGGTTGGATTACTAAGAGAGAAAGGATAACCTAGATATGTCCACAACCACTTGGTAGAGGTTTAACTAATTTTTATAATGATAATAATTTGTTGATACTTACTTCAATAACAAAATCAATGAATTCCATAATCTTTGGCGAGTTGAAAAAATGTTTGAAAAATATGGTGCGCACTTTTGAAACTTCATTAATTCCAAGGGATGCATCTTGGATGAACAAAATAAGTCAATATATATCTCAAAAATATTTTAGCTATCACTATAAATATCATTCCCACCTTTTAACATGATACACTAATATAAACTTTAATAAACGATGGACTAGTAGAATAGGAAGTTACAAAATTCAAGTTATATGAGTAACATAAGGATCCAAGGGTACCCAAAATAAGGTATTTTTTAAATCTAAGTGGTGGTTTTATGTGGAATACATGGCATCATATAAAATACCATGGTATAAAAATATCCCAAGAGAGAGACGTCAAGGAAGACATCCTGAGACTCAACTCCTTATGTCCACAAGTGGTCATGCATAACAAGTTCAAAAACTTATATGTTAACAAAATTAGGGTGAGACAAAAAAATGTGGTCACCAAGGGGAAATATAATTCAAACATTATAGAGTCATTCATTTATGGTGGACCACATCATGAATGATAATTTGGAGAATGCTCCTTTACACTACAAAAGTTAGGATCGCTATATAAATTATGTTTATGATGGTTGTAATAAACAGATTTGTGCATTTTTTATAAACACCAAGCTGAGAACCAAGCCTCTGTGGTCAAATATATAGGTAAGATTTGTTCTATTATTGTGTCTAATTTGATAGACCAAGGTTCTAGTAGTTTATTTATATCCTTATTAATTATTTTATGTCTTGGTTTCCAAAGTATAGAACTAGAGAGCCCATGAAACACAGGGATGGCCTCATGTCTAAGATAATCATTTTCCTATGTGTTAAGTAACTATCAATTAAGTTTGGTAAATTTCATCACCAAAGTGGAATTTTACTACACCACTTTAGAGTCATATTATTTATTACTTGTAATGGATTTATTACATACCCATAAGCCAATGATGAATTGATTTAAGAAGCATGCAAAGTGATTGGATCATGATAGTCAGACTATGAAAACCCAAGGGATTGGGATACCCATATCTTTAATATTTATCAAAACCATGCAGCTTAAATGATCAATGAGAATCAACTATCAACATCTTATAGAATTCTAATGGAACATATTTTAGGGACTTCCCAACTCTTTCAAGAATTTACTAATTTTTTCCCTAAGGAATTGCCAAGGTTACTACCTAAGAGGTAAATTAATTTCTCTATAGAGTTACTACTTGTGATTGAGCCCATTTCAAAGGTTCCATACATTATGACCACCTCTGAGTTGTGTGAATTGAGAGTGGAGATATAAGACGTGATAGACAAAGGATTATTGAGAACCTACATGTGTCTATGAGGAGCACCAATCATATTTTTTAACAAGAAGGATGGATCATTAAGAATACACATTGGCTCTAGGAAATGGATCACAAATAGACCAGCAGTGTTTATGAGTTATTAATAATGTCTTTTTCAAGTACCTAGATAACCTTTTGCTCATATTCATTGATGATATTTTGATACATTCTCAGTCTAAGGAATAACATTAGATGCATTTAAGATACAATTTCTATTGTTTAATGGAAAACTAGCTCTATGATAAAATGTCTTATCACATATTCTTCCAAGAAGAAGCACTATACTTAGGGCACATCATTTCTAATAAAGGTATTTTTATTGATCCATCAAAGATTAGGGTTAAAATGGAATGACTAACACTAAAAAATATCTCTGTAGTTGAAAATTTTGTGGTACTCCCACTATATTACAAGAGAATCATTGAGAATATATCATGAATAGGAGCCCCAATCATGTCTTTGTAGAGAAAATAAAAGAAACTTGTTTTGGCTAAGTATTAGGAATCATAGTTTTATAAGCTCAAGGAGTTGTTAAAACAACCCCCATTTTAGTAGTGTCAAATAAGAACATGAACATCCTTGTTTGCATGGATGTTTCACTCAAAAGTCTTGGTGGAATTTTAATTCAAGAAGGTTGAGTCATTGCCTATGAGTCAAGGAAGCTCAAGAATCACGAGCTTAATTATAGGACTCACAATTTAGAACTCATTGTAGTAGTGTGCACATTGCAAATGTGGAGACATGCCTTATTTCCCTGAAGTTTGTACTCATAGCCAATCAATTGAACTTGACACACATAATTAATTAGTCAAATTTAAATTCCATAAAAATACGACGGATGTATATTTCAGTTGAGTATGATTTTGATATCACCTTTATAAAATGGAAATAAAATAATGTGGTTCATGCACTTAGTAGAAGGTCACATTTCCATTTAATATCAGTTGTGTAAGATAGACTAAGAGTCTTTGTTTGGTAACTTCAAGGCTAGGATTCCTGATATAAAAAAAAGTCACTAGTACCGTTAATATTGTATTAAAAATACACAAAAGTTGGGGCTAAATAATACAAATAAACTCTCAAAATCTATTATCCATACTGCTAAGGCAATGCGAGAGTGAGGGAGAGCATTGATTTTATAGAGTATGAAAGTCCTCATAAATATAGGTTGTTGAATTGATGCAAGTGGTTGCATAGATGTAAATGGTTGCAAGTGATCTTCTGAAGTACACATTGTTATGCAACATGGACTTTAGTGAAAAATGTCATGTGAGTGTACAACTTTGACTTTAGTCCAAGTTTTGAAGGTTGAATAAGATTATTTGATAAATTATAAAATAATAAATCATATAATACGTATTAAATTAACTTAAAGTACAATTGACAATTTACACCAAAAAAATATTGTATCGACACTCTATATATGTGTGTGTGTGTATATATATATATATATATATAGTTAGTGCATTTAATGGATTCCTTATTATAACCTTATAAATTCATGAAAACATTATGAGGGTGGTCAAGTGGATCATGATATTATAAATATCATTGCTCGGTATCCTTATTATCATGCTATGAATAAAAAATATTCATTAAATGCACTTGTTTAGTTATATATCATGCTTGGTTATAAAAGGGTATCAATTTTATTGATACAAAGTGATGGAAATGAATGAAATATGCAGTTCAAAATACTATGTTTAATTCATATAAACTTATTGTAGAATTTGTAATAGTTGGTGAAAGGATTAAATTGATTGCAATCACAATAAGGTTAAAGAACATAAATTAAAATAATTATATTGGATAAGGGAATGAAAAAAAATTAGTTAAAATGGGTGCAGTTATATAATTGTAGTAAACGAACGCTAAGATAGGAAATGATGAAATATATCTTAATGGGGTATTAAATTCTAACTGCATATTAACCAGCTGTTATACTTAATTGTTTTTATTTAAAATAATGAACTATTCCTTTTGAGGCCTTCAAACAAGGATATTTATAAGCATTAATTTGTGTCAATTTTTTTTGAAGTTTTATGTTAAAGCCTTTCTTGGTGATCTTAGATCGTATCTATTGAATTTCATTATGTAAATCACAATCACGTGATACTAGCATAACTTTTGAGAACATTATGATTGGGATATCACGGTCTCTATGAAATTATATAGATTTTAGTGATTCTAATCATCAAAGTATGTGATTGGATTCATAATAACTCATAGTTAATAAATAGTTTCGATCTGCTATGAAAACCACAATGAAATAGTCTCGGTCTCCTATGAAAACCACAGTGAAAAATTAGAAAATCAGGTTCATATTAATTAAATTGGATATATGATTGTAAGACCACAGTTAAATAGTTTCGATCTCTTATGAGAAGCTACATTGAAATATTCGTGGGGCCTTAGTAAAATATTCTTATATTTTTTCTTTACGAATTTATTCTATAATATAAAAAAATATAACAATTATAATGTCTTATTACGCTGGAGACTTCTCTACTGAAAAGAACAACCTTGTGATTCATCCTCGGAGGTGGTAGGCGATGGTAAGTAAAGTGTCATTAAAATTCTTAAATATCATAGTCGCTAGATGGTAACCCCTGTCGCCAGCTACTTTTAATGTGTCGAATTAATCACAGATGAGCTCGGTGAATGTCAAGTGTATAGATATCCGTGTCTATAGAGCCATCATCCATCACTCGACACTTAGCTATTTAGAATATCTCAGGGTTGCATATCTTTTAGATTAAATTACAGCCATTTGAGGTGTGGAAATGGCAGGAGCAAACAAGTTTGTAAGTGCAGCGGTGTTGGCAATGGTGGTGATAATGGTCTCAATGAGGGAAGCAGAGAAGGCAGAAGAACCCTGTCCATCCATGATTATGGGTACCACTTCTATGGTGATGCTTCCTCCCTCTTTTGCAGTTGCTCTTCTCGGAGCTTTCGTTGCAACAAAGACAGGCAGATCCCTAATTTATTTGTTTTTGCCCCGACTGCTTAGGGGACTTGTACATGACAGATTGTTGATGGTTTATCCTACGTATTATTGAAAAATATTTAAATTTCGTGGATTTCATTAATTTTAGGGATTATACTATGTATTATTCAAGAAGGTTTAAATTTCGTTGTTGTAGGCTTAAAAACGCAATTTGTCTAATAGAGTCTTTGCAAAGCAGCCTTTTCAAAAAAACTATTTATTTTTTAATTTTATCTTTATTTGTCCATTCGCTTCATTTACCTGGCCAACCGATGTGTAGGAAACATTGTGGATAAGTTTCAATGCATAACTGAATGCTTAGATGTAGGCCTGAGACTGTATTCTACATTTGAGTCGTTGTAAAGAGCAAATCTACAATATGGCATTGGGGTTTGATTTCCTTATACAAAATTGCAGCATTTGTAAATGGGTTTAGTTCTTAGAGATTTCTTTTCTGTTTTGGACATTTCAGTCTTTGTAATAAGATCAAAGGGATCTTCTGGCCTTAGTTAAATTGATATATAGATGATGCTTTGGACTTACGCAATGATCTTGCAATTATAGTGATTTGGATCATATCACTGTACAATTAAAGGTTTACTATGGCCTTTAAGAAAATATTAACAAACATATTGTGCAAGCTATTCTGGTCGATAAACAGTGTTAGTGTTTGCTTTTTTTAATTTCTTGAGTATATCTTGTATTCTTTCCCTTCCATGGAAATATACTCTGTGTTTTACTTAAAATTCACCTGTGAGAGGACCTCAAAAACTGGCTCTGTTCATTGATATTATTGCTCCATCTAAGATGGGATGAGTTTTAAGGTGTTTGAGAGGATAGAAAGGCGTTATATCTTATAAAATCTGCATTCCTTTTTTTAAGAATGGTTTTTTTTTTTTTTTTTTTAGATTAAGGGTTTTAAACTCTGTTTTAAGATTTTAAGGAATTGTATTTGGAGATTCGAGACTATGTTTGTGGTTGTGTATTGTTATTAGATCCACGTGTTTTGTTATATTTAGGGTTTTGAATTCATAGATTTTTTTATCTAGGCCTGTACATATGTCTGTATAATTTTAATTGGGGATGATGTTGTAAATTGTCAGTTTGCCTTTACAATGAAGCGTCTTTCTCTGTATTGAGAGATATTGAGTAATTATTTCTTCCAGGTGTTGAAATTTTTTAATTTTAATGATCTTTTCATATTTCTTATTTATTGGTTAGTGATGAAAAAAAAAATAGGTTAATTTTTTTAGGCCATAATTTTTTATTTATAATTGTGTTAAATTTTTTTCACATGTTGAAACGATTGTATTGAAAAGGATGTTGTTTTAAGATGTTATACCTGTCTAGCGATATTTTTAATATTTTTTGGAGGTCATACATGATCATCTTAGGGTCTGAAATTGTGATCTAATTATTTTTTCAAGTTTTTCTATTTTTAAAAATTGTATATTTTTAGAACTGGATATTTCAGTAGAATTTCATTACATAATCTAATTATAATGTTTAAGATATTTCCGGAGATTTTTGGGATATTTGAGGAGTTTTTAAAAATAGGTATTTTTTTTAGATTTTAGTCTTTTTTTTAGATTTTACATGTAAACTCATTTCTGAGTTGAGGCTTATTTAAGTATGGTTTAGGTTTATAATTATTTTAAGCAATCAATACAAATCAATTCTGAGTATTGTTTCAAGATCTTGACCTATTAGTAATTTTCTTGTTTTTAATAGTTTTCGATTTCATTAACTAGTCTTCGATTATACTTGGAATCTAATCTTTTTGAGAGCTAAATAATTTGTGAAGAATTTTACAAAAATTTATCTTCCTATTCATTTAAATATAACATTTTTATTTTTTTATTCTACTTTTTGCATTTTATTGCTTACTTTTAAATTGTTAAAAGAAATTATTTTAAGTTTTTTAAATTTTATTTTGGGATATTTTTTCCTGTTAACATTTGTTAACAAATCTTTGATTATTAAATTGGAAGGTTATAATATGTTTTCGATGTTATCATTTATTAATATATCTTTAATTATTGAAATGGAAAGTTATAATGGATGTGTAATCAAATTCATAAACCTTTCCTACAACGAACAAATATGGAACAGACTATAATCCTTTCCAGTATATGCTATGGAAAATGAAATGCAGATTTTGTGTGTTTATACATACTAGAAGGGAAATAAAATCGAGCATGAAAGAGAACCAAATACATAAAGATGGAAACAGAAGCAAACACAACGTTCATATTTGACACAATTTTTACCTTCTATTAATTTTTTTTTAAAGACGAACACAGCTCGTTTCTACAATAAAGTATATGATAAGATCGTCGTTAATGCATTAATGAAGATATATAGGTATGACGGAAATGGACGGACATTTTAATTAAACAAAATATTTATTTTGTGAGCCTTGTTGTCAAGGACTAACAGTATTTAATGTTTGGTTGCTGAGATTGAACATGTCATCCACTGATAGAGGAGATTAACTACAGACATGACGAATGACATTTGTAAGAGAATAACCCTTTGGTTGACCCCTGTCTTTCTTCAATAACCCTTGCAAGGCGCTACTATAACCCAACGGATATCTTATTATTCCAATAAATTGTTAAACCAATTCACAACACGTGGGCAATTTATTTTAGACAGATGCTTGCAGGCGTAATAATATAGGTATGAGGCTTAAAAAAAATGCTAATGGGATGAAACTCATAACTCTATATTATATTAAAATGCATGATATATAATATTTATTTATAAACTATATTAAAATACATATTATATAGTATATCATTAAAGTATATATTATAGAATTATTTTTTAACATATAAAATATTATAATATATATTATATAATATTTATATAATAATTCAAATTTAATATATATAAGTAAGAGGGATTTTGTAAAGTGAAAGAGTGTAAATTAATAGTTAAACTTCACTCAAATCATATAATATTATCAAAAAATGTTTGTGGATTTGATCACCATTTAGTTTTTTAGTCTATGATAGATTGCATTTTTCATGGAAAGAGAGAGTCTCTTGCCTAATCTCAAGATTTTGTGATATATTTTATTTTTATCTATGATCGATATGCAACTCAAATCAATGCTACAATCCCAGTGATATGGAGGCGAGACATTGAGGTTCCAAAGTCTATATTGTAATTTATGTTTGTCTATACAATAAATATATTGAGAACAGACACATATAGAACTTGCAAGTGGTGAAATATTTCAAAGTGAGATAAGTGTGGATGATGAAAGGCAATGACATTGTATTCTATATAATATCATACACCAAGGGCCCATATCATGCACATGCCTTGACTTCAGAGTGGTTGTTAAATTTACATACCCTACACCTACTACAAAGGGGTTTGTAACAATGTAATGACATTCATATAGGGGCAATACATAGAGTTTATGAAATTTATCATCTTGCTTTCATTGTGATGGAAGTGTGTACCAAATCTTATGAAAAGTGCATGCCATGGTAGAAGAGTCACCAATTGAGAGAAAATAGTCGATTGGTGAACAGTCATAGGTGGTAGGGAGAGTTAGTAGTTTAATTTTCATGTAGTATGAGGTGCCCACGTCATACAATTATAAGTAGAATATATTCTAGCAATGTAAAGAAAGCACTTACAAATAAAAAATGAAAATTAAAGATATAATAACCCTACACCCTTGGCACTCTAAGATATTACATTTGATCGAAACATTTTGTTCAAAAGCCTTAAAGCCTAAATAAATAAGATAAACCAGTCAGTGCATATCCTGAGACCATAGCATTCCATTTATTCTCCTTCCCTTGGTCATGGATTGAATTGGAGCATTTTTATCAAGTCGCCCAAAGTCTTAAGAGTGAGGGTAGCCAAAATTGATGAGCGTTAGTTACAGAGATGGCCATGGCTTCATGAGGGGATAGTTACAACAATAAAAAAAATGAAAAATACAATCATCAACGTCCCTATTGTGAGGTTTTCCTTCATTGTTTCATCTAATTTCCCATTTTAAAGTTTAATACACTTGGCTATCTCTATGCAAAAAAGGATTTGGTTGTGGATAATGATGCACTGAGCTCCGTGTTGTTGTCTAGAGAGTGGAAAGGATTTGAGTAACAACGATGAGGATTACTTAATAATAGGGCTTTAGACGACCCATATATGGACAAGGACAAAGAAGGGGAAGATGAGATTGAAACTTTTCCCATGAGTAAGGGCAATAGAAAAGAACCTAAATAACCTTAGAATTTGTTGCCTTTGTAGAGTGTTTGAAATCCATTACTTTTATATGATTTGAATCCTCAATCTTTAAATCTGATTTAATATTAATCTTTTACATTAAACATCAAATTATTTCAACAAACCGTATCTTATTAAACAATCCCTTCTGACGTTACTTAAACCTTTAAACCAATTACTAATATTTAAACGAAAATTAAATTATGATTAGATAAATACGTTTTAAATTCATTAATCTTCACTACATTAAGAAACATAATATCAATCCATAAAAAAAACTGGTCCAAAAGTGCAAGTGGTAGTATTAAAACTTTTTAATATTATAAATTATTGACTAAAACTACCACATTTACAGGTCAACCGTCGAAGTCTCAAGAGTTCCAGTTTACATACGCGTTGCTGACATCCCTTCTGCCCTTTACGCGTGCAAAATTTGAATATCCTCTCCGGCGTCAATGCAAGAGTAAACAAATAGGTAAGTAAGATGCAGGTGGATATGCATTCACATTAATCCTGAATACCTCTCTATCGGATGGGACCCTCCATCCATAAGCGACGTGTGATTATCCTGGACTGCCTGCAATTTCGGCATCGATGTTATAAAATTTATTTTGACCTGAAAGTAAGTCCGTCTTTTGGCTGCTGCGAGTCAGCTGGGAGAGAGCATTGAAGGGAATCTCTATGTTTCGTTCGAATTGACAGAGACCGATACCTACTTAGGTTGTTCATGTGATCTGATTTATGTCTTGAAATCCGCATACGAAAGCATCATTTTAATCAACCTCAAAATACAATGTTAACATTCAAGTTTTCTTGTATAATGGGAATAATTGTAACGTCATTTGTTGGGAAAAAAAAATCCACATTTGATGATTGAAAAAGAATATGTCAAAATGCAGTGAAAAGAAAGGCAAAAGGGCAAATGAATTATGAGATGATAGGACGACAGTGGGAAAAGAGAAATTTTCAGTTCAGTGCATTACTTTCTAGTACTCGAATGTCAGAAAAAATGGCTGACAGTGACATCCCACAAGTTTCAGAATTCCACATTTCAAAAACCGAAATTAGGTGTTCTACATCGTTGACTCTAATGCTGAAGATAATTGTGTATTTATTACTTATTTTGATATCAACTACAGGGAATCTGGAAAATGACGGTCTCTGGTCTGTTTGTTTTTGGTATTGGGCCATATATTACAAGTGAAAAATAGCCACTATACATGTAAAAAAGAAAAAAAAAAAAAAAACTTCAAAGTATAGTTTAATATATACTCATAAATTAGGAGATAAAGTCACAAAATATTTAAGTATAATAATATTTTAGAAAATAAAAATATTAAAAATTAAACAGATTGCAAGGTTTGTGGAAAATTATTTTTTATTTTTATTATTAAAAAATTAATTTGAAGATTTTAAAAAATTGAAAATATAAGTTAAGTATTATGATTTATTTTTGAAAAGGAAATGCTAATTATTAGTAGTAATCTATTACCTTAAGTATAATAATTTTGAGAATTTTTTTTTTATAAAATTAAATAATATTTAAAGTATAAAATATAATTAATATTTTATAAATTAACAATAAACTTATTAAATTGTAGGCAAATTTTCATTCGATAGATTGAGTAGATTTCAAATTTTGAACTTGATTGTAAGCTTTTGATTTTTTTAGAATATATTTTATTACTTTAATTTTTATTAAAAATAATAAATATTATTTTTTAAATAGATATTATTTAATTTATAAATTAATATTTTCAAAATAATAATAATAATTTATATTTTCAAATTTTATTTTAATTATTTTATAAATATATTTGAAATGATTTTGAGTTTTAATAAAATTTATAGAATTAAAATATAAAGTACTAGTTTAGAAGTTAAATAACCATTTTCTATAAATATGTGGTGCAAACTTCTATAAGTAAGAGAGGGAATAATATTGAATGGAGTCCAATAGTTGTAATGTGTACACAAGAAAAAAGTCAAGAATCACTAATAGGATTGAAAAATATAGTTCATGAATCTAATATCAAAAATATCTTTGAAAGATACACAAAGAAATAAAATTAATAATAAATAACAATTTTATTATTTGGGGGTCTTAGATCTTCAAACTACTAAAATATGCATTACTTTATAGCATTGCATCATGCTTTTTGAATATAAGATTTTTTGAGGTTTTCTCGTATGTGAAAAGACTATTTTTAAAATAAAGAGAGACAAATAGTTATTGTATAATCATCACATTATAATACAACTTGTACCCAGTAACACTTTGTAAGATCCAATCACAACATGCCATTCACAGTTATTGGTCACTCTTCTTTTTTTTTATAAGTCAATTAAAATTTAGACTTCCCTTCTAACTGAGGACCTAAAATCAAAATAGTGATCTAAAAAGCTCATATGTTACATAATTGAGTAGGTTGTATGTGCCAACAAGACACCTGCATGGTTTTAGACACCTACTTCCACTTAGTTATATATGAATCCTACCTTTGAAAATAATATAAGTCTTCTTTATGATTAACAATATGTCAATTTTTTTTCAAAGGCTAAATGTACGAAAAATAATAATTAAAAATTATGATGACGAGAATAACATAATGGAAGTCAAACAACAATTTCAAAAAGAAAATTCTACTAACATTTTTGACATTGATAATGATGATTTTAAATTAAACCTTAAAAATAGGCAACATTTTAAGGTGCAATAATAAATTCGTATTAGAAGAACATTTTATATGTTAAAAATAGGTAGTGTTTTCAATTGCAATAATAAATTAATGTTCTTTACTATATTTCTTTTAGGTGTTGGAAATTCTCAATTTTATGATCTTTTCATATTTCCAATTTATTGGCTCGTCTTTGATTATACTTAGAATTTAAAATTTTGGAGAGCTAAATAATTTATGAGAAATTTAACAAAATTTTATTTTCGGATTCATTAAATATAACATTCTTATTTTTTTATTCTACTTTTTGCATTTTATTGTTTGCTTTTAAATTGTTAAAGGGAATTATTTTACGTTTTCTAAATTTCATTTTGGGATCTCTTTTTCATGTTAACATTTGTGGACAGATCTTTGATTATTAAATAAAAGGTTATAATCTCTTTTCAGTGTTATTATTTATTAATATATCTTTGATTATTGAAATGAAAGGTTATAATAGATGTATAATCAAATTCATAAACCTTTCCTACAGTAAACAAAGATGGAATAGACTATAATACTTTCCAGTATATGCTATAGAAAATGAAACGCAGATTTTGTGTGTTTATACATACTAAAAAGGAAATAAAATCGAACATGAAAGAGAACCAAATACAACGTTCATATTGGACACAACTTATATCTTCTATTAAATAAAGGGAGATGTTTATTAAACAAAATATTTGTTTCGTGAGCCTTGTTTTCAAGGACTAACAGTATTTAATGTTTGGTTGGCGAGATTGAACATGTCATCCATTGATAGAGGAGATTACGATTGGATTTGGGACACATCATCCAACACGAGGTTAACTACAGACATGACGAATGACATTTGTAAGAGAGTTTCCTTCACATTACGAGGGCTCGAGAAGTGGTTCCTTCATCGTTCCATCGACTTTCATAATCCTTATTCGTTGACGCCTGTCTTTGTTCAATACCCCTTGCACGGTGCTACTATAACCCAACGGATATCTTATTATTCCAATAAAATGTTACACCAAGTCACAACACGTGGGTAACTTATTTTACACAGATGCTTGCAGGCATAACAGTACAGGTATGAGGCTTAAAAAAAATGCTAGTGGGATCAAACCCATAACTCTATATTATATTAAAATGTATGATATATAATATTTATTTATAATTATATTAAAATATATATTATATAGTATATTATTAAAACATATATTATATAATTATTGTTTATATTTTTATATAATATTTATGTAATAATTAAAATTTAATATAAAGATAAAAAGGGGTTTTGTAAAACGAAAGAGTGTGAATTGATAGTTAAATTTCATTCAAAATATATAATAATGTCAAAAAATGTATGTGGATTTGATTACCATGTAATTTTTTAGTCTACGATGGCTTGCATTCTTCATGGAAAGAGAGAGTCTCTTGCCCAATCTCAAGATTTTGTGATATATTGCATATTTATCTATGTTCAATGTGCAACTCAAATCAATGTTGCAATACCAATGATATGGAGACAGGACATTGAGGTTGCAAAGTCTATATTGTAACTTATGTTTGTCTATACAATGAATATACTGACAACAAGTACATATAGAACTTGCAAGTGATGAAAGATTTCAAAGTTAGATGAGTGGGGATAATGAGAAGCAATGACATGGTATTTTGTATGATATCGTACACCAAAGGGCCCATATCATGGCACATGACTTGACTTCAGAGTGGTTGTTAAATTTACATACCCTACACCTATTGCAAAGGGGTTTGTAAAAATGCAATGACATTGATATAAGGGTAATACATAAAGGTTATGGAGTATATTGTCTTGCTTTAATTGTGATGGAAGTGTGTACCGAAGCTTATGAAAAGTGAATGCCATGGTGGAGAATTCATTGATTGAGAGAAAATAGTTGATTAGTGATCAATCGTAGGTATTACAGAGAGTTGGTAGGTTTAATTCTCATGTAGTATAGGGTGCCCATATCATATGGTTAAAAGTAGAATATATTCTAACTATGTAAAGAAAGCACTTACAAATAAAAATGAAAAATAAAGATACAATAATCCTGCACTGTTGGCACTCTGAGATATTACATTTGCTCAACACATTTTGTTTAAAAGACATAAATCCTAGTTAAATAAAATAAACCAATCAGTGCATATCCTAAGACCATAGTATTCCATTTATTCTCCTTCCCTTTGTCATGGATTGAATAGGAGCTTTATTATCAAGTCGCCCAAAATATTGAGAGTGAGTGTAGCCAAAATTGATGAGCCTTAGTTGTAGAGATGGCCATTGCTTCGTGACAGGATAGCTACAACAATAAAAAAGTGAAAAATACAATCATCAACGTCCCTGTTGTGCGGTTTTCCTTCATTGTTTCATCTAATTTCACATTTTAAAGTTTAATACACTTGGCTATCTGAATGCAAAAAAGGATTTGGTTGTGGAGAATGATGCACTTAGCTCCGTATTGTTGCTTAGAGAGTGGAAAAGATTTGAGTAACAACGATGAGGATTACTTGACAATAGGGCTTTAAGGGATAGTTATATGGATGGGGACAAAGAAAGGGAAGATGAGATTGAAACTTCTCTCATGAGTAAGGGCAATAGAAAATAACCTTAGAAATTGTTTCCTTTGTGGAGTGCTTGAAGTCCATTTGTTTTATATGATTTGCATCCTCAAATTTTAAATTTGAATTAATATTAATCTTTTACACAAGCCACCAAATTATCTCAATAAACTATATTCTATTAAACAATTCCTTCCAACGTTCCCTGAACCTTTAGACAAATTTTTAATATTTAAATGAGAATGAGATGATGATTGAATAAATACATTTTAAATTCATTGTTCTTCACTACATTAGGAAATATAATATCAATACATTAAAAAAAAACTGGTCCAAAAGTGCAAGCGGTAGTATTAAAAGTTTTTAATATTATAAATTATTGACTAAAACGGCCACATTTATAGGTCAACCATCAAGGCTCAAGCGTACATATGCGTTGCTAACATCCCATCTACCCTTAAGATCGACATATAATTTATTTACCTCTGAATGGCCTAAGTAGGGTACATCATGAGCTTCAATCAAAATTATCTTCCTTAAGTCTTCTACATCTAGAACATAGGTCTTATTTTTATACCAAAGCAAACTATCATCGTCCAAGGTATATCCTTCAATTTTTGGGTCTTCTTCATTTTTTATATCATTATTTTCACTTGATTATACGAAGGATCTTGTTTTTGTCCTTCTAGTATTTAAACTTTTAGATTAAATATAAGTGTTTTTATACTCATCAAGTGTCTTCTCCTACTCAAATCATTGGCAACCCTGTTCTCTTTTCCCTTGATATACTCAATTTCAAAATCATACCTACTCAAGAACTCCAACCACCTTTTCCTAGCATTCAAATTGAGTTGAGTGAATATCTACTTTAGACCTTGATGGTTAGTTTTTAGTTCAAAAGGTTTCCCAATAAAGAAATGTCTCCAATTTTATAAAGCATGAACAATTGCTACCAATACTTCATGGGTTTTCAATTTCTTAGACTGATATGAAATTACACCATCATTATAAAAGAGTACTCCTCCATATCCTTTCATATATTCATCTGTTACAGCCATGAAATGTCCATTAAAATTAGGTACCTTCAAGATGGGTACCATCGTCAACTTTTCCTTCAGAATATGGAAACCTTTGTCACACTACTTTGTCCATATAAACTTCTTACCTTTCCTTTGCAATGTTGTAATTAGGTTGGCGATCCTACAAAAACCTTCAACAAATCTCCTATGATATCTTTCTAACCCCATGAAACTCCTTACTTCTAATACATTCTTGGGGATTGGCCATTTCATTATTACCTTTATCTTGTCTGGATATACTTTAATTCCTTCTTTGGATATGATGTGGCCTAGATAATGGATTTCCTTCTTAAAGAATACATATTTGGACAACTTACCATATAGTTTAAGTTATCTCAACCTTTGAAGAACCAATTGAAGATGTGTTAAGTGCTCTTCGTCATTATTAGAGTAAATTAGAATGTCATCTATGAACACCAAGATGAACTTATCTAGGTAATTATGGAACACACTGTTCATTAAGTTCATAAATGTTAAAAGACTATCCTCCTCCTTTATTTTTAGTTGATGATATCTTGATCAAAGGTCTATCTTTGAGAAAACCATTGTTACTTTCATTTACTCAAAAAGGTCTTTTATACGAGGTAAGGGATATCTATTTTTAATCGTGACCTTATTTAGCATTCAACAATCAATGCATAATCTTAGAGTTCCATATTTCTTTTTAACAAATAAGATTGAAACTCCCCAAGGAGACACACTTCGTCTGATCAATCATTTACTCAAGAGTTATTGTAGCTAAATTTTATGTTCCATTAACTTAGTTGTTTTCTTTCTATAGGGTACTCTAGAAAATGGCTCAGCTCTAGGTATAATATCAATTGAGAAATTAAGTTATCTCTTAGGGGGCATTCTAGGTAATTCTTTAGGAAACACTTTCTCAAATTCCATTATAAATCGATACCCTTGCAGGGTAGGTTCATCTTTACTTTCAACCCTATCATCTATCATTACCATGAAAATTAGGGCTCACTTCTTTTAATCCTTTTTTAGCTGCATAACTAATATGGCTTCTAATTTTATAGACTTATGAACCCCTTGAATCATGACCCATCTTTCCTCATCACTATAACACCTAACCAACTTTCTATAATAGTCTATTTTTAGGCTCCTAAGGGTGTTACAAATAGGTCTAAGATGGTCTCAAAATATGGAAATCATATTTTTGCCTTGGTAAGATATTGAGACACTTCCTTGATTACCTTATCCCCATAATGGGTCGTCCATGATGAACTCATGAAATTTACTGGAAAAGACATTTTTATTACTAATTTTAGAGAAATGAAACATTTTGATGAATCGGTATCTATGCGAGTTGAAATGGGTTTCCCAATAATTTACTTGTAGCTTCAACTAGCACATTCTAGTAACTATTTTGGTAATTCCTTATTAAAGTATTGATCCTTTATTGTTGTCCCCTCTGAGACTAATTGGCCCTTATCTATCCCTACATTCTTTGGAATTCTCAAGCAAAGTGATTTCCTCCACAAGCAAAACATTCTCCTAGCAGGGCTTTTGGTACTAGGTTCCTCATGCATCGCCAAAAATCCCTAGAGGATACATTAGGCAATTTTAATTCTTTTGATCATTCCTATTATTATATCTTCCTCTTTTGTTTTTCCTTCAAAAACTATTTCTTTGATTTTGATTTGGTAGGGGTGCTCTACCTTTTGGATTTGCTCTTGGGTTTTTATCCACAACTTGCTCTCCCCTAAAATCTAGTTTCCTTTTGAAGGCTCTATTTGAGAGATTTTTATAGAACTTTATTCATGTTCTTAGGGCCATGCATATCTAATTTGACTCCTATGTTTGCCTTCAGTCATAGGATGAACTTTCTAGTCTAACCTCTTTCATCCTTTTGATACATGTGCACATACATAAGTAATTTGGTAAATCTATCCTAATACTAGTACACTAACATGGCTCCTTACCTTAGGTTATGAAATTTAGTAGTCTTCTCATCAAAGAATAACTAGGGTAACCATCTCTTCCTAAAATGGTGGTCAAACTAATCCCAAGTCAAATTTTCCTTAGTTATTACATTGATTTCCTTTGTATTAGTCCACCAGCTAGCTACCTCTCTTACTAGTTGGTAGGATCCCCAAAATAATTTAGTTACATCATTGTAGTTTCTCAAATCCAAGTAATTCTCCATCTTGTTTAGCCAATTTTTAGCTCCTTCACCTAATTGTTTCCCATCAAACTTAGGGGTTAAAATCTTCATCAAATCCTTGATAAGGTCAAAAAATGGAACTTCAATTATGGGAGCTATAACCTCAATTTCACTAACTGCTGGTGGATTCTCTTCAAGGGAATTATCAAGATTAGGTTCCATTATGTTTTTTATATTTTCTTGCCTTGACCTAAGATAGTTAATCACCTGCTCAAGTGAGTCCATTTTATCTCTTTTCTTGGTCAAAAAAATGATGAGGGCTTCTATCCTAAGTTCTCTATTTTCTAAAACCTATTGTTCATTATTTTCATTATTGGGTTCTGCATATCTCACATTTTCCCTTTAATTTAAGCATTCTATAATAAATGCATAATATTAGAGTTACATCATTCTTTTTAACAAATAATATTGGTGCTCCCCAAGAAGACACACATGGTTGGATCAATCCTTTACTCAAGAGTTATTATAGCTAAATTTTAAGTTCCATAAACTCAATTGTGTCCATTCTATAGGTTACTCTATAAAATGGCTTGGCACTGGGTATAATATCAATTGAGAAATCAAATTATCTCTTAGGGGGCATTTTAGGTAATTTTTTAGGAAACATATCCTCAAATTCCCTTATAAATAGATACCCTTCTAGGGTAGTTCATCCTTACTTTCATCCTTATCATCTATCGTTACAATGAAAATTAGAGCTCCCTTTCTTCTTTCCTTCTTCAGCTGCATAACTTATATGGTTTCTAATTTTATGCACTTATGACCCCCTTGAATATGACCCATCTTCCCTCATCACTGTAACACCTAACCAACTTGCTATAATAGTCTATTTCAAACTAGAGGGAAGTTTCATTTTTCTTTTGTTCTTTGTTCATTTTTCTTTTCTTTCCTTGAATTTTTTCCATGAGCAATGTCTGAAAAACCAATTTTAACCAAATTAGTTTCTCATAGTTTTCAATTCTGTCAACAAGTTAACATCAATAATCAATCTTTTATTAAGCATAGGTTATAGTAGGATTAAGGACTAGATTTCAAACCTAGGTTCTGATACCACAATGTAGGGACCAATCCTATCTTAAGACACATATTTTTGAAATTAATGTTTTTCTATGAATATAAATCGAGTATACTTTATCTTATCAGATATTCTTTGCGAACTGAGCAATCATCTAACCATAGGGGTTAGGCATCTATTATTATTTACCAAACAAGAAAAAATTCAAACCATCAGGTTAGACATTCCTTTTCCAAATGAGAAAATATATAACCATATGGATTAGGCATCTACACACGATTAAGTTGTGCTCTGGCCAGAGACCTGACTCAGCAGGATCAATTAGATCTTAATTCATTCACTATTCACCACTCATCTCAACTCGATAACAATCAACATCATCATGACAAGATTATCAAACATATACACATACTCACATTGTACCTTAGAATTTGCCCTAAAGCCTCGATAACTATGATGATCCAATTGATATCCTTTTGATTATATCATATAATTTTTATGTTTTCTTTGTTTATCTAAACTAGAGACTTATTATAATGGTCTTGTTATTTAACTTTAATCTTGTTTAGTAAATAACTCCAAAGCCTATCCTATTCACCTAGGTACTAGAAGCATCTTTCACTTTCTATACTATCTACATATCTACTTTCAAACGGGATCAAGGTGTAGTATGCATGTAGTTCTATTTTCTATTTTAGTTTTATATGAACTGTAGATCTAGGTATGTAGCACTTTTTAGGGCCTAGTTCTCTAGATAATTCCGTTGTGATTGCTACCCAAATGGGAATGTAAAAGTATGAGATTAAGTAACTAAATATTGATTTAACTATTCTAGTCCTAAATCTCAACAAGAAAAAATAAAAATAAAATAATATTTGTAAGCTACATCTCCTTTCTACTTTTTATTTACATCAACAATATTTTTCATCCTTGCTTTAATCAACATAATCCTTATAATTTTTTTTTTCAAATTTTTTTAATCTAAAAGCCATATGGTTAGTGGTTTCTTGATAATAATTAGTTTAACACTCTTAATCTTAGAGTTTTATTGCTCCTTTTTAGTGGTACCAAGGTTTAAGTAAAAAATATAATTTCTCTATTTCTATTTCATAAGTTCATAAGTTAGGATCACTTAAGGTAGTTTAAGTTATTTTTTTTTTAAATCTTAAACAATATTATTTGACCAAGAGGGATTATCCCACCCATTGTTCTTACTGACATGACATGGTCCTTACTTATTTTTGATGGTTTATAGAGATGATGCCCAGATGTCATTGTTACAGTTGTGTTAGGTGATGGATGCAGTAGCTCAAGCATGATGGCATTACCTATAAATATGAGCCAAAGACACCACTTAATACTGAACACTGCGTAGTTTTATTTAACTTTAAATTTTTGATCTAAATTTGAGATTTAAAAGTGGATAAATACTAGAAATAAACTAATGTATTATATTTCAAAAATAAATTCTTGAGTAGGAAGGTAGAAAAAAATCTAAAGCATAATCTCCTAGTTTAATCATTATGTCAATTGACAACATTTATTTTTTCTTTGTCATCTATACCATTGTTCTATATTTCTATAAGATAACTTATTGACAAAAAATGCTATAAACATAATGTTAAATAAATCTTTTATGAAGACAATATTATTATTTGTCAATATGGTTACAATGTTATATTTGATAAGATATAATATTCTTAATAAGCCATTGTACTCATGACAAATAAAATAATAGGATGCAAGGAGGTTAATAATTGAAGCTAATTTAAAATCTATAGCCCTGTTTTTCACAAATGTAATATTTATTCATAGATGAACAGTCAAGGATGTACAAACTTGAAGAATGAATTAGACCTTTAAATTCAAAACTTCAATAACAACTTAAGCAATGAATAATAATATAACATATCTATAAATTACGTTAATTTATTATATATATTTTATTTTATTTGGTCTAAATACATAGAATTACGCTAATATTAATATAAAATATTAACCATATTAAAATTATAATTAATATTATTCTATATATATATAAAATAAGATAAAACTATCATATCTATATTTACCAATATCAAATCATTATATATTAGAATATATATATATATATATATATATATATATATATATATATATATATATAATGATTTGATATTGGTAAATATAAATATGATAAATACTTAATCATGATATATTCTAATATATTCTTCCTCTGCTTGGCATCGATTCTCTGCCTTTCCTTTGTAGGCATCATTTTATTTCTTCCTCTCTTCCAAACCTTCTTCCTTTCTTAAGCGTCGGTCTACTGCCCTGTTCAAGCATCAATCTCATCCAACTTCAATGTCAATCTCATTTTATAAGCTTTTCTTTGCACAGAACTTCCCCTCACTTGAGTGTTGATTGGCTTTTTTCCCTTCATCATGGTTTTTGGACTATTCCTTTAAGTGGCAGTTGACGATTTTAAACTAGAATTAACTATCTTTTTATGTGGTCGATTTGGCAATTTATGTGGCAGTGATCTCTCCTTACCATTTATTAAGGTGTTGATCTTTATTTATAACTTTTCTTCAAGCAAGTTATCCTTCTTTCACATGGAAAATCTCTCCCTGATGCTGCACTGATTTGTTTTCACCCTTTAATTATGGTTTTTGTCTATTTCTTTATGTCGTAGTTCTCCGAGAATTATCCTCTCTAATTGGATTTTAAGTTGACTCAATAGTTTATTGACTATCACTTATGTGGCAGTGATGTGGCAGATCCTTTAAAAGTGGCATGAGTGTAAAGTGGCGCTGGTTTTAGAGGTGGAGTGATTTTAATTTGAACTTTGAAGTTTATTATTGTTCTCTCTATGTTAAGTTAGATTCGTATTATCTTAACATTTGTTAGGTTTAAATTAAATGTAATTAATTTATAATTTATAATTAATTAATAATCTTAAAAAATATTTACAAAATATAATTAATTAAAAATAATTGAACTCTTAAATTATTTATGAAATATAGTTTATTTTGCATGTTTTAAAATTAAAATAATAAAATAAAATAAAAGCTCTTTTTTATAAAAAAATAAATAAAATAAATAACTTTTGACGATTTTCAATATTGATCCATTTATTTCATTAAATTTTCTTTGTTCACAATTGTAAATCATGACAACGTTGCATATATACATTTTTACGACATGAAATAACTTTAATTAAATCATACCTTGCTTTCATGATTTTCCATCGATCTCCCAGATAGACTTTTGAAATCAACACAAAAATTATCTTAATAATCAACTTATTCTGACTAAATGAGGTCCAAATCTACTTAATGTATGAACACGAATACACAGTGCGTAAAGAGAATCGTGAAACTAAAAAATTTAAAAACTCGTTAGTCAGTCATACTCTTATCTTTATAATAGTTTTGATTGTGGACATCAAGTCCCATAGCTTCAACGATAAAATCCTCAAATACCTCTATTCTCATGCCTCTCTTGATTACGAGTCTATCCTTCCATGCTCCAACGAACTCCTTGGACAAGATAGGATCATTCCCAAAAATATTCAACAAGAATTGGGTCAATCCTCCACTCTCAAGGATGCCCCACACCATAGGATTATTGTTAATAATTTCCAAGAAGGACTTGGCCTCAATCCTCCCCATTTTTTATTTACTTTTTCCACCTCGTGGGAGTCGTATTCGGAGCCAACATCCTTGCGTTTCTTAGTCACCTGGGAATCTTCCGAAGAAGCCATAAGAGCAGAGGCAACAAGAGCAGAAAACAAAACAACGCATGTAGAGAAAGGTAGGCACGTGATGGAAAGATAATCTACGAACAACACTTAAAACAAAATGGGAGAAACAGAAATGAACGCATTATTATGAAAGTAATCATAGCTTGAACATGTATAGGAAAGAAAACCTGAGCAAAGGAGGTAATGATCAAAAGGTGAGGGGCATCCAGCAGAGCAGAGGGATGCCACGTTAGACAAAGGCATAGGATGAAAAGATGACGGTAAAACTACCATGGAGCAGAGGGAATAGGACAACTAAAGGAAAATTTAATAAATGTAGCGATCGATTCCAATTTACCAGATGTGGATTTGTCGTACATCGAGCCAGAATTTGAAATAATAAAAACTTCTAATAAAAATGGTCAGAATAACTGACCCTGCTGCTTTAAAATTCAAACAGAAGATGATTCTGATGAAAAGGAGAAGAAGAAAGACCCAAATCGATAAAGAGGGGAGAAACAACTAGACAATACAATGGAAAAGGAAAACAACACCAAAAGAGAAGGGCCACACATATTCTAATATAGGAAAACACATAGGTGCCCAAATACCCAACCAAATCATGACCCAAGACAAGGCATGGACTACCACACAGAAATATGAAAAATTAAAACGTATTAGGAATTAGGCAATTTCCTTTCCAGAAGGGTACTTTGAGTGCCTTTCGGGATTTCTTCTTCCATCACTTGTGCATGCTTGTTACGAGTAGGAAACCTCTCTCGTTGCTTCTTTTCATTTTCATAGTCAACTTTGCCCATGCCCTGTATAAGTTTCCAATGCCGAAACTAAGACCCTAATACCCCATTCCTCCTTTTGTTGTGACGATTGGTTACGAGACTTAATAGAAGGGGAATGGTAGGGAGGGTTCTTTCAGTGAGATAGCATGTCATTTAAGAGAGCCTTGATGGCTATGAATGGATCATCGTCTTCTCGAACAAGTGATTAATGACTCAACATACCCCTTCTATTAGATTGGAAAAAAGCTGCTCCATTTGTAGACAAGTTAAGAAGTAGTGTCGTCATGATAGGTTTCATTGGAACCAATGGTTCAGGATTCAAAAAATCACTATGATCATTTGATTCGTCCAGTTCTTTGATAGAAGCAAGTGGCCTCAATCCTCCATTAACTAGTTCGTTAAAATCTTACAACATAACCGTCAACTTCAAGTGAGGCTACAACTGAACGTTATCCTCAAGCCATTAAGTCGAATGAGATTCTAGCAAGGGAGAGTCAAGCTATAGCTTAACATTATCCTCGAACTGTGGTATCGTGTTAAGAGTCCAGTAAATAAAATTTCTTATGAGCCACATTATTCTCGTTAACTAAATAAATCATTGAAGGTACCAAGGACTTCTCAGTAATCTTTGGACAAACTCTTTCCAAATGTTTAATACATGAACAAACCTCAAAATACTAATTTAATTTATTATTATATTTCAAAATATTATTTATTTTTAATATACAAAATGTTTCTCTAATTGTAATTTATTATTACATCTCACTTACGTTTAAAGTAAAACTTGATTTAAAGTTATCACTATCAATGTCAAAAATATTTGTGAAGTTTTATATTTGAAATTGTTACTCGAACTCCATTATGTTTTTATTGTCCTCATAATTTTCAATTATTTTTTCATACTCTGTGCCTTTGAGTATTTTTTTTGGCATGTTTTAAACCATAAAAGACAACCCTTATATTATTTTTAACTATAGGACTCCTAAATTACCAAGTGTAAGGTATGTAGATGAGAGAGACCATTAGTTGTCCAACCTAACTTTATGGGTACATAAACCTATGCATGTAGCTTGTTGGTACATACAGCCTACTCAATTATGTAACATATGACTCTACTAGATCATCATTTTTGTTTGGTATGTTTAATTGAAAGGAAACTCAAAATTTTAATCGATTTATTTTAAAAAAAAGGAAACAGTAATTATGAATGCCCTGTTACTATTGGATCTTATAAAATATTATTAGATACAAGGTGTACTAGAATGTGATACTTCTACAATAACTATTAGTGTCTCTTTATTTTAAATTTTGTCTTTTCATCCACATAAGGAACCTCAAAAGACCACATGTCTAGAAAACTTGGTCCAATACTATAAGGCAATACTCATTTTACTAGTTTCAAGATCTAAATCTTTTAAATAGTAAAACTATTATTTCTCATTAATTTGATCTCTTTTAGTATATTTTAAAGATCTTTTTGACATTCCCTTAATGTATGGGATTCATATACTATATTTTTCAATCTCATTAACGATTCTTAATTTATTGTGGATATTAATATTTAAATTAAATTAAAATGAATTGAATATCCTATCACAACTATTGGACCCTATTCAACACTAGTCCCTCCCTTAATTAATGAAATATTGCACAACGTATTTATCTAAATTAATTATTTAACTTTCAAATTAATGCTATAGAATTTAATTCTATATATTTAATTAGGTCTCGAAATCATTTCAAATATACATAACAATGTCTATTAAAAATTAATATTTACATCAATAACAAAAAAATATATTCAAATAATATAAATAATGTGTGCTTACGTTTAAATTTTAAAATCTATTCAACTAGTCAAATAAAATTTACTGATAATTTTAGATTTCTATTATTAATTTATAAAATATTAATTATATTTCATATCTCAAATATTGTTCAAATTTTTTATTTTAATATTATCTGACTTTATATTGCATTGTGCATGCTTGTAAGTTATGAATATAAATTAAACTATTAATTTTGAAAGAATTCACTTTTTAAAAATGTGCAAGTGTTATTTTTTTACTTTTCTTTTAGATGTATTCATCCCCCAGAAAAACAAGAAATAAACATGTTAAATCTTTAAAAATTATGATTAATTTCAAATAAAATTAAAGAGATTGTTAACAATTTCCAGACTCCTCGTAGTCGCTATCCAGATGCCGTATTTGTCCCTTGCCTTTCACGGATTTAAAATCCGGGGATTTTATATCATAGGTATAAAAATGTTGTATTTGCCTCCCCGTTTCCGGAACATTTTCCAGGTGGGTGCTTCGCACTGATCATCGGGGAGTCTGCTGCTCACGAATACTCGCTCTTCATTAAACAAATCTAAAATGGTTGACATATTTCGTCCGGGACCAATAATAAAACTGGCTCCTCGATTATTATTTATTTTTGGATAGGAAGAAAGGAATGGGTATAGAAATTTCAGCGTCATTGAAGAGGCATTCCGGCATAGTAGGATTGCATATCGACCTGTATCCTACTTTATTACTCTTGCATTGACGCCGGCAACGATATTTCAGTTTTGACGCGTAACGATAGGATGTCCGCAACGCGTATGTAAACGGAACGCTCGTGTCTTGACGGTTGTCCTGTAAATCTGATAGTATTCGTTGATAATTTATAATATTAAATAATTATAATACTAGCAGCGGCAGTTTTCGTCCATTTTTTTTATGGATTGATATTATATATTTTAATGTTTTTGAACAGTAATGAATTTAATAACATATTTATGCAATCATAATCTCACCCTCATTTAGATTTCAGAATCTATAATGCTAAGTTTTTTTACATCATAAAATAAATCTATGAAGAAAAATATACGAATATTTAATTGTGGTCTGAAGAATATTTAAATGTGATTTCGATACTAGATCAAGACTATTTAATTGCGGTTTTAAGTACATATCTAATTTTGTTAGTATGAACTCAATTCACAATCTTTGACAATTAAGATTAGTAAAGTGTTTATAATTTTATAAGAACTCTGATATATAATTATAGTGGTGTCAAAGGTTATGTTAGTACCTTGCAATTATGATTCACACAATAAAATTTTACAGCTACAATCTATGATCACTATTAAAAAATTTAACATGAAACTCACAACAGATCGTGATCCGTCTGGCCACCCTTATGATATTTACAATACTAAGAAATCCATTACATGCACTACTGACATATACATATATACATTAGTCAACGTAGTGAGTGGCAACCCAATACTCTCTTGGTGTAAATTGTTCATTGCACTTTCAGTTTACTTAGTAAGTAATTCTCTTAAGATTTCTTATTTTAATATTTACAAAACAATCTCATTTAGATTTGTAAATTGTTAATTGTACTTTCAGTTTACTTAATAAGTAATTATCTAAAGATTTCTTATTTTAATATTTAAAGATTTAGAAATTTATATTAGATCTAAGTTGTACAATTACATATTTACACTTAAATCTAAGTTACATATTAAAGTGGATTTTAGAAAATCACTTACAATCATCTAAATAAAATCAATTATTGATATTTATGATAACATTTATGTTCTAAAATCAAGGCTCTCCTTCACTCTTACAATGTCTTGGATTGTGTTCGTGGTATCGAAAATAAGTTGTGGGAGGTTATTTGTATTGTTCAGCGCCTACATTTGTACAATTTTAATGCAATATTAGTAGTATAATGTTGACTCCAATTATGTCTTTACTTTATTCATGACATGAGTCATATTTAAGACTAATATGTTTGATCACAGTTAGTTCACTATTCTAAAATGATATCAGAGTGGGAGTCTAATGCTAAATTCATAATTTTAGCTATTTTAAAGGGTAAAATCGACATTTGACATTATATCTTAAGGGTCCAAAACCCATAAATCGATTGTAAATTAATAATGAGTTACCAATTGTTCTCTTAGTGCCTACCTTGTGGCATTTATATGATCTAGATTTTACCCAAAAAATCACATTTTATAGCACATCATAATTCATTACCATGTCTGTAACAAAGAAGAAATGTGATTTAGGCTTTCATTTTTTTTTAAAGCGGACACCTATAACTCTAGATATGCACAACAAGTCTACGTCATGTTGATTGATTTCTTGTGAATCATTATATTTTCGATAAAATATGACTATACAAATGTTTCCGGAGCATTCGAGTCACAAGGGGTACACTATTGTTTAACAAAAAAAGGTGATAGTGTGCCTTTGATCAACGGGAATCTTTCAGTCGATTCTAATCGTTCATGCATGGTTGGATTGATTTTTTTAAATTTAAATCATGTGCTTTTTTAATCTTTTTATTACTAACTTTTTAAAAAAATATTATTATATATATTTTTTAAAGTTAAAAAATTGTATATAACGGAAGGTTGTTTTTTTAACCTACTCCATTCCACCTACTGCATCTCCTTCCCATCTCCCTTCGTCCCTCCCACCTCATCGAAACGCATCTCCATTCCATCCACTTCCGACGACGCCCCTGCCTCGGCCCACCTCTCCTCCCTTCGCCCTTTGTCGTTCCTTACCTCGAGAAATCACCATTTCTTGCTTAGTTGTTTCCTGTCCACTGCTCCTCTTCCCTTCATTCCCCCATAATGCGCGGCTAGCCGGTACACCTGGCCACCACTAAACATTAATATTAGCATTGTAAGATTGTAATTGAAACATTGTAAATGTGCATCATCGGCAATCACTCGATTGTCATTCGCCGCTCTGCCAACTACTATTGTGTACTATAGACACCGCCTAGGCACCCTCAACGAACTTTCCACTATTGTTGATTTCTTGTACAACCACCCAGGCTCTTTTCTTTTTTTTTAAATAGTTTTGAAGTTTTCTTGAATCATAATTAAGGTTTTCAACACATATCTTTGAAATATTTTATGGGGTGTTGGCTATCATTTTTTTCTTAAAGCATTATGGGTGTTCAACCCTCCCAAGCTCTAAATTTACATAATACAAGTATTTTGTAAAAGGATTTTTCGATTGACAAAAGCAGTCGCGTGGATCCTTATCTGGCATGCAATCAGTCTCCTCATAGTTCTTTTTTTTTCTCTAATCCATTTTCTTCTACTACATCATCATATACACTTCAATTTTAGTGCTTCATGTTTGCATATTCACATTTTGTTGGACACCCTTAGTTGAGATTTGTACAGACCCTTGTGTTGTTTTGTCTTGTCAATATCTTGAGTGTTACTTTGAATCAGAGGCTACTAGTATTTGTTATGAATGTCATTCTGACCTCTTCTACATAATATATTCATCTTATTTTGACTGCATTTACAATAATAATATTTTTTAGATTTGTAAGGGCCTTATCCATTACTGAATGTTGCCAAATTTGTAACGATATTTTCTCCACATTTTGAACACCTTTAAGGTGCCTTTCTTGAAAGTGCATTTTTTTCTTCTAAAATCTAAATTTGTAATTAAATGTGAATCATATTATATACAAATGAATATTTTTTCATTTCCCATCAACAACTCAATTTATAATAGGGTAACGTTTTTGGTAAAATGTACATCATTATAAGCAATTAAAGGTTATTATTTTATCATTTTACTTCTTATAAAGTACTTACTATTTTTTGGGTTAAACTTTTGTTTACGACATTATTGAGGATTACACCTTATTCCTAATTTTCCACACTTATTGTTCGCACATTGTTCTTGAGTTTGAAAATTTATATTTTAGCAAACTTGTGGTTTGTTCCAAATCCTCTTCAAAGCATCTTTCTTAACACTTTTAATTATTTTTTGAAGACTCCTTCAAGGCCCCTTTCTTAATGCCTTGGCAATTATTTTATGCTTTCAATGGCTTTGTACTCTTATGTAAACACATTAATGCAATAAAATTATAAATTAGAATTTGAGAGTGATATTATATTCTCTAAAGTTTATTCACTTCAGGAAGATATTGTTATGTTTTTTGAGTAAAATCGTGCTCTCAAAGCATTGAGTGTGCCCCTTGTCACAAACCTTGTAGAACACGAGTCACTCATTTGCACTTTGCAAGTCAATGTTGCACTCTTGCAATAGCATCTGTCTTATCATATAGAAACTACATCTACTTCACTTGTTCCACATACAATATCTACATCTGACTCTAACATGCATCCATTGGATGCTCTCCTAGATTGTTATGTATCAAACCTTGAGTTATATTATGATCCCATTACACCAATAGTTGCCTTTTCGTGACTTGAACTTATGATAATCACAATGTTGATGTGCTTGCCTCCTTTGAGAATCGTAGTACTTGTTTTGGTTCCTATATTCTCTATGGGATGGGTGATTCTGATTGAGGTGTTGGAAATCACACAAATCATTATGTCGTCTATCCATCATATTTGTTAGATTCCTAATGAACCAAATTTACTATCAAGACCAAAAATTACAGAAGGTCAAGATTTGAAATAATAATTCATAATTTATTCATATTTATTGACCAAAAATAATTACAAGACCATGCATAAATAAGCCTTCTCTCAGAATTAGAGTTGGCATGCAAAAATTCCAAACAAAACTAAAATCTAAAAAAAAAACTTCTATTTTTACTAGTTGTTATTTTTAGTAAGTCTTGCATGCAAGTACGTGTAGCATTAAAAATATCTTAAAATACTCTACACACTAAACCAATTCTATAGGACAAATTTAAATTGAAGTTCATGTCCAGTCATAAAAATTTACAATTTTTGAAAATAAAAAAATCTAAAAAAAATCATTAAACTGTAATTTTGGACCCCCATATGGTCTCGTTTGGCCTCCAAATATTTTCAAAAAATGCAAGTGGAAAGAGTGGTTTAGGGAAGAAATAAAATTTTAGAGACAATCAATTTGGTGCATGGAAGATCTGAAATGGTGATATGAATAAAAATTTATGGCTTTCAAAAGTTTGCCTTTTTTTTTGCATCATTCTCCTCTAGTTGAAAACAACACAACTCGTACGAGTTGCCCTAATATAACTACTACAATATTTATTTATCAATCTTCTTTATCTCACATTCTATAATCTAAGTGTTGTCTTCTTGATGCAATCCTTCCCACTGGACAAAATACCTAATATAATTTCTTTGCCTTGTGCTCACTATCTTCATATCCAAAACCTGCACTCTCTTTTACTTCTTCTTTCAAACTTGTTTCTACCAATTTACTTCATCTTCATCACCTTCACCATCTTATCTATGTAATTTATATAAATTTAAAAAATTAAACACTGGAGAGATATTAAAATTCTATGGTAAACTCACCTCATAAGCATTATCATTGATTTTGTTCATAATTCTACATGTACCAATTTTATTGTACTTCAACTTGTTTTACATGCCTTTTAGAAATATTTATTTCCTCAAATAAATAATTACCAAATCTACTTTAAATATATTGGACCTTCTTCTGACATCTGTTGATGCTTTATATTTTTCATTACTTTCTTGCAACTTTCTTCTTACTCCTTGCAACTACTGCATATGCTCTAAAAATGCTTCTACATCATCACTAATTCGATCTACAATTTGTAATTGTAAATAATCTAAAATACCTATAGTATTTTTTACATAAATAGTTTGAAATGATGATTTTCTTGTTGATCTATTTATTGAAATGTTATATTTAAACTTATCTTGTAGTAAAACCAAGTCCCATTGATTGGGCTTCTCTCCCACTATGTATCTCAACAAATTTTCCAAGCTTATATTCACAACTTTAGTTTGTCCATCTATTTTTGGGTGATATGCACTATTGAATTGCAGCTTAGTACCCATCTTATTCCACAAAGTCCTCCAAAAATGACTTTAATTTTTTGTATCCCTATTTGAAGTAATAGTTTTCAAAACACCATGCAATCTCACAATATCCTTTAAAAATATTTATGTAACTCTAGTGGGATCATTGGTTTTCTTACATCAATGAAATGAATCATTTTAAAAAATCTGTCTACAACAAAAAAAATTGAATCATTACCTCTCTCTGTGTTTGGTAATATCAACATAAAATCCATACTCAAACATATAAATGGTCCTCTTGGAATTGATAATACCATGTATAGTCTAGTATTTTATGCATGTCCTTTAGCCATTAGATATATCCTACACCTAGAAACATACCTTGTCACATCTCTCTTCATCTTTGGCCAAAAATATTTTTCCTCCACCAAAGCTATTATTTTTGTCTTACCAAAATGTCTAACCAAACCTCCAATATGCAATTCTCTTATTATATTGTCTCGTAGAGACCCAACTGGAATGCATAATTAATTCCCTTTAAAAAGATAACCTTATTGTATAAGATACTCATCATGATTATTTTATGTCCAAACTATTAATGAATTCCTGCACTTCTCAACTACTTTACCAAAATATGGATTAGTATCATATAATTCTTTGATAGCTTCAAATACAACTACTTCATTCACCAAAGTAGTTAATAATGCTACTCTCTTGCTCAATGCATTAGCTACCTAATTTTGTTTTCCTAATTTATGTTTCAACACAAAAGCATACCCCTAGAAGAAAGATACCCACTTTACATGCCTACTATTCAACTTCTTTTGTGTATTCACATATTTCAAAGCCTCATGATTTGTAAATAGGACAAACTCTTTAGGCACCAAGTAATGCATCTAATCTCTTAATTTTTGTACACTTGCATAAAGTTCAACATCATAGGTAAAGTACTATGTTCTTACCTCATTCAATTTGTCATTGACATATGCTATTCACTTTCCTTCTTGACTCAACACAACACCAATTTCCACAAATGAAGCATCACAGTCAACCTCAAACACTTTGTTAAAATCTGGTAATGCTAAAATTGGTTTTTCTATAATCTTAGTCTTCAAAAATTCAAAGCTTTATGTGGATACTCTAGTCTATTGGAATTTCTTTCCTCTCATACAATCTGTTATTGGTGCCATAATGCTAAAAAAATTAATAATTTTTTTGTAAAAGATTTTTAAACCATGGAAACTTCTTATCTTTTTAATGATTTTTAGAGTAGGACACTCAACAATTTCCTTTATCTTTTCTTCATCCATTCTCACACCATCTATTAAAACTATAAATCCCAAATATACCAAACTATTTTTCATAAACCTACACTTCTTCAAATTCGCATACAACTTTTCCTTTTTTAAAAAATCCAGTACCATTCTCAAATGTTGTAAGTGTTTTTCTTTAGTCTTATTTATTATCAATATATCACCAAAATAAACAACCACAAACTTACCAATATATTTTCATAGTACTTTATTCATCATCCTCATAAATGTGCTAAGTGCATTAGATAATTCTAAGGGCATCACCATCCACTCATATAAGCCATTCCTAATCTTGAATATAGTTTTCCACTCATCTCCTTCACTAATTAGAATATGATAATAACCATTCCTTAGATCAATATTGGTAAAATATTTTTATTCTAAAATCACACACATCATATCATCTAAATGAGGTATAGAAAATTTATACTTGATTGTAATTTTATTAATTTTTATACTATCGACACACATTATCCATCCTGCATATTTATTTGAAGTTAGCAATGTTGATGTTGCACATGGAATCATACTTTCCCTTATCAGCCTCTTTCTTAGTAATTCAGTAACCTATTTATTTAATTTTGCATATTCTATTTGACTCATTCTATAAGATATTTGATTGGGTAGAGTTGATCCTAGAATCAAATCAATGTGATGTTGAATATCTTTTTTTGGTGGTAAACCATCTAGTAATTGATCATACATAACATCTACATATTATTTCAAAACCTTTATTTCTTCTATTGGTATTGGTACCATTTTGAGTCTTAATCATTTTATATTACTACATAACAACCTGCTACCTTTGTATCTTGGATAAATTCTTTAGTATAACTCATGATTTTTGTGTTCTCTTCCTCTTGAAGAAGTAACAAAACTATATTTGTACCACCTTTACAAAAAGTGTACATGTTCTTTAATCCATCATGAATTACTTTCTTGTCAAATTACCACAGTCTCCTCAATAACAGATCACATGCATCCATTAGAATAACATCATACGATATTTCATCATTATAAGTTTTTCCTATAAAAAACTTGATTAATCACCTTTTTTTTACTGTAACCTCATTCCCTTTCTTAAAACATGAAATATGATAAGGATTAGGATGATTTTCACATTGCGAATATAATTTATCTATCATTTATTTAGAAACCATATTTTCACAATTACCACCATCTATAATTACTTTGCATACATTTCCACTCAAAGTACATCTTGTTCAAAAAATATTTGATCACAACCATGCATGACCACTTTATTTATTTTTCACTTGTTCCTTCCTTGGAGTGACTATTTTTCTTCTCACTCTAAGATTCTCTCCAACATCTACTCGTGTAATTTTAGTATTTTATTCTTCTATGTCAGCCTCAACTAGATTCACTCTTGGGTGATCCTTCTACCTCATTTTTTGATAATGATAATGTGGACACTCAAGTTCGATGTGTCCTTATTATATACATCTATAAAAAACATAAGATATATGATGATTCAAGAACCATTCTCTATCACCACCATATCTTCATCCTCTCTAAAACCATGTTCTTCTTTGTTGGCATTAAAACCCTTGACTATTCTCATCTTGCCTTTCTACACCATATGATGATTCACCTCTATTATTATTAGATCTTCCTCTGGTTGTATTAATCCCACCTCATCCCATTATTAGAGGGGGTCCTTCCCTTTTTGGATTAAAATATGTTCTAAATTATGTTTATTTTCTTTTTCTTCTACCTTCAATGATAATTGATAAGCCTCTTCCATGCTAAATATTTTCTACCTACTTAATTCATCTTGGATAATAAATTTAAAACCATTTACATACCTTGCAACCATCTAGTCTTCTATTTCATCATGATCCACTCATATGGAAAGCTTATAAAAATCATTTGTATACTCTTGTATACATTGATCCTTTTACCTCAAATTCTAGAATCTTTTGTATAAGGTTTATGTATAATCTACAAGAAGAAATTTATCCCTCAACTTCTTCATATTTTTCCATGAATTAATCTTCTCATTACCTTTTCTCTATCTCTCTTTACATAGGTAACCCCACCATATCATTGCAAGACCTTTCAATTTCATGCATGCAAACTTTAGCTTTTTGTCTTCTCGCATAGCTTTCAACTTGAAAAAAAATTTCATGCTATTCATCCAATCTATCAACTCTCCTGGTATTAAAATGCCTCCATAGTATGGAACATCAACCTTGATTCCTTCATTTCTTCCTTCTAAATCAAAAACCATCCTCCCTTCCATTAATTGTGGCTAATCTTGTTGTTCTTCATATTTCTAAATTCCTTCATAATGATATATGACTTCCTCAGATTCATCAGCACTTAGTCATTTTCTTTGATTGGGGATAGCCTATTTTAATTATTGCACTTTCCTATGTAGATATTACATAGTTTGGTTCATCTACGTAATACCTACTCATCCTCTCTACATTTTTTAATCCTTTAAGATTCAATCTTGATATGGTACCAGATAATGAACCAAATTTACTATGAAGACCAAAAATTATAATAGGCCAAGATATGAAAAAATAATTCAGAATTAATTCATATTTATTGACTAAAAATAATTACAATATCATACACAGATAAGTCTTAACTCAGAATTAAAGTTGACAATCAAAAATTTGAAAAAAAAATTGAAATCTAAAAAAAATTATATTTTTAGCAGTTGTTATTTTTAGTAAGTCTCACATGTAAGATATTGTATCTCAAAACATCTTATAAAATACTATAAAAACTAAAATTATCCTATAGGATTAACTTCAACTAAAGTTCATGTTTGATCTTAATAATATGCAATTTTTAAAAATAAAAAGAAATCTCAAAAAAATCATTAAATTGTAATTTTTGACCCTTAATGGTCTCATTTGGCCTCAAAATATTTTTGAAAAAAAATCATCTAAGTGAAAAAATTGGCTTAGGGAAGCATAGAAATTTTTGAGATGGTTGTTTTGGCTAATGGAAGAGCTTAAATAGAGCTATGGATCAAAAGTTATGGCCTCCAAAAGTTGTCCTATTTTTTCTACATCAATTGCTCACCATGGCATTAAATATCAAGCATGTGTTTCCACATCTTCTTTGGGAACATTTTTTTTTTATTTCCACATATGGTTTTATTCACTCTAAGCTTACAATGACATCAAGTGACATAGTTCTATGCATTAGAGAATTTGATCTCTTCATATGATATTTTTACATATTTATATTTAGGAATTGTTGATTTGATTCCTCTTCATTTTATATCATGTATGATAGTCCCAACCCTTTATTGAGGCATTTGAGACTTGACATTATTTCTATAAGTATTACAAAGCCTTTACCTTCACTTAGGCATGATAGATCTAGGATTTCTTGGGTTAAGCATGAGATTCCTAAAACACCATCATATTTAATTAGGTAAGAGAGTCTTAACACATCATCAAATTTACTTAGATATGAGAGTCTTAAATCTAATCTAGACATTTCATTACATACTTTTTTGGACGCATAACACCAAATCCCTTGTAGGCATCTCTTTCAACCATACATTTTCATTGGTGATGGATTAACAATTAACTATGGATGTGTCATTAGTACTCCTTGCATGGAATCTACTCCCATGGTTCTTCCAATGTTTAGCTACATCTTTTGTACACCACGCATATTACCTATTAGTGTTCTTTCTTTAAGAAAATTTTAATTCTTTTGATGGATACTTCAATAAATGTTCCTCCTTATGGTGAGAAATTTTTAGTGTTCCAAATAAACTTATGCCATACATTAGTTGTAAGAAAATATAATTCTATTCATCCTCCTAATTCAAATGAAAACCATGAATCAAGTATGAAATCATTATAATGATCCATATTTGAATTCCCATCAACTTAATTACCAATAAATCATTAATTTCTTATTAACTTTTAGAATGAATATTTGACACTACTTAAATTTTTTAAGACATTTTATGACTCAAGTTAATATTATTCCTAAATGGCTATCTTTAGCATCCACTTAATGTTAAACAATTATTAGTCCTTGTTATCTCAACTAATTAGAGCACTCTATTTTTTGTGTGTGGAAATATATATAAATTTTGAAATGGTAAAGTGCAAGGATTTTAAGGTTAAAAATAAAATAATATTATTTATAGTGCACTGATTGGCTGAAATGTTTTTTTATGTTATATTTAGCCTCATGTGATTCGAGACAAACTTTAACGAATCAATGTACATTCTAATTATTTAATATATAATAAAACAATCTTTTATGTTGAAAAATGTACTGATTGACAAGTTACTTTGGCACAATGACAAGTCATTTTAATGTGGTAATGTGGAATAGGTGGCTCACTTGTTGCCAGCTATTTGCCACTTGCCTCCAACCATTTTCCAGATGCCCCCATGAGTCATTGAATGCAACTGTAGACCAGATTATCTTTATGGATGTTCAAAGCCTAAAGTTTGTGATGCTCCACATAGATTCATTTATATTTCCATTGTAAACTTACAATAAAAATAGCTTTGTGGCTTTTTTGTAATCAAAACGAAGATTACCTTTTCAAAATTATGTAAATGAATTCAAATATTAAGGTATAAGTTCTTGAATTTTGAATTTTGTTTCTTTATCTAATTATTTTTTCTATTTCAGATTGCCATGAATGTTTTTACTAGATTTACCTTGAGTAAATAATTATTGAAATTACAAGTCAATGTACATTACATTCTTAGAAATTTTTTGTTAATTATTTTCATGTCATAATAGTTGCATCTCAGTGCAATTGAATATGGGACACTTTTTTTGATGGGTTATTACCATTTCTTTTTATAAAAGGAAAACTATGTTTTAAAGCAGGAAAGAGGTTTTAATCATAATAAAAAAATTCCCTTAGAGCTTCAATCTAAATATTCATCTTGAATAGAGTTCCAAAATGTGGTGATCACAATGCTGCATTAGATGAAATATGACATTATTACATAATTTTCCTAAGATATACACCATTTGTTCATGAAGGATAATATTTTGCCTCTCAACATAAGCAAACATCACAAAATGATATTTCAAATAAATAGTACAACAAAAATGATATACCAAACAACCAGTATAGGAAACTATATAATACATACCAAGCACTCTTAGCCCTTTTCCAAGACTTACTCTACATGGAATTAACATAGATATTAAATCTAACTCACATAAATAAGTAAAAATAGATTTAAACTAAGGCATCTAGAGAGAATGAAGCACTAGGATGAATATATCCATTGGCAAGTCCTCAAGGTATTTTAGAGCAAGGTTGTAACCACTTACACACATATTCATCTAAATCACAATTTCATGTAGCTTTTTTTAAGATAGGCATGATAGTTCAAACTAGATGTAGGGGAACGACATGCCTAATTAATTTGAAAATATCTCATCTAATCGTCATTACCCTTCAAAAAAGGTGGCTATAAGGGTCAAAGTTTAAGTTTTCTTCTCATTCCAATATCATTTGTTTATTGTCATGAAGCTTAAAAATTTCGCTAGGATCAAAACACACATTATTATCGATTGATAGGGAAGATAAATCTATTTAGGGGGAAGTTCCAATAGTTATAAAGTTGAACATTTCATTTTTGTAACTATAAAGCAAGTGTATGTGGAATTATATGGATTAACCACAAGCATTGAATCTTTTTTCTAGATTATGAGAGACTTTTTATTTTGGATTTTTTCTATAGATATTTGCCAAGATTTTGACAAAATGTCTAATAGAGAATCCATTCAATACAATGTATTTTTAAGTAATCAGAGTTGACCTTAAGTGAATTCTGCTATCTAGTTGTTTTCTTTAGAAAGACATTTAATGAATTGGGTGGTCTATAGTTTTTGTTTGATTTGGTTTTTTAATGGGTAAAATCTTAGACTTCTATAGGGTAACATAGATTTTCTTCTCATGCACATTTCCTTTAAAACTGTGTGTTGTCTTAACTATTTTTATCATTGTTATTTGAGGTCATTATTTTCATTGATTTATGTTTTTTTCTCTAGCATTGTTTTTTTCCTAAAATATTATTGATGTGTCATTTACCAAAAAGCCCAGATTTTGCCCACAAAAAAGTTACAAACCTTTTTTGTGATCCAAATGGGTTTTATTTTTTTGAAGATTAATTTTTATAGGTTGTTTTGGATTCTATTTGGACTATTTACATATGAAAATTGTCAAGGGAAGCCTGGGATATATTAATCATTTTTGTTAGATTGATTTGTTTGTACTATTGCACCCTTTGATGTGTAATTATTTTTTCTCCTATCATGCCCTTTTTAATGATAGCTCTGCAAGTAGTTTTAATAAATTTATTTCTTAGACATACCTAAATACATACATTTATAGGTTCGTGCTGATGGAGATAATTGTCGATTCATGGAAATGGATCCAACTAGGCACTATAGTCGAGTAAGTCCTCTTAAATTTTATTTTTGTTTAGTAAAACATAGTTTTTATTATATTTATATACACACAATTGGACAATCTAGGATTGAAATATGCACCCAGGTTGGATGGTCTACTGCAGATCTATTTACAAAACTTGGTATTGAATTTTATTTTACAAATTTCCAACCCATGGTATAAAAATTCTGATATTAGTTTTTTTAGCTCCCGAGCTTATATTGTTAGAAAACTTAGTAGGCCATAATTTAGCATAGAAACTAGGTGCTATACTATTTGTAGTACTTGATGAAGGGCATCTTGAGTTCTATTAGCAAATTCTTCTGTATCCAAATTTCTAAGGCATGAATGAAAATTTTGATATTAGTTTGTTTTGAGTGTAAATTTGAAGTATTCATTGGATTTTCATTTGTCATCACTATTTTGCTAAAACCACTTTTAAACCACAATCAACTATATAATATGTTAGCTTTATCAATAATGTATCTAGATTGAACTATGTTGTATCTCTTAAATTTCTCTTGGGATTAGTTTTAATATAGTGGACTATTATGTGCTCTTTTCTTTAATTGTGTTAAAAACATTTGCATATTGAGATGTGATAGGCCAATTGGTGTACGAGGTCTTAGACTCATATATTCATTTACATGTATACTATACTTAGTGGGTTATTCTAGAATAGGTGCAAATTAGCAATGCTTATATCAAAATTATTAAGACAAGTCCGCTGGGTATCAATAATCACAGGAAAGATATAATTGAAGTGTTGCTTAATTATTCATTTCTAATGATAAAACTACTTTCTTATGCTACATTTAGAGAGTTAGTTTTTTCCATGCTAACAAAGATCGAATCTTGATGTTTATTTTCTGCTTTCTCCAAGGTAGGTACACATTTGGGGTTTATTTTGGTATTTCCTTATGGGAACATTTTTGTTTTATGAGAAGCTTAAACCCTGAGCATAGCAACTAAAACAATGTGTCAGTTGTTGTGTTGTTAGGGTATAGAAGATGAAAGTTTTATCCCAATTGATAGACATTATACAAGTATAGCTGTTGGCACAAAAAATGGGAATTGGATACTTTTCTTAGAATATGGCCCAACTCTGGATAAATGTTTTCATCTGCTAATGTGATTTTCAATGTAGTTTTCATAGATTATCTTAAAACTATAATTTATGCAAACTGTAACTCTAGTGAGTATCAATAGTACAATAATTTTAATCTACCATGCTTATATATGAAGATTTAAATTCAATAATTTGAAATTCTAAACACTCATATTTTCTTCCACTCTTGGTAAATAATCCAAGGGAAAAGAGTTTAACTACCCTATGAACAAAGTTCATTTAGTATTGGGAATAAATTTCAGGTCAAGGTCGATATTATATCTAATCTTACTTGTTGAACATTCTATAAACACCATTTCACTATGTGGCCTCTTCCCCATCCAATTCTAGAGATTTAGACAATGTAGAAAACCCTTTTTCTTAAAGATTGGTCTAGGTCAAAGCCTCATCAATGTAAACTAACCATGAAAATACTTTTGATTTTCTACATTATCACCCAATTTGGGCTTTACTAATTTTTCAGGATAACAATATTTTTGTATTCATCTTTAAAAGTATATTCTCACAACAAGTGTGACATCATAAAATTATTTCATAAATATAATTTGTTAATTTTTAGCATAAGCCTAGGCATTATAAAATGAAATACAATACTGAGGATACACAAAAAAGGTATGGACAACCTATTTTTAGTAGCGTTCTCACTAATCCTAGAGCTAATCAAGTGGTTTGATGGCTTCCCAATAAATTTATCGACACTATTGTTCATCAAATACTTAAGGTAGAAATGACAATCTATGCTCAGGTACACTCCAGCTTACCCTTTTAGGTGAAGGGAGAAGTCACCTACAATGCCCATAGGTTGAGAATTTTGTCCCTCAAAAAAAATTTGCTACATAGCTTTAGTAAAATTGAATAATTGATTATTTTCTATAGGCAACAGCAATGGAAAGTACATTGATAGAGAAACTAACACGACTCATAAACTAGAACTATCCCAAACGTTTATACCAAACTACCTTATAGGGACTTGGCACTTCGTGCCCCCTTCTTTATCTTCCTTCAAATTTTACGTGTTCCATCAAATTATTTTATTTCGATGAGAAATAACTTTATTACTATACAACTCAAGTGGTTAAACAACCTGGTATTATACACAAAACCCACTTGTTAATTTTTCTCAACGCGGGCTCCACCAATTCACAGTTAGAATTTTAAAAAACGTCAAATGTACGGCCTTTAGTCCATTTATAGTTTACTTTTTAAACAATTGGTCCGATGAATGAGATAATCAATTCATATAAGAATAACTTAAAATAAAATGTGATTTCAATTACAATGAGGATTAGATGTTGTTGAAAATACTAATTTATATATAAAATGTTGCAAATATAAATATATTTATGTATACAAAAATAAAAAAGTAAAATTATTATAACGAAGATAAGAAAAATTGTATGTATAAATATATGTATGTACATGTATATATAAATATACTATTAAAAAATTATATAAAAACATCATGAACATATACATGTAATTTATATTTAGAATACATTTTTATACAAATACACACACACACACACACACACACACACACACACACACACACACACACACACACACATTAAAATGTGACATCAATTACACCGAGGACAAGAAATGTTATATATATTATAATATATGTGATATCAATTATAATGAAATAGAAAATGTTACATATACAAGTGTGTGTGTGTGTGTGTGTGTGTGTGTACCTACCTACCTACCTACCTATACATATATATATATGTGTGTGTGTGTGTGTGTGTGTGTGTGTGTGTGTGTGTGTATATATATGTATATATATATATGTATATATATATATATATGTATATATATATGTATGTATATATATATGTATGTATATATATATGTATATGTATATATATATATATATATATATATGTATAGATATATATATGTATGTATACATACATATATGTATGTATACATACATATATATATATATACATATATATATATATATATATATATATATATATGTATATATATATATATATATATATATGTAATGTATATATATATATATGTATATATATATATATATGTATATATATATATATATGTATATATATATATATATATATATATATATATATATATATAAATATATGTATATATCTATATGAAAAATTAGAATATGACATCAATTAAAATGAGAATAAAAAATCAACCATATTTTATTCTCGTTGTAATTGATGTCACATTTTAATTTATTTTATATATATAAATTTTTATCTATTTATACACATAATTTTTAAAATAAATTTATTATATATAACTAACATTTCCTACTTCAGTTTAATTGATATCACATTGTAATTTTCTTATACATATATTTAATTTTTCCAATATATTCATACACACACCCCTCGGCTCATAACAATTTTTTTTTATAAAAAAAGGTGAATATATCGGAGGAAGGTTGAATGTGTCCATCATCCATAAAAATTTCTAAGCGCTAAGCTATGAACTAACCATACAATCCCAAAACCAAAACAAACCAACCCAAGCAAGAAATAATGGGCATAATTTGACTGGACCATCCAAACCAAGAAACTGATAGTCAGGGAAACTAAAAGCATCAATTCATAAGCAAAATAACCACGAAGGACCAATCAATGCATCCTTACATCAATAGGGACCTCAGTGCCCCTTAGTTCCATTACCTGCCATCACAAGTTAATGGCATGGAGGCCTCTATTTGGTACCGAGAAATTGTAATTCAATCTTTAACATTTTTTTGGGTGACTGATTTTATAATTTGTGAGGTTCACATTCTTAACCAATCATATAAATTTATATCAAAAAATATTAAATATAAAAATAAAATTAAATGTCAAACTAAAATCAATTAATTTATGAGTATTGTTTAAGCTTATTTTTCTTTTCTTTTTTCATAAATGATGTTAATCAACATTCACAAACTGATAAAGTTTGTATTCTTAATCAATCACATAAATCTATACTCAAAAATACTAAAAATTTAAAAGAATTATTAATTGTCAAATTAAAATCAACCAATTTGTGACTGTTAATTAAACTTGTCCACTTATCATTAAAAAAAAGATTAATCAACACTCACAAACTAATTAATCTTAATAAGACAACCAATCAACTTTTTAATCTTTTAGTTTTCCATCTTTTACTTTATTTATTATGTTTTTAGTCCCGACTTTGGATCCTTTTTACTCCGACCACATCCAGTTTCTTCTTTTCAATCTATATTTGTGATGTACTAGGAATCTCTGTGCAGGACACTTCATCCAACGTTTCCTCTACCTGATCATGTTGAAGCTTCATCTCATTTATGATCATCATACTATTTTTATAAATTGAAGTCAATTGGAGTTAATTTCTCCAAAACTACCAGTTCCACCTCCTTCTGTGCACAATAGAGGAAATACAATTGTAAACAACACAGACACCAGATTGCTTCTGCAATCAAGAAAAAAGAATTTTATTGGTCTTCTTGATCTTCTTGATCTCTTGCTTACAATACTACGCCCATGGGTCCTTTAAATAGATTTGAAAGAAAAATATAATTAAAAAATCAAACTGAAGACTAATTATAGTCTTCGCATGCAAACTGAAACTGAATTGCTTCTCTAACTGCTTGAACTAACTGTTTGTTAATTGTTGTGCATGAGGAGGAGGTGGAACTAGTAGTTTTGGAGAAATTAACTCCAGTTGACTTCAGTTTCTAACACTCCTCTTTAATTTCTACCACTAACTACTTCATCATTTACAATGCATAAATTTTGTCTTAGATAATCAAATGTCTCCTTTGCTAACACCTTTGTGAATATCTCTGCCAATTGGTCTTCAGATTTGCAGAACTCTAGATGGATTTCTCCATTGTTCACTAACTCTCTGATAAAATGAAATCTCATATCAATGTGCTTGCTCCTCTTGTGAAAAACATGATTTTTTGACAATGCAATTGCTTATTTTTTGTCACAAAAGATTGGTGTTGACTCCTTCTGTGCTTGTAATAAATATATCAATACTCTCCTCATCCAAGTTGTTTGACATGCTACTGATGTGGCTGCTACATACTCTACTTTAATTGATGAAAGTGTCACTATAGGTTGCTTTTTGGATGCCCATGTGACCACACCTATTCCTAAAAGAAAGGCATGTCCAGAAGTACTCTTCCTGTCATCAATGCTACCTGTAAAATCACTATCAATATAACCAATCAAACTAAAATCATTAGTTGTAGAATATAAATTCCATATTCTGTTGTTCCTACCACATATCTCAATATCCTCTTTCCAACTTGCCAATGTGAGTCTTTTGGTGACTCCATGAAATTAAAGATTAAACTAACCCCATACATGATATCTAGTCTTGTAGCTATAAGATACATCAAACTACCAACTAGTCTTTTGAATGTTGTAGAATCAACATTAGACCCTTTGTCTTTTTTGCTAATTTTGGTCCCTATAGCAACTGGTGTAGGTGCTGGTTTACAATTTAGCATCTTAAACCTCCTTAACACATTTTTTGCATATTTAGTTTGACAAATAAAAATTACCTTCTCTGATTGTACAACTTCTATGCCCAAAAAGTACTTCATTAATCCCAAATCTATCATTTCAAATTCATTCTTCATTCCTAATTTAAATGTGTCTATAGACAAATTTCTAGTGAAAATCAAATCATCAACATACAAATACACAATCAAAATCTGACCTTCTTTGTTGATTTTTGTGTATAATGTAGGCTGACTATTGCTTCTGCTGAATCCATTGTTTGTCATGTATGAATCAATCCTGCTATACCATGCTCTTTGTGCTTTCTTGAGACCATAAAGAGCCTTCTTCAATCTATAGACTTTTTCTTCATGTCCTTGCACTTCATAACCTTCTGGCTGTTTTACATACACTTCTTCATCTAGGAAACCATTCAAGAAAGCTAATTTGATATACATTCCAATTATTTTGAGCAACTATTGCTAAAACCATTATAACAGTATCAAGTCTAGCAACTGGAGCAAATGTTTCATTATAATCAATTCCATGTTCTTGTGCAAAACTTTTCGCTACTAACCTTGCCTTGTGTTTTTCAACATTTCCTTCTGCATCAAATTTGGTCTTATAAACCCATTTGACTCATATGCAATCCTTACCTTCAGGTAGATTAGTTAGATCCCATGTTTGATTTCTTTCAATGGCATTCATCTCTTCATTCATTTCTTTTATGCAATGTTCCTCATTAACTGCTTCTTCATAATACATAGAATCATGAGTGAAAAGAGCAAAATTTGAACACAAATCTAATTTCTCTTCTTCTTGATTATAAATCTCATTCAAGTTTCTCATTTTCTTATCTTTAAATCTTGATCTTAAAGTGGCAAGAGTTAGATTTGATTCATCACTTACTTCTGAATTTGGAGTAGGATGACATGCATGACTAGATGATTCACCTTGTGCTAAGCTCCTAGGTGTTCTTATTGGAGTGCTTGTTCTTGCTTGTGGAGAGGATTGATCACCTTGCAAATTTTGTTCTTTAGATTCTTATTCATTTTTCAGGAATTGGTGCTCCAATTGTGATGGTGCTACCATCCCATGCTTATTCTTCCTTAAATTCAACATCTCTCCTAATAATCACTTTCTTTGAAATAGGGTTATACAACTTATAAGCCTTTGATTCTTCACTATAGCCAATAAAAATGTATTTCTCACCTCTATCATTAAGTTTTATTCTCAATTTAGATGGTATAAGAGAATATGCAATACAACCAAATTTTTTGAAATGATGTACACTATGATTCTTACCACTCCAAGCTTCTTGTGGAATTCGATCTCTAACACTCTTTGTTAGGCTTCTATTCAGAATATATACTACACATGCTACTGCTTCTGCCCAATATTCATTTGACAAGTGTTTGGCCTTCAACATGCTTCTAGCCATCTCCACGATTGTTCTATTCTTTCTTTCTGCTACACCATTCTGCTATGGTGTGTACCTTGTACTCAGTTGCCTTTTAATGCAATGATATATGCAAAAAAATTAAAATTCATTAGACATATATTCACCTCCTCTATCTAATCTAAGTACCTTGATGTAAAGACCACTCTGCTTTTCAACCATAGCCTTGAATTCTTTAAACTTCCAAAGGCTTCAGACTTATTTTTGAGAAAATATATCCACGTCTTTCTGCTAAAGTCATCAATGAAGGTTAGAAAATAAGAACTACCTCCAAATGATAGAATTTGCATTGGTCCACATAAATCACTATGAACTCGCTCCAATATTACCTTTGCTCTATATGAGGCTCTTACTGGAAAGCTCTCTCTATGCTGTTTTGCCAGAATGCAACTTTCACATGAACTTTTTCGCTGTTTTATTGGTGGTAATCCCTTCACCATATTTTTCTTTTGTAAAAAATTCAAACCTCCAAAATGTAAATGTGCATACCTTAAGTGCCATAGCCATGATTGGTCTAGATGCATGGTTTTGAAGTGGGCTTCCTCTTCTCCTTGGATGCACTGAATTCAAAGAGGGAACATTCGATTCTTGGTCATCTCCACTTTTCTTATCAACCTGTCACTCGAAAACTTGTCTAGTATTATACAAACATTATCCATAAAAGATACTCTGTAACCTTTCTATACTAACTATCCAACACTCATAAGATTATGCTTTAGTCCAGGTACAAAATAAACATCAACAATAAACCTTCTTTCACCATTTTTTTCCAAAACATTTATTACACCTTTACCCATTACATCCACTTTGTTATCATTTCCTAATTTCACATCAGATTTTATGGAATCATCAAGACTAGCAAAGAATTCTTTACTCCCTGTCATATGATTACTGCATCCACTATCTACAAACCAAATATCTCTAGCATTTTCTTGAGTAACATGACAAGTGAGAAATAAGCTTCCAGGATTAAAACTAGATTCATTCGAGTAATTAGCATTCTGTATGTCCATATTTTCTTGTTTCTTTCTACATTCACTTGCATAATGTCCATATTTTTTGTAGTAATAACATTGAATGTTAGATTTATCAAACCTCTGTGAACTTTGTTGGAAGTGATTTTTGCCACGTCCTCTATTGTTGTAGTTTTGATTACTATTTTCACCTTGATTTGGATTGTTCCTTCCAGTTCTGCCTCTACCTCTTCCTCTGAAGTTTGACCTTCCTCTTCCTCTTCCTCGGCCAAATGATACCTATGACTTGAAAGCATTCTCAAGAGAAGTATTGTTATTTCTATTCATTATGGATTCATGTGTTAAAAAAGAACTCATTAATTCATCTACTGATAACTGTTCCAAATCCTTGGTTTCCTCAATAGCTACAACTATTGCATCATATTTGTTGGGTAAACTCCTGAGTATTTTTTCGATTATATTCTGATCCATTATAGTTTCTCCATTTAGATCTAATTTGATTCACAATATTCAATACTTGACCCATAAACTAGTCTATTGAATTTGAATCATTCATTTACAAATTTTTAAAACTTCTCCTAAGAGATTGCAATTTAGCAATTTTCACCTTTATATTACCTTTACAGGTAGTCTCCAAGATTTTCCATGCCGATCTGGATCTCGTTACTGCTACAACTCTGAAAAAAATAGATTCATCCAGTGTCTGTTGGATTAAAAATAGAGCTTTTGCATCTTTTTTCTTGTTCTCTTTAAACTCTTCCTTTTGTGCTCATGTTAATGCCTGATGGGCAGCCTTACCCTGTGGTTCTATTCTCTACCAAATCCCAAACATCTTGTGAGCAAAACAATGTTATCATTTTAATTGCCCAAAAATCGTAATTCTTACTTTTAAAAATGGGAATATGAGGCTGAGAAATATTGTTATTCGTTGCCATGTCTCACGCTGAAAGACGACAACGAACAACGGCTGCAATTTGTCTATATTCTTGCTTGCGGAACAAGATTCTGACTGTTTCTACCTTGTTTATGATCGTCACACTATCAATTTCCCTGTGGTTTCTGTGGAGCACCATACTAGTCCCAAAACTCATAATTTAAATCACTTAAAGTAGAGTTTCCTTCATTATTAGATTTATTTGTTCGAATTCTGTATTGGAGCATATAGACTTATGATCCTTAGCAGAACAGGCTTGTGGCATCAAGTTCGTGGTCCACATCTGCCACCTGTTTGTTTTGTTTATTGTTTTTTTTTTTGGTTATTATGTTTTTTTTAAATTATTATTATTATAAATTATTGATTGTGAAGTCATTCTTTATATGTGACCAAAGAATCATTCTGCGAATCCTGTCATGCATAAAATTTTATGCGGCACTGGTGAAGAACTATCCTCGTCATCAGCAACCAACCCATTTTTAATCCTGGCCGGTTGATGTTGAAAGAATTTTTGATCATTTCTCCAAATGAAGTAGTTTTTGGGTTAATTACTCTTTTGCTTCAAATATATTTGATTCAAGCACTTTTTTTTTTTTTCCATTAAGCCTCGATGTGGCTGGACAGTCTCTAACTTTGTTACCTATTTTCCTGAAAATGGAAAAAAATTATAGATCCTAAAGGCAACCTTTCATAATCTATGCTTTGTGTCCATATACCTGTAAAGCAAATTATGCAGAAGTAATGGATGTCACGTTTGGACGGATAAATTTTCACAAACAAACCAGTGTGGTTCATAAGTTCTCTATCGTAAGAAATGTCCACCCTAACCCTGTTACGTATTTTCATGTAAATCAAAAATCCTGAAGGAAATCTTTTATAATCTGTGTGTTGCATGTAGATCGTTACAAACAAAATTATGCTGAGGGAATGGGTGTGAAATTTGAAGGTATGTTAAAATCCCAATATGACGGAAAAGTTTATATGTAGATTTGTAAGTGAATCTTAAATGAGGATTTATCACATACACGTATTCATAAAATGAATATAAAATAAAAATTTATTAAAATAAATGATGTTGGATATTAAGATTTTCTGTACTCTTAACTTCTCAATTTTTTACTCTTTATGCTGACTTTTTTTTTCTTACTTTTCCTTACAATCAAATGACCCAAATTCATCCAATTTTAATCGATTTCTAATTTCTTCATGAAGATTTCTATCTATCTGAATGCGTCAAATAAGATCAAATATTTATCTTATATCTCGAGAATAGTAGTGTTTCATCTATAAACAAACTACTACATTCATTAAAAAGAAATATATATTAAAGAGACATTACCTTAGCTTAAAAAAAAAGTACCTCAAAATATTAAATCCATATAAGTTAAGCTTATATTTCCAACAACACCTTAAGCTCAATATCCCATAGTGATGATGCCTAAACCATCTCTCAAAAGCTTAAAAATTATTTAGTTAAATGGATTTTTAAATTTGTATGCAACTTGATCTTTAGATCTCCAAAGGTCTTAGTATATTTCACCATTGTTGATGAGCTTTTTTGTGAAATATTATTGTATAATAATGTGCTTATTCCTTTAATTAAAAACATTATTTTTTTATATTGATATTGCTGAATTAATATCACAAAATATATTTATTGCTCCTTGCTATTTATTGAAGTCTAAAAACATTTTTCTCATCTATATTATTCAAATTGTTTTCGACATACCTATTACATCTTTCACTTATGTTATTGAAAAAAATACAATTTTTTTAATTGGAAGCCCATGACATTGCCTCTAAACCAATTTGAAAAACATAGGTTGAAGTGTTATTCTTTTAATTAATGTTTCCTACACAATCATTGTCTGTGTAAAGAATTAAATTGAATTAATCTAATTTTGCATATAAAATACCATGATCTCTTCACCCACTTAGGTATCCTTGATTTTTTTTCCATACTTCCCATTTTGATATTTATGGAGTTTCTGTGATCCTTGAAATTAGACTCACTACATACATTATGTTAGTGCTTGTTGTTGTCAAATACATCAAAATTCCAACTAATATATTATACAATGTTAGGTCAACAATGTTTCTCTTATCCTCCTTGCTCAATTTCAAACTTGATACAACAGGTTTAAATATTGGTTTTCATTTAAACATATGAAACCTATTCAAAACATCACTCACATACTTCACTTCATAAATGAAAATCTTATGATTCATTTGATTTACGTCAATGCCAAGAAAATATTTCAACAAACATATATTTGTCATCTCAAACTCTTTTTTCATTACTAATTTGACAATCTAAGTTGACAAATTTTATGTAAATATCGATTCATCAACACATACACCTACAATCAAACTTTCCCCTTGATCATTCATCTTCATATAAAGATTTGGTTCACTTCTTTTTATAAAACAAAAACTCAACAAGTATGAGCTACTCATAATTTTAATAGGATCTTGACACACAAAACTTCCAATGGCCCTTATACTAAATATTTGGATGTGATTAAAAAGGAGGTAGTCAATTATTTTGAAAATTTACATGAGAACTCTTCCCATATTTTTATTTGGAGCAATAATTAGTTGTGAATGTTATTCCAAGAATTATCAATGATAATCAGAGCGTTGATTTAATGATTCCTTCATAGAGGACAAAATCCAAACAAAACTTCAGAGCATAGAAAATGATAAAGCCTTGAGCCCTGATGGGTTGTGTATAGAAAATTTTAAACACTTTTTATAAGTTGTAAAAAAGTAGATTCTCAATGCTGCTAATGAATCCTGATTTTTGAGAAAAAAAATTAGGATTTTGGTTGTAATTTTCTATCTCTAATACCTAAGAAAGTTAATGAAATATATATATATATATATATATATATATATATATATATATATATATATATATATATTAACACCATCTATAATAACATCTCAGAACCATTAGATAATCATCTCTAAATCCACATTTGTCTTCTTATTTCAGAACAACAAGATGGTTTTGTCTAAAATAGATAAATCTTAGATGGTTTTATTATGTTTCATGAGATAATTCACTCTACTAAATCAAATAAGGGAAATGACAATGATCATAAAGAATTTTATTAGAAAAACATATGATAGGGTTAATTGAATATTTATTTTAAAAATCAATAAGAATTTTGGGTTCCAAAAATCTGGTTTGATTAGATCAATTGTTGCATCTCTATTCCTATGCTTTTTTTTTTGGCAAGAAGACTTCAAGTTATATTTTTAAATGATTTAAGAGGTATCCATGAAGGAGATCATATGTATCCCATCATCATCATCATCATCATCATAGATAAAGCCTCTTCAAAGGAAAAATTGCTAAATCTCATTAGCAGCGTCAACATTATTGAGAATGTCAACTTCTCTCATGGTCAATCTATAAATGATATAGTTATAGGAAATATTGCTCACATTTGTGAAGACATAATTTTATATAAAATATTAGATTAATAGCAACATGATTTGATTCATGAGATTAACCTCTTGAAATCTATCTTTTTCTTCTTTCACACTTAGCCCCATTGATAAAATAAAATGGTTTTCTTGGGAAAGTAAAATGCCTCTATTGGGCAAGAAAAAATCAATTATTTCTAGTTTATCTCCAAGAAATAGTCTATATGATGTCAATATCAAAATATCTAGTTAGTGTCAAATCTAGATTAACTAAAATTTTGAAAAAAATTACAGGGAAGGGTCATTCTTTGTCTAAGAAAATCAAGTTATTAAAATGGGAAGAGGTTTGCCTAAATCAAAAGGTAGGGATGTTATCAGAAATATTCTCAAGATGAATGAAGCTCTATGAAAAAAAAATCTATGGAGAATCTATCAAGACAAAGAAATTACTTGAAGCATATTTCTCAAAAGAAAATATCTTTATAATATAGATGATCCAACCTATGTTTTTTCTACATAGCATTGGATATATGGGTCTCACATCTATAATTAATTTTAGAAATGTATAGACCTTATCTCATACCCCCTTAATTACAATATTAAAAGTTGTATATTTGTTATCTTCTAGAAGGATGATTGGTCTAGTATGGACCTTCTTTGTAATAATAGTTCCTTTAATGTCTTATAAGAGTAGTTTTGAAGCCTATAGAGACCACTAAATTTTAATTACTGGGTCAAAACTCAATGTTTATGGTGTTAGTGCCCAAAATTTCACTAAGCAATTTTTTGCCCTTGTCATGATATTAATCCTTGAATGTTTAATTGTCACCTCATATCCATAAGTGTGTTCACTCTGACCATATGAAAACTCCATTTTCGTAGTTAAGGTTGTAAAACATCCGATTTTTATGTTTGTGTTATGTAAAATCTGTGAGATCTCCGTTTCAACTAATGATTAACATTTTCATGTTTTAATGAAATTTCAGGATCTGTAATCAAAATCAATCCTAAAAGCAAAAGTCCATATGAAAAACAAAAATAAACCCAAATTTTTATAAAGAGTAATGTGTGGGTCTACGTGAAATCTCGACAGAGATTTTGATGGCAATTACAACTTTGCATGTTGCAAAGTTGCAATTTGTTTCTCAAATTCCCAAACAGACATTTTGGTGGGAAAAGCCACATGTAAAATACACTTCCTCAAAATACAAGTTGAAAATTGTATTTTAATCTCCCTAACCCGTAGCTCAAGTCAAATGGTCAATGTGTGGGAAGTTTCAATATGCCACATAGATATTAAAACCAACGCTAGTTTTTCGAAGGGGCTGACAATGAGATACAATTACTGCCCATGTTTGAGAGGTCCACGTAAGAGTTAAAGGGTTTGTAGAATTCCAGACAAACAAAGAGCCCGCACAATTGGAGAACTCCATGTGGAAGGTAACAAGAATAAAACAAATTTTTAATATGGTAAAATGTGGGTCCATATGAGAATGGTTCGGCGGAGATTCCAAGGGAGAACGCAATTTACAAAAAAGTAAACTTGTAAACTGCGTCTTAGGTTCCTGATCATGCAGAGATTTTGATGGAAAATGCAAGTCAAAAGTGCACTTGCAATTTATTTTTATATCTTTGAAGTCTGCTAGAAAAGAAAAATGGGTACATATGGGAGCGGTTGGCAGAAATTTATGGCAGGGAATACGCTTGCAAAATGCAGTTTTTAGAAATACACATTATAAAATGCATCCACGTCTCCCACACCCGCAACACCCCAGGCCATTATGAAGAAACACACGACGGAGAAATAAAGTGGAGGTGCAACTTAGCAATTTTGCTAAGTTGCAATGTGCATATGGACTTTCAAAGCCCATGGGAAAGAGAACGCGGTGGATATAACAAATGAAATGTAATTTAGCAAGTTTACTAACTTGCAAATTGCAAATCATTCCCCTAGGCCAACAGATTTGAAAGGAGTGTTCAAAAATTCAAAAAGAAAATTTTGCCACGTGTCTCCTACAAACTATTCTACGTTGAATGAACATTATAGATGTTATTTTTTTTGGTTTTACCAGTGCAAATGGGAGGTCCGTTATTGTTCGTAGGAAAGATTTTATTGCATCCTTGTTTTGTTACGTGCTAGAGAAGAGACCCACGAAGATGGTGCTATTGGCTTTGGAGATGCTTTCCATGAATTATACCTGATAGATGCAATATTTTTTCAGTCATCGTTGATATTTATTTGCTGCAATAGCTTGTATGCATTTTGCCTTCAATAAAGAGTTAAAATTAAATGCCTTAGGATTATGATTATCACTACAAATTCCATGCTTCTTGTTTGCTCTCTCCTTTTTATTCAGAGTCTTTGGGCGAGGTGGTCGTAGTATAATAATGTGGAGAGAATCCCTAGAAAATGAAAGAAAAATGCTTTATGGGATGCAAATGGGTATAGGACATGGCAGATGCACAAACTCGAGTCCTGATAAAGGGTTAAAAAGGCGTCTGTAGCTAGAACTCCAAGACTGGAAAATGGGACAAAATGCCCATCTCCATTTACTCCCAATGCTGCTATGAATAAAGGGTCAACTAATAGAACTCCAGGATGGATGTATCATATCTCTCTTTCCCCAAGAGATGAATTTTGGAATGAAGCAATATAGGTTGTAGATGGTCTAGTGGCTATGAAAATAAATGATACTGCTCAAGATAATTGTGATGTCGAAGCACATGTGAATAGAAAGGATGAACAGGAGAATTTGCATTCAGACACAAAAGTAAGATGTAAGGTACTCAATAATAAAATATTTGGAATTTCAAAATGTTTCAAACAATAAACTTTAGCAATCACTTGCATCTAGATAGAGGGTTGACCATCCAGCATCAGAAACTTCTCTGTAGATTGCAACATTCTCCAAAGTTCCTATGCTGGGAGAATGCACATAAACCAAAGCAAATGATGGCTAAATAAAGGGGTGGCTTCTAGGAAAAGATTTTATAATGTACTTTTCTAAACCAAGTTGAATGGTTGATCGGGTGGAGATCCCAAGCGGGAAAACAACATGCGAAAAACAAGTCTTTAAAATGCAAGTTGCAATATGCAGTCCAACTTCCCAATCCCATCGGTCAACTTAGAATAAAAAGTCAACTCAAATGGAGATCTATGGGAGATTTCAAAGAGGAATATAATTTAGCATTTTTACAAATGTGCAAATTGTAAATTGCACTCATATCTCCCAATCCCGCTAGTCAACTCATCATAATAAAGTTAACTCAAATGGAGGTCTATGGGAATTTCAAAGAGGAATGTAATTTTGCATTTTTTTAAATGTGCAAAATACAAATTTCACTCATATCTCTCAATCCCATCAATCAACTCAACATAATAAAGTCAACTCAAATGGAGGTCTATGAGAGATTTCAAAGACGAATGTAATTTTACATTTTTGTAAATGTGCAAATTGTAAATTACACTCATATCTCCCAAATCCGCTACTCAACATAATGTCAATGTGATGTCTTAGTTCAAAGCAAAACTTTCAATAGCAAATGAAATTTTGTATTTTTACAAATTGTACTTGAAGTTTCCAAGTCCATTGGGGAACTTTTGAGGGGAACTACAACTCCAAAATACAAGTTGCAAAAATATAAATTGCAAATTGTACTTGAAGTTCCCAATTTTTTTGGGGGGACTGTAACTATAGAATGCAATTTATAAATTTCCAAGTTACAAATGTGTTGTTGAGCTCTAGATTCCTGCCATACAAAGGAAGTGCAAAATTGAAAATGGGACCCGAAATTCCTCATAAGGAAAAAAAGTAAAAAATAATTCACTTAAGCATTAAAAGGTTTTGGTGAAAAACCTTTGAAGGTAAAAAGCAAATATGGAAAAGGGCACATTAACCACAATAAATCAAAAAGGTAAAAATTAGCTAAGTCTTACATTTCCAAATATTTTTGTTATTCCAAATAGCTTATGGGGGAGAAATATTACAAGGTTTACAAGGCCAAGGTGGGCCATTCCAAGGATATTTTTCAAGCAACCATGGATCTAAATTATTCCAATGCCATCATTGTAGGGCAAGCATTGTGATTCGGTGTGCACAAGAGTAAGGTTAGTTGTCTAGAAGTTTCCAACTATGCAAATGAGTGATCACATGCATTGCTATGTGGTTACACATGAAGACACAGGGTTGGTTTTACTCCCATGGGAATATTCTCCCTCAAACCCAACTACAATGGATTTATAGCAAAAGAAATCAAAGGGTTTGTTTGAAAATATTAACATTACATGGATAGGTAGTTGATTCAATGATTCCCATCTTCCGTCTGGAGCATCTTGGTAAAACTTGAGAGATGATTGCATGTTTTCAATATTGCAAATTGCAAAACATTTTCTTGAAACAAATGCATGAGAAATTTTATAAAAATAGGCTTGACCTCTTTTTCAAGGTTGTTGTTGGTTGTTGTTCTTTCTAGGTATTAGGCTCTTTCAAATTTTAGAATTCTTGTTGTGTGTATGTCTTGTCTCCCTTGCTAAGGTGGTTGCAGTTGTACAACCATTAGCAAGCTTTGAGAGCGTGTCTAATCTCCTCTGTTCTAGAGCAAGTTGACCATGCCCCTCCCCATGATCACATTTTGAAACATTGATGTATTTAAGATTTATTTTCAAGTTAATGGAAAATAGATGTGATTTTTACTCTTTCCTATTAATGAAGTGAAATAATATGTTTTACATGTTTTGCTAATTGGATATCTAGTTTAATGCTTATGAATGGTTGTTATCTTGGGCATAGATCTAGGTTATAAACCCCTTTCTACATTATGATTTAAAAATGTGTTTGTTGATAACCTATTAAGGGCACCTTGGGTTTAAGAATTTGATAGGAGAAATTCCTTGAAATTCTATTTGTGGTGTATGCTTTAGGTTTTCAATAATCATCTGAATATTTGCATTGTATTGGCACCAATAAATGAAAACTATTCATGATATTTTCCTTAGCTTATATTTGAGTATTATGCATATTTGCAAATGAATGATGTCATGTCTATTGAAATACATCTTACTATTTAAAAAACCACACCACCACACCACTCTTTTATAACTATCTAACTCATCCTACCCTATCATACCCTATAAATAATACACCATGTTACATATTTTTAGTGTTATTTGCATGTAGATACATAGATCTTGCATATATAAAATGCTTTTGTCTTTCATGGTTTAAAACCCAACATTGAAGTCTTCTATTTGGCCCTGTATTATTGAAAATTTATTTAGAAATGAAGGTTTTAATCATATTTACATCTATCTTTAGTATCTTGTGTCTGGCGTAGAGCATTTTTCATTCCATATGACAACCCTTTCTAGAGGGAGTGTGCAAACTTGGTTATACCATGGTCAGTTTTGTGTTTAATTATGTGCCAATAATCCCCATAGAGATTGAATTGCAATATCCCTCCATGTGGGCAAGCTACCCCATAGGTCCTCTCACATTGGTTCAAGTAGAGCTAGAAGTAGCATGAATCTAACCATACCCTCTATCGATGTCTTCTAGTCATTATCTATGTTGAGTCCATCTTGATGTTAAAACCTTCCTCAATTATAATGACATATTTTACACTTTTTCATATTTATTTTCTATTTTATCAAAGTGTGCAAGGGTGAGTGTAAGAGGTGTGTAACTAGGAACCAACACCCAACTAGAACTATTGTCAGGGACAATCTTTTGTCATCCATATTGTTGGGGACTCTAAAAGAGAGCTATATAAGTTGAGGTTTGAAAATTTCTCTACCTATTATTTATTGATTTGCTATATTATTCATCAATGATGCAACACTTACTAGTGTCATTACCAGGGATAATCCTTGTCAGCCATGTTGTTGAGGAGTCTTGTAAAGGGATGTATTTATTAATATTCGAAAGATATCTATATTGGAATATTTTTTGCATTAACCTTAGTTGCATATTTTTAGACAATGTTTATCCATATCAGCGCATGCATTTGAAATTTGAGGTTATTTTGGTTTGCTTTACTACTTTGGTCCATCAACAATGTGGCACTCTATTGGGGATGTTGTCATAAATGTGAAACATTTGATAAATTGACATCTACTAAATTTACTGCATTGAGTTGGTTATTTGTTCATGTTTTAATATGTTTTCTCCATTTGAATATGAATCTAAAACTTTTAGTATCTCTATTCTATTATTTCATCACTAGCTTCAACAAAGTATGATTTTAGTATGTATTACTAGAGGTTCTTAATTTGTTATGTTCTATAAGTTTGCTTTAAGTGGCCACTCCAACATATCATCTAGTTTCAAGAAAGATCAGTGCCCATTTTAATATCTTAATTCATCTATGAGTGTTATTTTGCTTACAAATATGGAAGAACTGAGATCATCCTTCAGGGTGACTAATCAAAACAAATTGTCTTACTATTAAGTATTCATCAAAGAAGACAGAGACAAGTTTGAAGGCCAATTAAAAGACAAAATTTAGTAACAAAGGGGTATTTGGACTATCAATTTTATGGTACACCTTTTTATTTTTATTTTTTTGACTTCCTATTATTGAAGATTATTATAGTTCTTCGGATCATTCAAAACCTTATAGTCCCATTTATTAATGAAAACCTTCTCAAAAAACTAAATCTCATCCTAAGTTTAATCCACCACGTCCACATCACTCACCCCTCACAACGCTTTGTCATTTTATTTTGAACCCACCATTGACCCAATGATAAGCCTTAGAGAACAAGATGAGAATGAATGTCCTACATTCAATATTCCTAAATTAAGACCTATTAATTTTGATAAAATGTAAGTTTATCCTAATGAAGTCCGAAACGAAGTAAGGAACCCCATTCCTAAGTTTCAAGGGAACAATGCAATGATTGGTGATCAAAATTTGATGGCTTCCCATACTATCATTGAAGATTATGAGGTTGATCAAGAGTATGTTTGCATTAAGTTGATTTTACACATGTTGAAATAATATGCATGTGTGTGGTTCAATTCCCTTCCCCATGGATGGTTTTGATTCATGGAAAGAAATGAATTTTTTTTTCAAAATTCAATATGGTGATAAAATTGATCCTAGGTTTCTTTTGGTAGAATTTGAAAACATTAAGAAGAACCCTATGAGTGTGTGTGGAATTTTAGTATGAGATTTAACAAGATTATGATGAGGTTGCCTAAACATATTAGGCCTAGTGAAACAACTTGCCTGATTAAATATTATGATGCCTTTGATAAGAAGGTTGTGTACTACTTGAGGGAGGATGTTTCTATAAACCTGAGAATGGCATTCAATATGGCCATCCAAATTAAGAACAACATAAAGGCTATGGATAAACTTTAAACAAGAAGGTTGATTTGAAGTTGGTCAATCTTGAAAAAAGTTACTCCACTAAGACAACCAACATTGTGGAGACTATGAAAACTTTGGCCTCCACTGTCAAAGAGTTGTCTTATAAGATGGATAGACATGAGAAGGGTATGCCTCATGGGTATACAATTCAAAAGAGAATTCTGAATAAAAATAAATAACAAAGGAAACCTCCTTTACACATTAGAGATAATGACAGAGGGAAGATGCATGTCTGTTATGAAAGAAATGATAGAAATTAAAATAGAGGAGTTGGAAAGGAAGTGCTTAATCTGTTGAATTCCCAAGTAAATGTTGTAGGTTGTGACCTTGACATTGATTGGTGTGATAAATGATTCCTTCTCCAATCATTATGTGATACTATTGAATGCATTGATAAAGATATGGATGAACCTGAGTCTACATCTAATGGTGATGAGATTTTGATGATTAATTTTCAATTCTCATGAGGTAAGATGTCTACCTCCATAGAATTGCTAAGTTCTACTACTATTGATTAGTTTTAGAATGTAGTAAAAAGGGTAAGTGTCCCAACTCTAGAATTTTCTTGTGATGTTAATATGACATAAGCATATGAATTACCCAATCATTATTTTGAATTTTTATGTTCCATGATGATTAAGAAATATGATGGGGGAATTCTTTCAGTTGAGGATAGGGAGATATTAATTAATGGAATAGTTACCCAAGAGAAATAATATAGTCTAAGAAGTAGGAAACAAGGTGATTCTCCTAAGGACACTACCCCAACAAATCCAAGGGTAGGGGATACAAGTAAGGAAGTTAAATAAAACTATTATAGTCCCTAATTCTTTCAAATTAGCACTTGGTTCCCAAATTATCAAACAAAGAGGTTATCCAACCAACAATAGAGTACCATTGTTATCTAATATCCCTAAGGGTGTGACTGATGTTATGAACAACCCACCCTTGAATATTGTTGTAAAAAATGCAAATTCATCCTAAGATTTTACTCCTATAACTTTGAGTGATTATATTATAGCTAAAGGTGTTGTCACCCTTCATCCTAATAGTCCCCTTCCTTAGTATAGCATGTGTGTTATGGCTTAGGTGTTGAGCCAACTAAAGATCATTGTGCCACTTGTTGAGTTACTAAGAATACCTGAACATAAGAAGAGGGCATTTGAATATTTTTAATTTTTTGAGAGTACAGATAAAAATGAAATGACTTCACCCCAAACACCTTCGAATGAAGATGGAGAATCATATGAGGTTATTGAACCATCCCTAGAAGTTTATATGGGGACTACATTGGTAGAAATTCAGTTGAATGTGGATCAATTTTACACAACCCTATTGATCAATAGCTTAATTGTTCACAATTGTATGTTTTATTATAGATTATTTTGTAATGTGATGCCCCTGGGTGTCCTTAATGATCTTGAAGTAAAGATAACATCTACCTTTGGAATGTGCTATCCATGGATTCATGAGAAGTCCTAGTTATTGGATAGGTCAAAGGGTTGGTAGTGCAATTGGTAGTTCAACCAGGTATGTTTTTAAATATGGACATGGTAGTTGTAGACTACCCACCTTAATAGGGAATGATGCTATCATGAAAATGGGCTATCAACATGGGTCAAAGTGTGTTAATATACCTTTCCTATACCACCATTCTTTTGGATGGTAAAATGGTCATACTTCATTGAGAGTCTAAGATGTTACATGTACTTGAAGATCCAAAATGAGCTCTAAATGAGATGTTGTAAACTAATGTGGAATTAGGTAACTTAATATGGAATGTGGATGTTGTTGAAAAACCATCTATTCTTGATGTTGGGTTTGAAAATTAAAGTCTTATTGTTTGGAAAATGTGTTTTGATGGGGCTTGTCCCAATCTTGGAAATGGAGCTGGGATTGTCTTTTATGCCCCTAATGGTAATCTTTCCAATTTTATTTCAAGCTATCATTTCAATGCATGAACAATACTGTTGAATATGAGGCACTCTTGCTTGGTTTGAGAATTTCTTGTGAACATATAATTACAAGTTTGATTATAAATGGTGACTCTGAGCTAGTGGTTAAGTAGATCCATAATGATTATGCTACCAAAAAAAAGGTTGAAATAATATAGAAATTTTGTATGGGATTTGTTAGATTTCTTTGATGCTTTTAACATTTGTTATGATGATATAAGTTTCAATGAAGAAGTTGATATACTTTTAGGGTTAGGTTCTCAATTTGAAATTGAAATTATAAACCCTCATTATTAGTATCATGTAGAGGTGCTTGTTAGGCCTTCAATCTTAGACAATGTTCATCATTGACAATTTTTTTATGATGATGATCAGATCAGAAGGTTTATAAATTATGAAGATGAGTTTTAGGATCAACTCAAACACTTGGAATCCATGGTTTAGGTTTGTGACAAAAAAGAAACCTTGTTTGGAAAGGATATAATTCAGTTGAATACAAACACTCTTCCTAGTGGATTGGTGAGTTTAGAATTATCTTTTGATGGATCAAACTAAATAAAAACTTGAGACTCATTTATCCAAAAATATGTGACTGAGTGGAATTTGGTTTCTCATGAGAATCCAAGGAAAGTTTGGTAGGGAACTCATATAAATGCAATATTCAAACAAGCCTACATGTAGTTGCTAAAGAGGTACCAGGCACTTGGTCTTATTTTGAACTAGAAGCATATAGGGAATATTTATTTCAACATGTCATCCCATTATAGCCTGATAGTAATCCCTTCAGATAGAAGCAAAGACATATCATCCCAATCTTGGCCACCAAAATGTAGGAAGGGTTGAAGAAGCTAAGAAATGGTGGAATTATTTAGCCCATCAGGTATTTGTCATGGGTGGTGAACTTAATCCCTGTTAGAAATAAAAATGGTGACATCTTCTTGTTTCTGGATTTTAAAAATTTAAACAAATCTTATTTAAAGGATAATTACCCAATGCCTAATATTAACAACCTGTTGTAAAGTGTTACTAGATTAGAAATGTTATCCATATTAGATGGTTTCTCAGGTTATAACTAGATTGTGGTGAAGGAATTTGAAAGACCCAAGACTGCATTCACAATGCCTTGGGGCACATATGTTTATATGAGGATGCCTTTTGGGTTACTAAATTATGGTGTAGTGTTTCATTGAGCTATAGACATTACTTTGACATGGGTAATTAACAAGTTTATAGCTATGTATTAGGATGACATTACCATGTACTCTGAGATAGAAAGGAACATTTAGGGCATCTAGAAAAAGTGTTCATTAGATGTAGGGAATTTAGAATTTCACTTAATCCTAAGAAGTGTCACATTGGATTATAGAAGGCTAAGGTGATGGGGCATATAGTGTCTTAGGATGGTGTCATGATTGAACTCAAATGAGTAGAAGCCATTGACAAAGTGCCTATCTTGTATTTCAAGAAGGGAATTTAGTCCTTTGGAAAAATTAACTTTGTAATAAGGTTTGTGTCTAATTTTTTAGAGATCACTCTGCCTATCACTTCAATGTTGAAAAGACCAAACCATTGAGTGGGAGGAAAAGGTCATGCAAGCATTTAGCTACATCAAAGGAGCATTCAAATCTACCCTTGTCTTGGCTAGCCCTGATTACACAAAAGCATTTTAGATATTCTCTTTCACATCACGTAATATTATTATTATTGTTATTTTATAAGAGAATGATGATGATCACGAGAAACCCATATATTTATTTAGAAAGGCTATGCAAGGTTCTGAACTGAATCAAACCATTATGTAAAAATAATCTTTCACTCTTTTGAAGGATGTTGAAACATTCAGACATTATATTTTGAGTTCCAAGATTATTGCATATGTTCTGCATGCAATGGTTAAGGACATGTAAACTTATATTGAAGCATCCAGTAAAAGATGTAGGTGGGTCAACAAGTTATAATAATATGACATGGATATTCAGACCACCAAGTTAGTGAGAAGGATGGGTTTATCCAAGATCATGGTTGAGACAAATTTTCAAGTTGTTGAGGTAAAAAATATTGTTTTTAATGTTTATGATTCTTTGAATATAATTATCATATCACCTTGGTATAAAGAAATTGTTTATTACTTGCAAAATCTAAAATATCCCCCTGACTTGGACAAGAATCAAAGGATGATTCTCAAACTTTTTTCCCAAAAGTATATTTTGACTAAAAATGGATTGATATAGAAGAATCCAGATTGGATTATCTTGAGATGCCTGGTAGAATAACAAACTACCAATTTAATTGAATATTTCCATAGTGGAGTATTTGGTGGCCATTTTAAACCTAAAGTCATAGCTCATAAAATTCTAAGAACTTGTTATTGGTGGCCATCATTATTCAAGAATGTTTCTCAAAAAGTTCAAAAGTACGAGAAACATCAATGCTTTGTTGGGAGGTTAAAAGATTTTAGTTTTCTTCCCTTGTAGCTTGTGATGATTAAAGGCCCATTTATACAATCTAGAATGGATTTCATTGGAGAAATTACTGATTCATTAAGCACTGAACATGGATAGATATTGGTTGCAACTATTTACTTCATGAAATGGGTTGAAGTGGTCCCTACAAAGAAGGCCACACACTAGGTGATTATGGACTTTCTATTGAATCAGAGTATTTGTAGATATGGTGTGCCTATTAACATAATTGATAGCAATGACATGAGTTTCATAGAAAAACATAGGTGGTAATGTGCAAAAAGTACATGATCACATTAACTTATACTTATAATTAGAACCCTCAAGGGAATGGTCATGTAAAATCTAGTAACAGGAACTTTCTCAAAATCATTAAATGAACCTCAGAAGCAAACAATAAGAAGTGGGGTGAATAGTTAAAGTTTTCCACGTGGGATGATAGGATCATGTCTAAGAGAGCTATAGGCAAAATCCCTTTGGAGCTTGTTTATCGAGCTCATTCTATTTTTCTTATAAATTTTTAGTTCTCAACCTATCAATTTGTGCAACAACTAGAGAAAGATGAGAAAATCAACCACTATGAAACTAGAATGAACTAGATTGTGGAGCTTGATGAAACTAGAAGATAAGCTCATGAGAGACACCTAAAATACAAGGAAAGACTCAAGATGATATTCAATAGGAAGGTCACTCCAAGAAATTTTTAGTTAGGTCATCCATTTTCACTTTGGCGAAATGGGCATAAGGAGAAAGGCAAACATTGTAATTTTAATGCCTTATAGATAGGACCCTATTCGATTTAATGTAGGATTAGGGAGCATGCTCTTTTTTTGAGAGACTTGGATGGTGAAATACTAGAGCTACCAATTAATGGCATATATTTGGAACACTTCCTTGATTGAGTATGGGACTGTGTATAGTAATGTATAGTGTATAATTTTGTTGTTTCGCTATTTTGTTGCCCCTCTGTGTTGGGTCTTGTTTGTATAGTTCCTTTCATCATTTTTTATCTTGTGTTTATTTTCAAATCTCTCTGATCTATTTTTTTTCCTACCCTTGTCTCATTGAGTTTTCATGAGTGTTTGATGATCAATTTTTAAAGTTTTGATTCCATGACCTAATGGATTGGCACCTAGTCTTGTTTTCTAGGGTTCTTTTCACACTCGTAGGGGTGTACATTCTAAGGTGAGAGTTAGTGTTACTGCCCAAAATTGTAGTGAGAAATTTTGGGCCTTTGTCAAGATATAAATGCCTAAATGTTTAATTTTTACCTCACATTTTCAAGTGTGTTCACTTGGATCATCCAAAAACTCTATTTCCGTAGTCAAGATTGTAAAAAAATCATGCTCTCAGATTCGTGTTGTGTAAACCCTATAAGATCTCCATTTTTATTAATGATTAATGTTTTCATTTTTTAATGAGATTTTAGTGTCTATACTCAAAATCAAGCTTACGAGAGAGAGGTCATATGAAAAGACAAAAATAAAACCAAACTTTTACAAGGGGAAATGCATGGGCCTATGTGAAATCTCGACATAAATTTTGAGAGCAATCATAACTTTACATATTGCAAAGTTGTAATTTTCTTCTCAACTCACCAGTGGACATCTTGATGGGAAAAGCAACATATAAAATACACTTCTTCAAAGTACAAGTTGTAAATTGTATTTTAATCTCCCTAACCCACATCTCAAGTCAAACAGCTAGTGTGTGGGAAGTTTCAAGATGCCACGTAGATATTAAAACCAATGCCAATTTTTCGAAGGACCTCACAATGAGATACAATTACTACCCACATTTGAGAGGTCCATGTAAGAGTTAAAGGGTTTGCATAATTCCAAATAAATAAAAGGCCCATGCCATTGGAGAACTCCACGTAGAAGGTAACAGGAATAAAACAAATTTTTAATATGGTGAAACATGGGTCCATATGGGAATGGTTCGGCAGAGATTCCAAGGCAAAATGCAATTCGCAAAAAAGCAAACTTTCAAAATGCATCCTAGGTTCCCAATCCAGTGGATATTTTGACAAGAAATGCAAGTCAGAAGTGCACGTAGAATTTATAAATTGTTTGTAAATCTTCGAAGTCCGCTAGAAAAGAAACATGGGTCCATATGGGAGTGGTTGACAAAAATTTGTGGTGGGGAGTACACTTGTAAAATGTAGTTTTTAGAAATACACATCGAAAAAGTCTCCCACACCCGCGGCACGCCAGGACAACATGAAGAAGCACAAGGCGGAGAAATTAAGTGGAGGTGCAACTTAGAAAGTTTACTAACTTGCAATGCGCGTATAGACTTCTGAAGCCTGCGGGGAAGAGAACGTAGTGAAGATAACAAGTGAAAATGTAATTTAGCAAGTTTACTAACTTGAAAATTGCAAGTCAGTCCCCCAAGCCCGTAGATTTTAAAGGAGTCTTCAAAAGTTCAAAAAGAAAATTTTACCACGTGTCTCCTGCAGACTATGCTGGGTTGAATGCACATTCCAGACGTTATTTTGTTTGTTTGACCAGTGCAAATGGGAGGTAAGTTACTGTTCAGAGGAAAGGTTTTAATGCATCCTTGTTTTGTTATGTGCTAGATTAAGAGACCCACACAGATGGTGCCATTTGCTTTGGATATGCTTTCCATGAATTAGACCTAATAGATGGAATAATCTTGCAGTTATCGTTGATCTTTCTCTACTATAGCAACTTGTAGGCGTTTAACCTTTACTAAAGAGTTAAAAGCAAATGCCTTAGTATTATGTTTGTCATTAGAAATTCCACACTTCTTCTTGTTTGCTCTCTTTATTTTCTTCACAGGCTTTGGGCGAGGTGGCAGTGGTATAATAATGTGGAGAGAATCCCCATCAAATGAAAGATATACACTTTATTGGATGTAAATGGGCATGGGACCTGACAGATGCACAAACTCGAGTCCCGATAAATGGTTTAAAACGGTCTGCAACTAGAACTCCAAGGATGGAAAATGGAACAAAATGCCCATCTCCATTTACTCTCAATACTGCTAGGAATAAAGGGTCAGCTAATAGAACTCCAGGATGGGTGTATCGTAGCTCTCTTTCCCTAGAAGATGAATTCTGGAATGAAGCAATACAAGTTGTAGAAGATCTAATGGCTGTCAAAATAGATGATACTAGTCAGGATAATTATGATGTCAAAGCACATGTGAAGAGCAAGGATGAACAGGAAAATTTGCATCTAGACACAAAAGTAAGATGCAAGGTATTCAATGTTAAAATATTTGGAGTTTCAAAATGCTGTAAACAATACACTTTAGCAATCACTTGCATCTAGATAGAAGGTTGATCATGCAGCATCAAAAGCTCCTCTGCTGAGTGTAGCATCATCCATCATCCACAGCACCTATACTGGGGGAAAACACAAAAACCAAAGAAACTAATGGCTAAGGAAAGGGTTGGATTCTAGGAAAAGCTTTCACAGGGTACTTTTCTAAACTAGGTTAAATGGTTGACTAGGCAGTGTTCTGAAATGGGAAACCAACATGCAAAAGACAAGTCTTCAAAATGTAAGTTATAATATGAAGTCCAACTCCCCAATCAAACAAATCAACTCAGCATAAGAAAGTCAACTCAAATGGAGGTTCATGGGAGATTTCAAAGAGGAATGCAATTTTGCAAATGTGCCAATTGCAAATTGCATTCATATCTCCCAATCCCACCAATCAACTCAACATAAGAAAGTCAACTCAAATAGAGGTCCATGGGATATTTCACAAAGGACTGCATTTTTCCATTTTTGCAAATGTACAAATTGCAAATTGCACTCATATCTCCCAATCCCGCTAGTCAACTCAACATAAGAAATTCAACTCAAATGGATGTCCATGAGAGATTTCAAAGAGGAATGTAATTTTACATTTTTGCAAATGTGCAAATTGAAAATTGAAAATTGCACTCATATCTCTCAAACCTTCCAGTCAACATAAAGTCAACATGAGGTCCTAGTTGAAAGAAACAATTTCAAGGCCAAATACAATTTTGTATTTTTCCAAATTCTTAATTGCACTTGAAGTTCCCAAGTCTGTAGGGGAACTTTTGAGGGGAACTACAACTACAAAATACATGTTGTGAAATTTCAAATTGAAAATTGCACTTGAAGTAACGAAGTCCATGGAGAAACTTTTGAGTGGCACTGTAACTGTAGATTACAAGTTCAAATGTGCTACTGAGCTCTAGAATCCTACCATATAAAGGAACTAAAAAATTGAAAATGGGACCAAAGTTCCTCATAAGGAGAAAAAGAAGAAAATAATGCACTTAATCATTAAAATGGTTTTTAGGCAACTCTAAAAGGTTCAAAGGTAAAAATCAAATATGGAAAAAGGAACGTTGACTACAAGAAAATAAAAAGGCAAAAATTAGTTAAGTCTTGTATTTCCAAATATTTTTCTTGTTCTAAATACCTCCATGGAGGAGAAATATTACAGGGGTTTGCAAGGTTAAGGTGGGACATTCCAAGGAGATTTCTCAAGCAACAATTGATCTGGAGTATTCCAATGCCATCATTGAAAGGCAAGGGATGTTCTTTGATGTATAAAAGAGGAAGGGCAACTATCTAGAAGTTTCCATCTATTGAAATGAGTGTCAAAGGCATGACCAAGTAGTTACACATTAAGACAAAGAGTTGGTTTTGTTCAAAGGGGAATATTTTCCCTCAAACCCTATTGTAATGGATTTACAACAAAAGAAATCAAAAGGTTTGTTTGAAAATATAATCATCACATGGATAGGCAGTTAGTTTAATGATTCCCATCTTCCATCTAGAGCATCTTGGCAGAACATTGAGAGCTAGTTGCAAGTTTGCAATATTGTAATCTGTAAAACATATTCTCTAAGCAATGGGTAAGACTTTATACAAAAAATAGGGCTTGTCCTTGTTTTCATGTTTGTTGCTGGTTGTTGTTGATTTCAAGTCTTAGGCTCTTTCAAATTTTAGGATCCTTTTTGTGTTTATGTTTTGTTTCCCTTGCTAAGGTGGTCATAGCTATAAAACCATTAGCAATCTCTAAGAGCATGTTAATGTCTCCCCTGTTCAGGAGAAAGCTCACCATGATCACATTCTAAAACACTGATGTATGTAAGATTTATTTTCAAGTTAGTAGAAAATAGATGTGATTTTTACTCTTTCCTATTAATGAAATGCAATAATATATTTTACATGTACTAATGATTGGATATCTAGTTTAATGCTTATGAATGGTTGTCATCTTGGGCATAGATCTAGATTATAAACCTATTTTTGCATTATGATTTGAAAATGTGTTGTTGATAACCTCTTAAGTTCGCCTTGGGTTTATGGATTTGATAGGAGAAAGCATTTGAAATTCTACTGGTAGTGTCTACTTTATGGTTTCAAGAATCATCTAAATATTTACATTGTATTGGCACCAAAATATTCAAACTATTCCTAATATTTTCCTTGGCTTGTATTTTAATCTTATGTATATTTTCAAATGAAAGATGTCATGTAAGTTGAAACACATCTTAATATTTAAAAAATCACACCACCACACCACTCTTTTATAACTATCTAACTCATCTTACCCTATTATACCTTTAAAATAATACAACCTATTACATATTTTTAGTGTTATTTTCATGTAGATGCATCAATCTTGCATATATAGAAGGTATATGTGGTTTGTGATATAAAACCTAGCGTTACAGTCTTCCATTTGACTCTATGTTGTTCAAAACTTATATAAAAATGAAGGTTACAATCATATTTGCATCTATCTTCAGTAGCTTGTGTTTGTCCTAGAAAATTTATTCATTCTATGTGAAAAACCCTTCCCAAGTGGAGTGTGCAAATATGGTTATGACCTTGTCAGATTTGTGTTTACTTTTGTTCCAATAATCCCCATGGATATTGAATTTTAGTATCCCTCCATGTGAGTAAGTTACCCCTTAGGTCCTTTCACCTTGGTCCAGGTAGAACTAGAAGTATCAAGGAGCTAACCATACCCTTTATTGGTGTCCTCTAGTCATTATGTGCATTTATTCCTTATTGATGCTTAACCCTTTCTTGGATATAATGATATATTTTCAGGTTTTTCATCATTATTTACAATTTTCTCAAAGTGTTCAAGGTTGAGTGCAAGAGGTTGTAGCTGTACAACCATTAGCAAGCTATGAGAGCATGTCTATGTCTTCCCTATTCAAGAGTAAGTTCACCATGCTTCTCCCCATGATCACATTCTGAAACACTAATGTATGTAATATTTGTTTTCAAATTAATGGAAAATAGATATTATTTTTACTCTTTCTTGTTAATGAAGGGAAATAATATTTTTATATGTTTTATTGATTGGATATCTAGTTAAATGCTTGTGAATGGTTCTCATCTTGGGCATTGATCTAGGTCATAAACCCTTTTCTGCATTGTGATTTAGAAATATGTATTTGATAACCTCTTAAGGGAACAATGGGTTTATGGATTGGATAGGAGAAAGCATTTAAAATTATACTTGCATTGTATGCTTTAGGGTTTCAAGAATCATCTAAATATTTTTATTTTGTTGGCACTAATAAATGCAAATTATTCATGATATTTTACTTAGCTTGTATTTCGTTCTTTTAAATATTTGAAAATTAATGATGTTATTTTTGTTGAAAAACATCTTCTTTTTTGAAAAACCGCACCACCACACCACTCTTATATAAATATGTAACTCCTCCTACCGTGTCCTACCCTACAAATAATATACCCTATTGCATATTGTTAGTGTTATTTTCCCATAATTACAGTCTTCCATTTAGTCCTCTATTTTTGAAAAAAAATCTTTATAAATTAAGTTTGAAATGATATTTACATCTATCTTCAATAACTTATGTCTAGCATAGAGCATTTATTCATTCCATGTGACAACCATTCCCAGGTGGTGTGTGCAAATTTGGTTATGCCCTAGTCAAATTTGTGTTTAATTTTATGCCAATGATCCCCATGGAGATTAAACTATAGTATCATTCCATGTGATAAAATTTCACCTGAATTCCCCATGTCCATGGGGGAAATTTTGAGGGGAACTGAAACTGTAGATTGTAAGTTGCAAATTTACAAGTTGTAAATGTGATGTTAAGCTATGGAATCCTTCCATACAAAGGAAGTACAAAATTGCAAATAGGATTCAAAGTTCCCCATAAGGCAAAAAATTAAAAAATAATACACTTAAGCATTAAAAGGTTTGGTGGAAACCCTAAAAGGCTCAAAGGCAAAAATTAAATTTAGAAAAAGGCATGTTATCCACAAAAAACCAAAAAGGTAAAAAAATAGCTATGTCTTGCATTTCCAAATATTTTGCTTGTTCCAAATACCTCCATGGATGAGAAAAATTTCATGGTTTACAATTCCAAGGTTGGATATTACAAGCATATCATTCAAATGGCCATGGATCTAAAATATTCAAATGCCATCATTGCATGGCAAGGGTTGTACTTTGGCATATACAAGAGGAAGAGAAGTCATCCAGAAGTTTCTATCTATCCAAATGAGTGGTCAAAGACATGGACAAGTAGTTACACATACAGACAACGAGGTGGTTTTATTCCCAGGGGAATATTATCCATCAAACCCAACTGTAATAGATTTCTAGCCAAATAAATCAAAGGTTTGTTTAAAATCTCATCATTACTTGAATAGGCAGTTGCTTCAATGATTACCATCTTCTAACTAGAGCATCTTGATGAAACTTTGAGAGTTGATTGTAATTTTTAAATACTAAAAATTGCACAACATATTCCTAGAACAAATGGGTGAGAATTTTTTATAAAATTAGGTCTTCCTCTCCTTTCAAATGTTGTTGCTAGTTGTTATTTCTAGGTCTAGGCTCTTTCAAATTTTGGGATCTTTGTTGTGTGTGTCTTATCTCTCTTGCTATGTTGGTTACAATTGTACAACCATTAGAAATCTCTAAGATCATGTCTATGTCTCCCATGATCAAGAGAAAGATAACCATGTTTCTCCCATTGTCAAACTTTTGAAACAATTATGTATGTAACATTTACTTTCAAGATAATGGAAAATGGCTGTGATTTTCACTCTTTCCTATTAATGAAGTGAAATAATATGTTTTACACGTTTTTCTGACTATATATCTAGTTTTTTGCTTATGAATGGTTGTCATCTTGGTCATAGATCTAGCTTCCAAACCCCTTTTTGCATTTTGATTTGGAAATATATTGTTGATAACCTCCTAAGGGCACCCTAGGTTTATATATTTGATAAGAAAAAATATTGAATCTCTACTTGCAGTTTATGTTTTAGGGTTTCAAAGATCATCTAAATATTTTCATTCTATTGGCACTAATGGATGCAATTCATTCTTGATAATTTCCTTAGCTTGTTTCTCAATTTTATACATCTTTGCAAATCAATGATGTCATATTTGTTAAAGGAGATCCTTTTGTTTAAAAAACCACACCACCACACCACTCTTTGATAATCTAACTTGTCCAACCCTATTCTACCCTATAAATAATATAGCCTATTTCATATTTTAACTATTATTTTCCTGAAGATGCATAAATCTTGCCTATATAAAATCTATATGTGTTTTTTCTTTGAATCCCAACATTGTAGTCTTTCATTTGTCCCTCTGTTGCTAAAAATTTATTTAGAAATAAAGGTTTCATTCATATTTACATCTATATTTAGTAGCTTGTGTCATGCCTATAGCATTTGGTCATTCCATGTGGCAACCCTTCCTGAGTGGAGTGTGAAAACATGGTTATGCCCTGATCAGATTTTTATTTGGTTCTATGAAAATAATCACCATGGAGATTAAACTATATTATCCCTCCATGTAATCAAGCTAACCTTTATGTCCTCTCACCTTGGCTCATAAAGATCTAGAAGTAGTAGGGAGCTAATAATACCCTCTATCGGTATCTTCCAATCATTATATGTGTTTAGTCCATCATGATGCTAAACCCTTCCTTGACTATAGTGACATATTTATGTGTTTTCCATCTTTTTTTTCTATTTTATCAAAGTTTGTAAGGCTGAGTGTAAGAGGTGTATAACTAGGAACCAACATTTTGATAGTGCCATTGTCAAGGATAATCCTTTTCACCCGTGTTGTCGATGACACGTGTAGGTGGTTGTATTTATCAATATTATCAATTTTTGTGTATTGGAATATTTGTTGCATTAACCTCAGTAGCATATTTTTAGACAATGTTTATCCATATCAGCTTATGTGTTTGAAATTTGATGTTATTTGACTTTGCTTTACTATTTTGGGTCATCAACTATGTAACACTCCACTAGGGACATTACCAAAAACATGAAAGATTTGATAAATTGACATCTACTAAATTCACTACAAGGATATGGTTATTTTCTCATGTTTGAAGGTTTTTTATTCATTTGAACATGAATGTGAAATTTTTAGTATTTTTTTTCTATTATCTCATCACTATCGGAGTTATTGCCAGAATCCGGATAATGCGAATGCAATGGAGATGCGATCAAACGAGATGAAGCTAGTGCACATCACATAGATGCTAAAGCAATTTGAAATTATACAAGAAGATAAATTGCACATGACAAATATGAGAAAACCCAATATCTGATTAACTTGAGATGGCCAAAAATGAAGAATACATATAGGAGAGCACGTAACTCCTCCACAAAAGGTGGTCAAAGAACCCCAAGAATAGACTGTAACTCCTCCATAAAAGGTGGTGATGAGGTGCTAAGAATATAGAAGTAACTCCCATACCCGAAATAGCTAGTTAAAGGAGTTACATATGACATTCTTATAACACATCTATGACACACATCTCCACATAAGCTAGCCTATCCCACTAATGTAGGAAAACTCCAAGTATGCAAAAATATATAATTTACCTAATTAAATAATAGGGAAAAATAAAAACCTACACTAATACCCCCCCATAAGCGCAACTTAGGTGGGCAGTGTGGAAATATGAAATGGGTCCCGACAACTATACTTGATGAGGTACCCATGTACAAATGCAATCTCTCATAAGATAGAGAAAAAGAGAAAACCCATAGGAAAAAACTCCCCCCCCAGCCAAAGAGAGACATAAAAGAAAAGAAGAGGCTAGAAGGGCCCCCCTAAAGATGATGTTGCTGCAGATGTAGAATGCACCCTAAGAAGAGCTCATAGATGAATGAACTTGCTCTAGGTGAAAGGTTAGGTGAAGATGTCTACAACCTGCTCCGAAGACTGGCAAAATATCAAGTCAATGACCTGACTATGAATAAGCTCTTGAATGAAATGCATGTGAATCTCTATGTGCTTGGTCTGCTGGTACTGAACCAAATTCTTGCAAATCTGAATGGTACTTTGGTTGTCACAATAAATGATGGTGGGCTGCCTAATAGGAATACCAAACTCAGAAAGAATCCCATGAAGCCAAATAGCCTCAGTAGCTGCATTAATAGATCCCTTGTACTCTACCTCTATGGATGATATAGCAATAGCATTATGCTTCTTGCTAGACCAACTGATAGGACCAAAACCTAGAGAGAAACTATAACTAGAAGTGGACTTGTGAGTCTGTGAACCGCTAGCCCAGTCTGAATCTGTATATCCAACCAAGTTAACCTCTATGCCAAATCTATAATGAATCCCATATCTCTATAAACCCTATATGTAATGCAAGATCATCTTAGCTACTTTCCAATGTAGCTCATGAGGTTCCTACATAAATCTGGAGACAAGTCCCACTGTATAAGATATGTCAGGCCTGGTGTGAGTCAAATAGATGAGACTACCAACAAGTTGTCAATACTAAGTGGCATCAACCAATGGTGAAGAACAGCCATCATCAAGCTTGAATATTGATAGAAAGGGAGTCAAATATGGCTTGCAATCAGCCATGTGAAACTGAGCCAATAAGTCAAGAGCATAATTAGGCTGTGCAAGAGAAATCCTTGAATCTGACTATGAGATCTCGATGCCAAGGAAGTAGTGCAACAAACCCAAGTCTATCATGTCAAATCTATCCTAGAGAGATGCCTTCACCACTGAAATAGTTGATGAAGAACTCCTGGTGATCAAAAGGTCATCAACACAGAGAAACAAATTCAAGAGCGAGTCATCCTACCACCAAAAGAAGACATTGGGGTCAAAATGGCACCTAGTGAAACCTGCTATGAGAAGGAAGGAATCCATCTTAGCGTACCATGCCCGAGGAGCCTATTTGAGGCTATAGATAGATTTCCTAAGTCTACATACTAAGGAAGAATCCCAAACAAATCCTGGTAGCTACTCCATGTAGATCTCCTCCTCTATGTCTCTGTGAAGAAAGGCACTCTTCACATCCATCTTGTGCACATCCCAACCATGTGATGTAGAAATAACCAAGGTGAGTCAAATAGAATTCATCTTTGCAATGAGTGCAAAGGTATCTGAGTAGTCAATGCCTACCACCTGTGAGAAACCCTTGGCAACTAATCGCACCTCATACTTATCAACCGACCCATATGCTGCAAACTTGGTATGATATATCCACCTACATCAAACCATCTTTCTCCAATTAGGAAGTGAAGTCAAATCCCATGTGTGATTTTTGATTAAGGAATAATATTCTTCCTCCATAGCATTATCCCACTCAGGTACCCCTGATGCCTCTCAAAAAGTCTATCGATCTGAAACTAAAGTAAACAAGGCATGCGAATCTCTCTGAAAATCCCCCTAGTACGTCTATCATCTGTGAGATCTCCTGCCCAAGTTCCGGCACTCTCAAGTGTCTATCTGGCCCAAAGTGGCCTAGAAGTGGGTGAGTCAGGTGCTAACTCCTCATCCTCTGACTAACTAGAGGTGGATGACTCTGCATCATTGTCCTCGCTGTCTGAACTCGAAGAAGAAGAAGATGTCTCTGGCTCAAGAACCTGTTGTAGCTGATCTGAATCTTATGAGGAATCATCACAAAGAAGTAGATCTGATGAGGGAGAAGAAGTGCCAAGTGTTGAGTCTTTAGGACTCTTCTGAAAGTGGACACTTCTCTCAATGAATAACTCATGAGTGGTCAGATCTAGAAGGTGATACCCCTTAATACCATCTGGATATCCTACAAAGATGCAAGGCTTAGACTGATGTTCCATAGCTTTTCATTTCTTCTTTGATATGCGGGCCATGGCTGGGGATCCAAAAACTCTAAGGTGCTCAACATCAGGTTTCCTTTTATGCCAAGCTTCAAAGGGTGTTATCCCTTTTAAAGCTTTGTGAGGAACCCTTTTTTGAATGTAGCAAGCATAATTGATGGCTTTGGCCCATTACTATGGTGCTAAGGATTTGGAGTGAATCATACAGCTACCCATCTCCTTCAAGAACCTATTTTTGCATTCTACAACCCCATTCTGTGAAGGACTATAAGTGACTGTGCACTATAAATCAATCCCCTCTATGGTGCAAAATTGCTCAAACCTGTTGCTAACATACTCCCCTCCATTATCAGTTCGAAGAACCTTGATGGATTTCTCACTCTATTTCTCAACAAGAGCCTTGAAGTCTAGAAAATTTTCAAGCACTTCAGACTTTTGTTTGAGAAAATATATCTAAGTGTACCTAAAGAAATCATCAATGAAAGTGAGGATGTACTTGGCCCTTGTGAAAGATGGTTTGGGAAGGGGTCCCGATACATCACTGTGGACTAATTTCAAAGGTTGTGAAGCCCTCCAAGCTTTGCCTTTGTCAAATTTTGCTTCAAGATGTTTCCCAAGGGAGCACCCCTCGCAAAGTCCTTTTGAGAATTGGACATGAGGCAAGCCAATGACCATGTCATGTTTGCAAAGTTGCTGAAGGTAGTGGTAGTTAAGATGGCCAAACCGCTCATGCCATAATTTACTAACTCCATCTGAATGAGTCAGTAATGATGTTGGAGAAGAATTTGGTGCAAAATGTGATAAGGTGTATAACCTTGCTTTGTGATCTGCCCTACCCATTGCCACTGTAGTATCACTATGTAACTCCCTGATAGCCACTGAATTTGGTGAAAACTCAACTCTCATGCCCTGACCAGTGTGAGTGATTTGGTACACTGATAGGAGATTGGTTGAAAGAGAGGGAACACTTAGAACATTATTGAATGTTCCTTCTTCCATTTCAACTGACCCTCTCCCTGCAACATAAATTGATGTGTGATCACCCAAACTAATTGAAGTTATGTTACAAGGCTCTAAAGATGAAAATTCAACTAGTGAAGAGCCCATGTGCTGAGAAGCACCCAAATCATTGATCCATGATGTTGTAGAAGCTACAGTTGCTACAAGGGCCTTGCCCTTTTCTTTTTCCTTACCCTTGCCTTTTGCCTTGGTAGAATCTTGGGTAGATGAATTCTACTTCATGGACTCAGGAACACCTATGTTTTGCTTCTCTAAAAGATGAGTTAGGTGATCTATTTGTTTTTTCATGAATTTCTATTCATCATGCCCTGTCTTTTTACAATACGCACACTTAACCTTCTCCTTCTTAGGTTTAGCATTGGAGGAGGAAGACTCAATGTTGTTTTTGGCAGGATTGTTGTTTTCTTTCTTCTTCTCCCGGTCCTTGTTTTTTTTCTTCTTCTCCTTTGTTGAATTATTATCCTTACCATTTCCATCTATCAAAGCTTGGGGTTGACTAGACTTCATTATGCGCATTTGAATTAGCTTATCTTGCTCCCTAGTCAAGTCAAAAATGAATGAATCCAAAGAAGGCATTTTCTATGTAGCGCCAAGGGCACTTTTTGTGGCATGGAAAGTGGAGACAAAGACTGAATAGCTTGGACCTAACTTTGTGAGAATAGAAAGGATGAGTTGGTCATCTTTCTTCTCTACCCCACATTCTTTTAGTTGCAATATAAAGGCCTTAAACTTAGTGAAGAATTCATGTAGGGTGTCAAAGTTGCTAGGACTTAGACTTATGAGTTCGTTTTTGAGCTCATGACCTCTCATCTCATCAAGCTTCCCAAATAAGAGTTATAAGGTGTCCCATATGTCTTTGGGAGTCTTGGTAGTTTTTAAATGGAAGAGAAGTTTTGGAGACATGGACAAGCTCAGTAATCCATAGGATTCATCACTACGGTTGTACCACTTGACCTTTTCAGCATTAGTGTTGGGTTCTACTTCAGTACCCATGGTGATCCTATATAACCCTTTGCTTCTAAGAATGATTGACATTTTAACCTTCTATTCATGATAATGTAGACACCGAAATCGTGTCTACTCCCTTGGTCGTCTCCCTCTTCTCTCTCCTTTGGTCCCTTTCCACTTGTAACTCTGTCCAACCTATGTCTTATTAATTTAAAATAATTATCTTATTTTAAATTAATAATTCTCTCTCTCCCCTTGCCATCTCACCTCCTTTTCCACCTCTCCTCTCCTTAGATTCTTTGCCCTTGGATACCCTCATTTATCACCCTATGACCTATTCCAACTTGCCCCCCACTTCCCCTTGCCAAGTCTTAAATGATTTAAGACCCCATTTCCCTTATCCCACTCATTTCCCACACCTATTAAGCCACCTTCGACCATTTCTTCCTCGGACCCGCTGACCCAACAATTGGGAAAATAGATGAAAGGCTATTTTAGCCTTTTTACCTACCTTCCAGCCGCCGACGTCGGTCAACTATCGACCAACGTCAGTGATATTGCCAGTGTCGGTTTCCTTCATAACTGTGTTCTTGACACGAATGCAGGATCTTTCACTCCTCAATCTGTCAATGCTTCTAATCATCAAACCTCTCACTCTCTCTCTCAGGTATACACAGCAAGCTACAACAACAATAGGTACTCTACATCAGCCACTCCACCAGCAACATGGCCTTCACACCAGTAGCATCAGCAACAGGTACAACCAGTCTGCAACACTCTTTCCTTAGCAAACCACAAGTAAGTATTTCCTCTGTGTTTTCATTATGTTTTCAGTTATTGCTTCTAAGTAATATCACTAGCCCATACCCAACCTATTCTCTGGGAGCCTTCTCTCATCCTTATTTTCCCCATTTCCTCTGTCCACTCCATCTGGTCCCTTTTCAGACCACACACTTTGTCCATTGTCCTTGCACAGACTCTCAGACCATTCAACCAGACCCAGAGCCCTTCTCATACCAGTCCACAGACCATAAACCTGTCTAGCCCTAACCAAACCTCATCCAAAGACTACTGCCCCAACCGATGCCGGCCTTAGAGACCACTACCTTCACCGATGTCGGCAGACTAACCAACGTTGGCAGACTTGACAACCGATGTCGGCAGACTAACTGATGTCGGCAACTGTGACCAGAATGACAACAGCATTTAGGTAAGCATTTACTTCTATTTCTATTTCAATCTTTAATCATTTCAATCTTTTATCATTCTGCCTTTTATCAGACATTATTTTTATCAATTAGTGGGTTGACATCCCTCAAGGAAGTCTTTGTACTCCTGGGATCAAGCTTTTGCTTGGCAGCCCACCATCTCCTCATCTAACGCCTTCTTTGTTTTAGCCTCTTTCTTCTACATGTGTCATCCTCCATAACCAAAGAGGAGTTTCTACTTTCGTCTGAATTTGGTGCACAAAACTATATCCGGGTAACATCTAACCCTTGACCACTTATCTCAGTTTCTCATTTCCTTTTTGAATGTGAAAGCAAAAATCATATAGAAACATTTTGGCATGCCCGGTGGGACCCTAGGGTCTTCCTTGGGTTCTTTTCTTTCTTTTCATATAGGGTGCATTAGGTTTCTCCTTTTCACCTCTTCCTTCTATCTTCCAAAAGACACCATTAGTAGGATTAAAAAGAACTCTTCTTTATTTTCTTGCATATTAGACTAGTTAAAAGTCATACTCTTCAACCCTTTCTCAATTTGTTTTCATTCGAACTCATTTCATTTTGGGCTTAAAATCACATTGCATTTCATTTCTTCTTGACTGCATACTTAGTCCACATCTAGTAACTAAAAACCGCATCATGAATTAATCATAAATCACTTATGTTACACAACTAAACCACTTGCACAAATCAAACATCAAAACTTACCTGAGACAAGGCCCGACTGGGATTTCATCACCCAGCGGATACCTTACCCATCTCGACAATCCCACTTGGACTTCACTACTAAGGGGAAAGCACACTCTGTTCTCTGGCAGAGGATAATCTCTAGGAAAAGTATATTTTGGCTAAGCAAGACCAGCTTATCACTAGGCTCGTGAAGTGAGGGGAGCTTGCTCCTTAGCACCAAGCCAAGTACAAAACCTAACACAGACTCTTGAGCACCTAAACAAACCTAAAACCATCCATAGAGTACCTCTTCTAGGACCCGTTCTGCAAGCCAACCTCCCAAACACGTTCTAAGGCATAAGCCAACAGGATTCTAAAAGTTGATTATTAGGATTTAACACTTAGGGTCTGCCTGTCTCGATCTATTTTTCTGTTCTTATCTAGTTGTTTGAGCTAGTGAGGACATTTTCTTCTCTCTTTCCAAAATTTTTCAAATTCTTTGAGTTTCTATAAAACACAGTCACTGACATCAGTTTTACCACCGATGTCGGCCATATTTCTTCACCAGCATTAGTCATCTGATCGACATCAGCAGCCTGTTTCATCGACATCAATTTTTCAACCGACATCGATCATTGTCATAGTCTTTTTTTTCAAAATAGCAGCCTTAAAACCCGACCATTTTTCTGCCAAAACCACATTCATTTTCTAAAACTAAAAAAACACTGTTTCTAGAACCTGTCCCTTCTTACCTTGAATGGTTTTAACATGCAGTCAAACCAAGGCTCTTCTGGACCATGTGAGGCATCAACCTCTTCCGCCTTCCCCATCCATAACTAGTCCCTTAATGGAGCTTCAGTCAAAGACGGAATGAACTCCAACTCGATCGACCCCAACTCAGTCTCCCATTGTCCCTAAAGGGGACCAAGATTTTGAAAGATTCTTGGACCTCAATGTCAAATCTCTCCAAAACTATCTCACAAGAAACCAAATGCGAGACCTTTCGGGTGAAGCGGCGATGACATCAACACCTTCCGCTACCCAGCCTTTTATGACTCAGACTATTACCTCAACTATTAACCCAACCATGGCCAATATGCAATGTTTGGCCTCCCCATCTATTTTTGAACCAACCTCCATGGGGGTTTCATTACCCCCTCAACCACACTCAATTCAACCAAGTTCTACATCATACCATAACTTGATTGTCTCGACTCCAAACACTCTTGCGCCTATAAATGTAGGAGTGTCTACCTCCCCTTTTGCCAATGCCACCATGCAACCATCTTTGGTGGTATCTAGTCAACTTATGCCTTCTAATTTCACAACACAACCACCCTTGGCCTCCACTACTGTCCCAACGTCTAGTTATCAATACGTTGTGCCCATACAAGCGCAACCAACTACGTCGTATGCCTCTTCTAACACCTTTCAAGCACCCTACAACCTAGGGGGCACCCTATTTCCCAATCCATCAGCCGATCTCATCAAGATGCTGATGGACAAAATGTCTAGTCTTAAAGCTTCCATTTCTGGTTCAAGCAATGCTCTTTCATATGACCAAATTTGCAACAAACCCATCCATCCCTCCGTCCCGATCAGGCCGTATCCCAGTCAGTGGTAACTTCCTAAATTTTCTCATTTCCAAAATAAGGAAGACCCGCAACAACATCTACGAGCATTCAGACATGCTTGTTATCTTATAGCCCATGACGATGCATTACTTCTATGCACGTTTCCCATGTCACTTTCTGGCCCCGCCCTTGACTGGTATAGCTCTCTTACCAGACATTATATCTTTTCATTCACTCAACTCACCCAATTATTTCTCGACCATTTTTTTATCAATATCACCAAACAAGTCTCGATCACAGACCTCTACTCCATCAGGAAATTTGACGACAAATAATTAGTCGATTTTGTCGCCCATTAGAGAGGCTTGATTAACCAGCTCTCCTACTCCTTGTCTCAACCTAAGCTCATTGAGATCTTTTCTTGAGCATGTGCCACACACATCTCTTCCACCTTGCGGTTTCAAATATTCCACACTTTTGATGAAGATTTCACCATGGCTCGAAAGCTTGAACTCCGCGCCATTGAAGAAGACAGGGTTAAATTGCGTAATACCAATGCAAAATCCAATGACCCTTCTTCTTCCAGACCTTCTTCTTCCCACTCCAAGTCCAAAGGAGTGGCAAACATTGTGGTCGTTAGATCACCATCCTCGACAACAACTGACCAATCTCAACCTTCTACATCTCAAAGCATTACCAAACAATTCCAACAACGGTACATCCAGCGTTCATACACTCTACTTGGAGAATCATACGCTTTTGTTTTAGAAAAACTTGTCAAATAGGTGGTCCTCAATCTCCCTCCAATCTGACCACCTCAATTCAACCTTTCAAAAGCCCTCCCTACATGGTATAGGGAGGGCAACTTCTGTCACTTTCATCGTGTCCAAGGCCATGACATCAACAACTGCTGAACCTTCAAAAACATCATCCAAGACATGCTAGATAAGGGTGACCTCATTTTAGACAACCCAAACGTGCCACCCAATCAAAGCATCGACATCTTCAGACACCCCTTTCCTAACCACCCTCTTAATCAAAACCCTATACAGACTGTGACCGATAGCTCCCATGAGCATGACATACACACGGTCAACATTGTCTCTCCTCTTCTCCCTGACCAACCTCCTTCACAAGTGGAAGAGTCTTCTTCCCCTATTCATCCATCATAGGTAGAAGAACCTTCTTCTCCTGTTATTTCTCCAACGACCTCTCTTATATTGGGGGACGCCTTGACCATACCAATGCCATTAAGCCCACCTTCATCCTTCTACCAATGGAGGACCCTACCTTGCCTACTCCTCAACCACAAGTAGAGGGCACGATCATCCCTACCCTCTATCCTCTTGAGGAGCCACATTCTCCTATTTCTTCTCCACTAAGAGAAGAACCAGTCTCTTCACCCATTTCAATCGAGGAAGACCCAGTCATGGTTTCCTCTTGCCTTTTGCCTAAGATTGCTACATCTCACATCCCTCCATCCACATCTGAACCCAAACCCATATTTAACCTCACCTCACACAATGGTGGCCCTCAACCCAAACCAAAGAATGCCACTAAACCACACCAGAGGACTCCTCCCCCACCTTCATCATTACCTTCAATTTTGGGCCTGCATCCATCCACTTTAATAGGAGTACTTCCTACTCCCATACTTCATAGAGGAAAGTCACCTCTATTATCCCCTCAATCCATCAGACATATATTTCCTCCAAAACATCCAACACCTATCACCACCAAAGTGCCATCTATACATGTGGCTACACCACCCACGAAAATGATGGTACGACTAAAGCCTCTTACACCTCTCAAACCAAAGTCATCAACCCCCACTGCAACAAGACGCACATACCCATTAGCAGGTTCTTATGCCTTACTATTATGGTAATTGTTGTAGTCTTCTCGCATCAATCTCCCACCTCTTAAACCATATCCATCTCTAAGACCAAAACCGCCCTGGTTTGATGACACTACAATTTGTGCGTATCATCACACACCTAGGCACGACACAGGGCATTGTTGTGCCCTCAAGGTTGTCATTCGCCAATGTTTGGATAAAGACACCCTTCTTCTTGACCACATTGTCAACAAACCTTCAACCTCCTCACCGTCCCACTCATCAACTCTCAGATCAAGACCATCTTGGTTCGACAACTCTAAATTTTGTCATTATCGCCACACTCCAGGACATGACACTGAGCGTTGTTGCACTCTTAAAGCTCCCATTCATCAACATCAAAGAAAGGATACCCTTCTCATTAAGGATCCTCTTGACCTCCCCTTTGACAAATCATTGACATTATCACATGCCTCACCAGCATCATCATATACTTCTCAAACCTCATCACCTAAATCGGGATCTCCATGCCAGACTATGGTCCATTTGCTACCTTTAACCCCCTTATTCGACATCAACACAGTCAATCTGACCACCAAGCCTCAACCGACCTTGATGAATCTGTCAAACATTCTCCCTAGCCACTGGGGGAATTCAATGTTCATCTAAGCCTCGACCAACCTTTCAAACCAGTCTCGACCAAATATCAATCACTCTTTTAATCCTAAACCTTGACCAAGCCTCAATCAAACATCAACCAATCTCAACCAAACATCAACCCTGACCTTGACTAATCATTCAACTGACCTCGGCCAAACCTCGACCAAGTCTCGACCCGACATCAACCAGTCTCGACCAATCATCGACCAAATATCATCGATCAAACATCAACCAAACCTTTTAATCATGACCTCAACCATGAGCTCGACCAAACATCAATCACACATCGACCAAGTCTCAACTGACCTCAACCAAGCCTCAACTAAGTCTCGACCAAGCCTCGACCAACCATCAACTAGACCTTGACCCAGCATTGACCAAACATCTTTTTTAATCATGACCATCAACCAAACATTGACCAGACATCGACCAACCATTGATCATATCAAACAACCAAACCTTGACCAACCATCGACCAAACATCATCTTCACATCTAGCATCAGCCATCAACACATGACCAATCTCGAAGAGGCAAATGGGGCAAATCTACTCCTAATTGGCTCGGATCTTATCATAACACACAAGCATGGACCAGGGACTTATCAGAACTTGAACCCTTTAATGCCTTGCATCTTCTACCATTTTACTGTTAGTCGAGTACTTGATCACTTGACATTTTACTTGAGCTCATCCCTTGAGCAATCCCTGTCATTGTCATGTCTATTCCTTTTGACCCTTTTTCCCAACATTCGTCAGCGCTTTTTGTCAAGCATGAATGCTTTGTCCTAATAAAAGGGAACCCTTAAACCTCTAGAGGCTCATCCATGGCTAAACTTCAATCGACAAAATATATCAAAATGGGATACCTAACATATCAAAGGTCATAAAACTCTAAATGTAGACTGCTCCCTCGAAGGACAGCTACATAATTACTGTATTTACTAGACTACTCCCTTGAAGGATAGCTAGGCCAAGACATATCAAAAGCATTTAAAGAAAAATATAGACCACTCCCTCGAAGGATGGCTATGAATAAATCTTGCTATAGACATCACTCTTTTTGAAGCTTCCCGCATTGATCAGCTTCACATTTATGACCACCAAACAAAGCAACATCTCTATGTAGACTTCCCACATTGATCAGTCTACTAAAAAAAAGGGGGTCATGGACTTGGCTTGTAGTCATCTCAGGGTCTCCTATAAAAAGGGGCAAGGTTCTCTCTGCTCTAAAAATGGGTTACCCTCTCCTTCTATCACATCACCTACTCAAGGGATTTCGAGCTCATTTTAATGTCAAAGTGATTTGATTACCTCTTCAACACAACCCATGGTCAACGACGTAATGCATGAATGGGGCTCTCGATTTTAACAACCCCTATCTATGTTATCTTTCTGGTCCTTGTCAATGAAAGAGCAATTCACCTTTCAGCCTTTTTTTCCACTCTTTGGTCACATTCAACCAAACCTTGGTCACAACCAATCCAACCAAACCAATTCAAACTAGACCGAACCAACAACATGACATCATGACATCATACATCATCCTAGTCCATTTTACATAGTTTCTATGGAGACCAATACAGATGGAAATTATCTACCAAGACACAATTTATGTTAAGCATAAACCATTACTTGCTGAAGCATAAATAGACCTCAATTCATTTTTAGCATACATCCATCACGAATATGGAAAATTGCTAGGGATGAAAGACCCCTTGACTAATGTTACAGATTACACCATCACACAGTACGCAAAAGGTTGTAACATCATCTTATCCTCATCATTTTGACACATGACCAAACCAATCATCGATCAACTTGCCTCTTCGTCTGAACTACATTGGTTTGAGGCCCTAAGACCGGGGCTATGTAGGCAGGACTCAGATGATACGACATCTTCTGGGGTTAGTTCAACCACCCTCATTTGTTCATCTACCTGATGGACAAACCCTCTTATCCTCATCATTTCAACACATGACCAAACCAATCATCAACCACCTTGTCTCTTCATCTGAACTACATTGGTCTGAGGCCCTAAGACCGGGGCTATGTAGGCAGCACTCAGATGATACAACGTCTTCTGGGGTTAGCTTGACCACCCTCATTTGTTCATCTACCTGATGGACAAACTCTCTTATCCTCATCATTTCAACACATGACCAAACCAATCATCAACCACCTTGTCTCTTCATATGAACTACATTGGTCTGAGGCCCTAAGACCAGGGCTATGTAGGCAGCACTCAGATGATATGATGTCTTCTGGGGTTAGCTCGACCATCCTCATTTGTTCATCTACCTGATGGACAAACCCTCTTATCCTCATCATTTCAACACATGACCAAACCAATCATCAACCACCTTGTCTCTTTGTCTAAACTACATTGGTCTGAGGCCCTAAGATCGGGGCTATGTAGGCAGCACTCAGATGATATGACGTCTTCTGGGGTTAGCTCAACCATCCTCATTTGTTCATGTACCTGATGTAAAAACCATTCTCCTTTTGACCATAACTTGACCTTGACCAAAGAAATCCATAACTTCAACCCTCTTCCTCCCTTTTAGGGAGAACTACATAGGCCTGAGGCCCTAACAATAGGGGCTATGTAGGCAGCACTCAGTTGACATGGGGTCTTTTGAGGTTAGCTTGGCCATTCCTTCGTCCATCCATCCACCTTGACCAATGACCATGGAGATCACGACTATCTCCTTCGACTACAACCACTTCCAAGACAACGTTGCCTTGGTTGTTTTTACATGTATGCTACCTCTGATTGGTTAGCAAAATTGTCTGCAGACCACATTTCGACCCTCACAAGTATAGGATCGTAAGCCAGTTGATCCCCACTACTTGTGACATTTTTGTGTTTCCAAGAACACTTCCTGAGCTCGAGATACTTGGAGCACGATGACCATTGGAGCTACAGCTTGGATTGAATAACCCAATCAGCTACGACTAAATGTTAGGGCCTGGTTATTTTGATTTTGCCACTCCTTGACCTTAACCTGTGATAATTTGACCTAACCATCTCGTGAAGTGGTATACGTGCAATCACGACTTTTGCAGTGTTTACACTCCATCTTCACCATTTTCATCCACTCTCTGTCAAATTGACACCCGATTTCATGTTTCCTTCCCTCGACTCCCACTTTGAGGGGGAATACCTCATCACATTTGGTGTAACCAACCATTTCTATTTTTGTCTTACAGTTCATTCGAACAACCAACAGGATAAAATCAACCTTATCCCACACCTGGGGCAACCAACTCCTGTTTTTGTCTTACAGTTCGTCAAGAACAACCAACAAGACAAAAAGGGGCAAATGCAGACACTGAAATCATGTCTACTCCCTTGGTCATCTCCCTCTTCTCTCCCCTTTGGTCCCTTTCCACTTCTAACTATGCCTAACCTATGTCTTATTAAATTAAAATAATTATCTTATTTTAAATTAATAATTCTCTCTCTCCCCTTGCCATCTCACCTCCTTTGCCACCTCTCCTCTCCTTGGATTCTTTGCCCTTGGATACCCTCATTTATCACCCTATGACCTATTCCAACTTGCCCTCCACTACCCCTTGCCAAGTCTTAAACGATTTAAGACCCCATTTCCCTTATCCCACTCATTTCCCATGCCTATTAAGCCACCTTCGACCATTTCTTCCTCGGACCCACTGACTCAGCAGTTGGGAAAATAGATGAAAGGCTATTTTTAGCCTTTTTACCTACCTTCCAGCCGCTGACATCAGTCAACTATTGACCGACATCAGTGATATTGCTAGCGTCGGTTTCCTTCATAACTGCATTCTTGACCTGAATGTAGGATCTTTCACTCCTCAATCCATCAATACTTCTAATCATCAGACATCTCACTCTCTCTCTCTCTCAGGTATACACAGCAAGCTACAACAATAATAGGTACTCTGCATCAGCCACTCCACCAACAATAGGGCCTTCACACCAGCAGCATCAACAACAGGTACAACCAGTCTACAACACTCTTTCCTCAGCAAACCATAAGTAAGTATTTTCTCTATGTTTTCATTATGTTTTTAGTTATTGCTTCTAAGTAATATCACCAACCCACACCAACCTGTTCTCCAAGAGCCTTTTCTCATCCTTATTTTCCCCATTTCCTCTGTCCACTCCATCTGGTCCCTTTTCAGACCACACACTCTGTCCATTGTCCTTGCACAGACTCTTAGACCATTCAACTAGACCCAGAGCCCTTCTCAGACCTGTCCATAGACCATAAACCCATCCAACCTTGACCAGACCTCATCCAAAGACTACTGCCCCGACCGATGCCAGCCTTAGAGACCACTGCCTTCACCGACGTCGGCAGACTAACCGATGTCGGTGACTATGACCAGACTGATAGTAGCATTTAGGTAAGCATTTGCTTCTATTTATGTTTCATTCTTTAATCATTTCAGTCTTTTATCATTCTGCCTTTTATCAAACATTATTTTTATCAATCAGTGGGTTGACATCCCTCAAGGAAGTCTTTATACTCCTAGGATTAAGCTTTTGCTTGGCAGCCCACCATCTCCTCATCTAACACTTTTTTTTATTTTAGCCTCTTTCTTCTATAGGTGTCATCCTCCACAACCAAAGAGGAGTTCCTACTTTCTTCTGAATTTGGTGCACAAAACTATATCTGGGTAACATCTAACCCTTGACCACTTATCTCAGTTTCTCATTTTCTTTTTGAATGTGAAAGCAAAAATTGTATAGAAATAGATAGTTGAAAGGTGTTGGGGGTTTAAGTTGAAAATAATCCATTTTAAGCTGAATTTAGGTGAAGTTGTGTTGATTGCAAGTTGTGAATTTATGCAAAAAAGAGAATGAAAAGAAAGATTGCAAGTGTTGAAAAGTAATCACACACCCCCCTAAAATGTTGAGCCCCCCCAAATATGCAAGTGCATGCTCAAAATACATCGAGCTCAAATGAGAATGCTTCTTAGAGTAATCAGTGCAAGACTTTAAGCAAACAGGTTGTCGGACTCAGCTGAAAATGCGTCCTGGGAGACCCAAATTTTTGGCACTTTATAAACTAGTGATTTTTTAACAAATAGCAAGCCTACACTATGTATAATTTAATTACAAACACTTTTGAAAAAAATGGCATCCAAATTCAAGCTACCGTTTGTAAGATATTAAAGATTTAATTTCCTATAAACTAGTGTTTTTGCAAAAAAAAGAACTAAAACATTAAAAAAATCCCTGTTTTGAGAGAGAAAGTGGCCTTCCAACCACTCATTGGAATTGGCATGGAGTGAGGATTCCAAAGGAGGTCTTTTGAGGGGGAATTGGCCTCTTTCCAACTTGGGCCTCACCCTTCATCTTCGTAGGTCGAAGATACAAGTTTTGAAAACCTTTAAATTGCTTATTTTATGCTAATTTCCAATTTGAATTCAATTTAAAAAATCAAATGACTAATTCAAGATTAGAATAATTGTCAAAATCAGATTTACCAATTTAACAGTGAGAGAGGGTGGGCCCACCAAATGGGGCCTTGGAAACCAAAAAAGGTCTGAAGGGCGGCAAGGTTAACTTCAAGACCTCCATTAAGGGCACCAAGCTAGAATCCACGTACGTCAGATCCATCAAGCAAGTGGGATACAATCCGTCTATCATCGAGGTGAGTTAGCTGATCACTACCAATGTGGCAGCAGCACTCGTGCCTTCCCCCTCCCAAACAAACATCATGGCGGTTCTGGTGAAAGCCGGCTGCAAGATTAGATCTGTCAAAGTCAGCCTCAATAGAATGGAATGCGCTACTCAAAGACTGCAAGGAGAATTTTGGTGACACATTGGAGCAGACTAGATAGTTTTTAGCTGAGTTAAAGCATCTAAGGTGTAAAACTTTCAAGTTCTAGATGAGCAAAGATCTATCTTTTCCTGTAGAATGACCAAAAAAAAGAATTCCACTGCCTTTGTTGAAGCCACAATAGATCTATACAAGATGTCTTGGAAAATTTTAACTCAGATATCTAAAGGGTAGATCTGAATAGAAGTAATTTTTTTAACAAGTTTCCATATGGATTTGCATGAGTTATCAAGAAAATCTACCAAAACTCTCAAGTGCAACGGAGTTAAATAAAAAAACTACTAAGAAAGCAAAGTAAGAATTCTAGAACAAACTAATAGCATAACCAGACATGCAATTACCGGGGTGGCTCTGATACCATATCAGAGTTGTTGCCAGAATCCAGATAATATGAATGCAATGGAGACGTGATCACATGAGATGAAGCTAGTACACATCACATAGATGCAAAAGCAATTTGAAATTATACAAGAAGATAAATTGCACAAGACAAATAGGAGAAAACCCAATATCTGATTAACTTGAGATAACCAAAAATGAAGAATACATATAGGAGAGCACATAAGTAACTCCTCCACAAAAGGTGGTCAAAGCACCTCAAGAATAGACTATAACTCCTCCATGAAAGGTGGTGACAAGGTGCTAAGAATAGAGAAATAAATCCCATACCCAGAATAGCCAATTAAAGGATTTACTTATGACATTCTTATGACACCTATGACACATCTATGACACACATCTCCACATAAGTTAGCCTATCCCACTAATGTAGAAAACTCCAAGTATGCACAAATATATAATTTCCCTAATTAAATAATAGGGAAAAATAAAACCTACACTAATAATCACTAGCTTCAATAAAGTATGATTCTAATATGTATCGCTACAAGTTTATAATCTATTATATTCTAGATGTTTGCTTCTTTTGGTAACTCCAACATATCATCTACTTTCAAGGAATATTAGTGCCCCTTATAAAATTTTCATTCAGATGTGAGTGTTATTTTACTTTCAAAGCTAGAAGGATTGAGATCATCCTTCAAAGGTGACTAATTAAAACTACTTGTCTCACCCTTAAGTATTCATCAAAGAAGGAGACAAGTTTGGAGGCCAAATGAAGGATAAAGTTTAATAGAAAATGGGTGTTTGGACTACAAGATTCTAGTACACCCAAATTTTTATTTGTTAAACTTCCTATTATTGAAGATTATCATAGTTGTTATAATAATTCATTACCTTATAGTCCTATTTATTACCCAACACCTTCTCAACTAGTTGAATCTCCTCATAAGTTTGATCCATGAAGTCCACCTCACTTACCCCCTCACAACCCTTTGTCATTTGATCTTGAACCCACCATTAACCCAAACATGAGGCATAAAGATCAATATGATAATGAAAATCCTACATTAAATATTCTTTGATTCAGACCTATTATTTATGATGAATTGGAAGGTTATCCTAATGAAGTCCCAAATGAAGTAAGGAACTAACTTTCTAAGTTTCAAGGGAACAATGTAGTGATTAGTGATCAACATTTGATGGCTTTCCACATTATCATTGAATATTATGAGGTTAAGAATGAGGATGTTTGCATTATTTTTTTTATGTACATGCTAGAAGAAGACACACATGAGTCATTCAATTCCGTTCCCCATGGATGTATTGATTCATGGGAAGAAATTAAAAATGTTTTCAATATTCAATACAGTGATAGAATTGATCCTAGGTTTCTTTTGGTAGAATTCAAAAACATTAAGAAGAATACTAACGAGTGTGTGTAGGATTTTAATATGAGAATTAACAAGAATATGATATGGCTACCTAAAAATATTAGGCCTAGTGATACAACTTACTAGATTAAATATTGTGATTCTTTTTACAAGAAGGTTACATACTGCTTGAGTAACCTGAGATTGACATTCAATATGGCCATCCAATTTGAGAATAATGTAAAGGTTGTGGGTAAACCTTTGAAAAAGTGGGATGATGTGAATTTGGTTAATCCTAAAAAAAATGCAGCCCACTATGACAGCCAACCTTGAGGAGTTTCTGCAAACTTTGGCCTCCACTATCAAAGAGATGTTCTATAAGCTAGTTAGAGCTAAGAAGGGGTTGCCTCAGGGGTCTACAAGTTAGGAAAGAACTATGCATTAAAATCAAGCATAAGGGAGACATTGGAGATAATGATAGAGGGAAGAGCCCTATCTATGATGAAAAAAGTGATAGAAATCAAAATAGAGGAGTTGGAAAGAAAGTGCTTGATCTGTTGAACACCAAAGTGAATGATGTAGGTTGTGACCTTGACATTGATTGATGTGATAAATGCTTCTTTCCCCATCTTCCATGTGATATCACTAAAGGAATTGATGAATATGTGGATGAACCTGAGTCTATGTCTAATGATGATGAGATTTTGATGATTCATTGTCAAGTCTCTCAAGGTAACATGTCTGGGTCCATGGAATTATTGAGTGCTACTAATATTGATCATTTTTGGAGTGCATTCAAAAAGGTAAGTGTCCCAACTCTCAAATTTTCTTATGATGTTAATATGACACAAGTATATGAATTACCCAATCATGATTTTTAATTCTTATTTTCTATGATGATTAATAAATATTATGGGGGAATTCCTTAAGTTGAGCATAAGAAACTACTAATTAGTGCAGTAGTTGTCCAAGAGAAAGAATATAGTGTGAGAAGCAGGTAACAAGGTAATACTCCTAAAGACACTACCCCTATAAATATAATGGCATGGGATGCAAGTAAAGATGTTAATAAAACTATAACAGTCCCTAATTATTTTAAATTAGCACCCACTTCCCAAATATTCAAACAAAGAGGTGTTCCAATTAGGAATAAAGTACCTTTGTTATCTAGTATCCCTAAGGGTGTGAGTGACGTTAGTAATAACCCATCCTTGAAGACTATTATAAAAAATGCAAATTCATCCCAACCTATTCCACTTATAACTTTGAGTTATTGTATTGAAACTAAAGGTGTTGTCACCCTTCCTCCTAATACTCAACTTCCTTAGTATAACATATGTGATATGGCTCATTTATTGGGCCAACTAAAGATCATCATGCCACTTGTTTACTTACTAAAAATACCTAAACATATGAAGAGGGCATTTGAATATTTTAAATTTAGTGGGAGTACAACTGTAAATGAAATTACTTCACCCCAAACACCCCTGATTAAAGATGAAGAATTAGATGAGTTTATTGAGCCAACCCCAAAGGTTTATTTGCGGACTATATTAGAATAAAGTCATCTGAATGTGGATCCATTTTACACAACCCAACTAATCAATGGATTAATTTTTCATAATTTTATGTTTGATTCTAAATCCTCTTACAATGCAATGCCCGTAGGTGTCCTTAATGAGCTCAGAGTGAAGATCACATCTACCTTTGGCAAGTGCTATGCCATGGATTCATGAGAAGTATCAGTTGTTGGATAGGTTAAAAAGTTGGTAGCGCTATCGGTAGTTCATCTAGGTAAGTTTCTAAATATGGATGTGTTAGTTCTGGACTACCCACCTAAGTGGGGGATGATGTTGTCATTAAAACGGGATAAAAGCATGGGTGGAAGTGTGAAAATGGACAATTCTTATGCCACATTCCTTTGGAGGGTAAAATTGTCAAACTTCATACTAAGATGTTCCATGTGTTTGAAGATCTGAAACAATCTCTAAATTAGGTGTTATACACTAATGTGCAATTGGGTGACGTTGTTAGGAATATGGATGTTGTTGAACAACTAGTTATTCTTGATGCTAGGTTTGAAAATGAAAGTGTTGTTTTAAAAATTTGTTTATATGGGGCTTGCTCCAATCTTGTAAATAGAATTGGTGTTGTCTTTTATTCCCCTAATGGTAAATCTTTCTAGTTTTCTTTGATGTTGTCCTTTAAGTGCAAAAATAATACTGCTGAATATGAGGAACTATTGTTTGGTTTGATAATTTCCCATGAACATGGAGTTACATGTTTGATTGTAAAGGTTGATATTGAGCTAGTGGTTAAGTAGGTCCGTAATGCTTATGCTACCAAAAATTTAAGATTGAAACAATATAGAAATGTTGCATGAGATTTGTTATATTTATTTAATGATTTTAACATTTGGTATAATGATATAAGTTTCAATGAAGAATTTAACATTCTTGTAGTGTTAGGTAATAAATTTGAAATTGAAAGTATGAACACTCATTGTCAGTATCAAGTGGAGGTGCTTGTTAGGCCTTCAATCCTAGACAATATTCATCAATAGTAAGTGTTTTATGATGACGATCAAATTAGAAGTTTTCTAAATTGTAAAGCTAAGTTTCAAGATTAGCTAGCTGATAGACATGGAATCCATGGTTCATGTTTGTGACAAAAAATAAACCTTGTTTGGGATGGATATAACTCAACTAAACATAAACACTCTCCCTAGGGTATTGGTGAGTTTAAAACCATATTTTGATGAAGTAGACTAAATTAAAACTTGAGATTAATTTATCTCAAAAATTATGACTATGTGTAATTTGGTTTCTTATGAGAATCAAAAAGTTTCACTAGGCACTCATCTAAATTTAGTAAAGAAATAAACCTACATGAAGCTACTAAAGAGGTACCAAGATTTATTGGATTGATCTTATTCTAAACTAAAATCATATATGGAAGATTTGTTTCAACATGTCATCCCATTATATCCTAATATCCAACCTTTCAGGTAGAAGCAAAGACCTTTTAACCCCATTTTGTCCACCAAGATGTGGGAGGAGTTGAAGAAGCTAAGGGATGATGGAATTCTTCAACCCATCAAGTATAAATCATGGGTGGCAAACTTATTCCCTATGAGATAAAAATGGTGACATCCACTTGTGTGTGGATTTTCAAATTTTGAACAAAGATTATTTAAATGATAATTTCCCCCTACATAATATGGACAAACTACTACAAAGTGTTATTGGAGCAGAAATGTTATCCACATTAGATGGTTTATCAGGTTATAACTAGTTTGTGGTGAAGGATTCTGAGACACCCAAGACCACATTCATAACACCTTGGGGCATGTATGTTTATATGAGGATACCTTTTGGGTTACTGAATGGTAGTGCAACATTTTAGTGAGCTATGAATGTTAATTTTGTATGTGTATTTAACAAGTTTATAGGTGTGTATGAGGATGACATTATCATGTACTCCAAGAATACAAAGGAACATTTGGGGCATCTAAAGAAAGTGTTTACTAGATGCAAGTAATTCAACATTTCACTTAATCCTAAGAAGTTTCACTTTGGAGTACAAAAGGCTATTTTTTTGGGACATATTTTTTATAAGAATGGTTTCATGATTGATGCCAATTAAGTAGAAGCCATTGATAAAGTGACTATCCTATAGTCCAAGAAGGGAATTCAATCCTTCATTGGACAAATTAAATTTATAAGGTTTGTGTCTACTTTTACATAGATCACTCTACCTATCACTTCAATGTTGAAGGACCAAACCATCAAGTTGGATAAGAAGGCCGTGTAAGAATCCAATGACATCAAAGGATCCTTGAAATATTTTCCTATATTATCCATCCATAATTATACAAAAGCATTCTTGATATTCTTTTTTGCATCACGTATTACTATTTCTATTATTATTTTGTAAAAGAATGATGATTCTTACAAGAAATCCATATATTTATTTAGAAAGGCTATGCAAGGTTCTAAACTAAATTACACAATTATATAAAAATAAGCTTTCACTCTCTTGAAGTTTGTTAAAACATTCAAACCTTATATTCTGAGTTCCAAGATTGTTGCCTATGTTCTGCATACTATGGTTAAGGACATAGTGATTTAGATTAAAGCATCCAATAAGAGATGTAGATGGGTTAACAAGTTGCAAGTTTATGTCATGGATATTCAAACCACCATTTTAGTGAGAGGGATGGGTTTATCCAATATCATGGTTGAGACAAATTTTTAAGTAGTTGAGGTAAACACTGATGTTATCAATGATGATGATTCTTTGAGTAAAATTAGTGTATCTCCTTGATATAAAGACATTGTTTACTACTTTAAAAATCTAAATTGTCCCCCTGACTTAGATAAGAATCAAAGGAGAAATCTCAAACTTGTTTCCCAAAAGTATATTTTGACTAAAAGTGGATTGGTATGAAATAATCTAGATGGGGCTCTCTTGAGATGCATGGAAGAAGAACAAACTACCCATTTAATTGAATATTTCCATAGTGGAGTATGTGGTGTCCACTATGCACCTAAAGTCACAACTCATAAAATTTTAAGAGCTAGTTATTGGTGGCCAAAAGTATTCAAGGATGTTACTCAAAAAGTTAGAAAGTATGATAAATGTCAATGCTTTACTGGGAGGTTGAAAGCTTATGGTTCTTTTCCCTTGTAACATGTAATGATTGAAGGCCCATTTAGATAATGGGTAATGGATTTATTTGTGGAAATTACTAATTCATCGTGAACTTTACATAAATGGATATTGGTTGCAACTGATTACTTCATGAAATGGGTTGAAGCAATCCCTACAAAGAAGGTCACACACTAGGTGATTTTGAACATTTTATTGAATCATATTGCTTATAGATTTGGTGTACTTCTTAAGATAATTGTTGATAATTCCTTGACTTTTAGATCTAAAATGGTGATGGAAATGTACAAATATTATAGGATCACATTGACCTAGGCTTCTAATTATGACCCTCAGGGGAATGGACAAGTAGAATCTAGTAACAAGGACTTGCTCAAAATCCTTAAATGAAGCTTGGAAGCAAATAAGAATAACTGGGGTGAACATCTGAAGCTTGCCTTATGGGTTGATAGGATCATTCCTAAGAGAGCTATAGGCAAAATCCTTTTTAAGCTTATTTATGGATCTCAAGACATTTTGCCTATAAATTTTTAGCTTCCAACCTATCAATTCATAAAACAACTAGTGGAAGATAAGAAAATAAACCATTATGAAAGTAGAATGGACTAGATTGTTGAGCTCGATGAAGCTAGAAGACAATATTATGAGATACAACTCAAGTTCAAGGAAATAATCAAGAGGATATTCAATAGGAAGGACAATATAATAAATATTCAGGTAGGTGATATGGTTTTACTTTCAGACAACAAGAATTAGGAGAAAGGAAAACATGAAAAATTTAATGCCTTATAAATGGGCCCTTATTCCATTGGCTATAAGAATGGGGAACATACTTTCTTCTTGAGAGACCTGGATGGTGAAATAGTGGAGCTACCAGTTAATGGCATATATTTGAAACACTTCCTCAACTGAGTCTGTGATTATTTATAGTAATGTATAGTGTATAGTTTTTGTGTTTCATTGTTCTTTTTCTCTTATATGCTAGGCTTTGTTTGTATAGTTCATTTCATCATTTTTTGTCATGTGTTCATTTTCATATCTTCTTGATCTACTTTTTTTGGTGTACCCTTATCTCATTAAGTTTTCATGAGTGTTTGCTGATAAATTGTTAAAGTTTTGACATCATGATCCAATGTATTGGCACTTGGTCTTGTTTTTTGGGGTTCTTTTCACACCCACAGGGGGTGTACATCCCCAAGTGAGAGCTAGTATTAGTGCCCAAATTATCATTGAGTAATTTTGGGCCCTTGTTGAGATATTCATGCCTAAATGTTTAATTTGTGAATCATATCCACAATTGTGTTCACCCAAATCATACAAAAACTCCTTTTCCACCATCAAGATTGTAAAAAATCCCATTCTCATGTTCATGTTGTGTAAACCCTATGAGATTTCCATTTTGATTAACAATTAACATTTTCATGTTTTAATGAGATTTTAAGGTCTGTAATCAAAATCAAGCATGGGAGGGAGAGTCCAAATGAAAAATCAAAATTTTTACAAGGGATAATACATGGGCTTATGTGAAATCTGGATAGAAAATTTGAGAGAAAATTATAAAGTTGCAATTTGATTCCCAAGTTCCCATTCTTGATGAACATCTTGGTTGGAAAAATAGCATGTAAAATACACTTCTTAAAAATACAAGTTATAAATTATATTTTAATATCCCTAACCCATAGATCAAGTCAAATGTTCAGTATGTGGAAAGTTTCAAGATGCCACATAGATATTAAAACCAATGTTGGTTTTTCAAAGGAGCTTGTAATGAGATAAAATTGTAACCAATGCTAGTTTTTCAAAGGATCTTGTAATCAGATAAAGTTATTGCCTAAATTTGAGAGGTCCACATAAGAGTTTAAGTGTTTAGAGAATTTCAAAGAAGAGAAATTCCCATGCCATTATAGAACTCCATGTGGAAGGTAATAGAAATAAAACTAATTTTTAATATGGCGTATCATGGCTCCATATGGGAATGGTTTGACAGAGATTCCAAGCCAAAATGCAATTCACAAAAAAACAAACTTACAAACTACATCCTAGGTTCCTATTCTGGAATATATTTTGATGGGAAATGTGATTCATAAGTGTACTTTTAATTTTCAAATTGAATATAAATCTTTGAAGCCCACTAGAAAATAAACATGGGTCCATATGGGAGTAGTTGGCAAAAATTTGTGGTAGGGAGTACACTTTCAAAAGGTAGTTTTTAGAAATACACACTATAAAATGTGTCCAAAGATCCCACACTCAAATAACGCTAGGCCAACATGAAGAAACACATGGCATATAAATAAAGTGAAGGTGCAAATTAGCATGTTTTATAACTTGCAATGTGTATATGGACTTCCAAAGCCCATGGAGAAGAGAGCATGGCAGAGATAAGAAGTGAAAATTCAATTTATCAAGTTTACTAACTTACAAATTGTAAATCAGTCCCCTAGTGCATAGATTTGAAAGGAGTGTTTTAATGTTCAAAAATAAAAAATTTCCATGTATCTCCTATAAACTATGTTGCATTGAATAAACATTTTGGATGTTATTTTGTTTTTTTAACTAGTTCAAATGGGAGGTACGTTGTTGTTTAGAGGAAAGGTTTTATTACATCCTTATTTTGTTATATGCTGGAGAAGAGACCCATGCAGGTGGTGTCATCGGCTTTGGATATACTTTTATTTAATAGTTGTCATTGATCTTTATCTTCTACAAAATATTGTAAGCATTTTACCTTCACTAAAGAATTAAAATCAAATGCCTTGGGATTATGTTTGACATTATAAATTCCATACTTCTTCTTATTTGCTCTCTCCTTTTTCTTCAAAGGATTTGGGTGACTTGATCATGATATATTAATGTGGAGATAACCCCCAACAAATGAAATAAATATGCTTTATGGGATGTAAATAGGCATGGGACCTGGCAGATGCATAAACTTACACAAACTTAATTCCTGATAAAGGGTTAAAAAAGGGTCTACATCTAGAAATCCAAGGTTGGAAAATGGAATAAAATTCCCATCTCCATTTAATCTTAATACTGATATGAATAAAGGGTCAGCTAATAAAACTCCAATATGGGTGTATCATAGCTCTCTTTTACTGAGAAATGAATTCTAGAATGAAGCAATACATGTTGCAGATGATCTAGTGGCTATCAAAAAATATGATATTGGTTAGGATAATTGTGATTTCAAAGCACATGTGAATAGAAAGGATGAATATGAGAATTTGCATTCAGACCCAAAAGTAAGATGTAAGGTATTCAAAGCTAAAAGATTTAGATTCTTAGAATGCTACAAATAATCCTATTTATCAATCACTTACATGTAGATAGAGTGTTGAACATGTATCATCAAAAGCCCCTCTACAGAGTGTAAAATGTTCCAAAGTGCCTATGTTAGGGGAATATACAAAAACCAAATAAAATGATGGCTAAAGAAAGGGTTATATTATGGGAATTTTTTTTTCAAGGTAATTTGCTAAACCAAGTTGAATGGTTGACTAGGTAGAGATCCCAAGTGGGAAAGTAGCATGAAAAACACAAGTATTCAAAATGCAAGCTATAATATATATTCCAACTTCCCAATCCCACCGGTCAGCTTAGCTTAATAAAGACAAATCAAATGGAGGTCTGTGGGAGATTTCAAGGAGGAATGCAATTTTACAAATTTGTAAATGTGCAAATTGCAAATTTCACACATATCTCCCAGTCCCACTAATCAACTCAAAATAAGAAAGTCAACTGAAATGGAGGTTTGTAGGAGATTTCAAAGAAGAATGCAACTATACATTTATGAAAATTTGAAAATTGAAAATTGCACTCATATCTCCCAATATTGATCATCAACTTAGCATAATAAATTTAACTCAAATGGATGTTTGTGGGAGATTTCAAAGAGGAATGCAATTTTACATTTTTATAAATGTGCAAATTGTAAATTACACTCATATGTCCCAAACCTGCTAGTCAACATGAGGTCCCAATTCAAATTAGAACTTTCAAAGCCAAATTCAATTTTCTATTTTTGTAAATTGTAAATTTCACTTGAAGTTCCCAAGTCCACAAGGGAACTTTTGATGGGAACTACAACTCTAGAATGTAAGATATGAAATTAAAAATTGCACTTGAAGTTTCCAAGTCTTCAAAGGAACTTTTGAGGGTAATTTTGATTGCATATTGAGATTTAAAAATATGTTGTTGAGATCCATATTCCTACCATACAAAGGAAGTGCAAAATTATAAATAGGACCCAAAGTTCCTCATAAGGCAAAAAGTAAAAAAATAATTCACTTAAGCATTAAAAAGGTTTGGAATCAACCCTAAAAGGATCAAAGGAAAAAAATAAATATCGAAAAAGTCACATTGACCATAAGAAAGTAAAAGGGTAAAAATTATCTAAGTCTTACATTTCTAACTATTTTTTATTTTTCTAGATACCTCCATAGAGGATAAATATTGCATGTTTTACAAGGCCAAGATGGGCCATTCCAAGGATATTTATCAAGAAACCATGGATTTGGAGTATTCCAATGCCATCATTTCAAGGTAAGGGCTATTATTTGGCACACACAAGAGGAAGTGAAGCTATCCAAAAGTTTCAACCTACGCAAATGAGGGGTTAATGACATGGCCAAGAAGTTACACATGAAGACAAAGAGTTTTTTGTGTTCCAAAGGGAATATTCTCCCTCAAACTCACCTTCAATGGATTTACAACCAAAGAAATTGAAGGGTTTGTTTAAAAATATCATCATTACATGGATAGGAAGTTGCTTCAATGATTCCCATCTTCTAGTTGGAGCGTCTTAGCAAAAATTTGAGAGTTTATTGTAATTTTGTAATATTCAAAAATGCGAAACATATTCTCAGAGCAAATGGGTGATAAATTTTTTAAAAAAAGGGTTTGCCCTCTTTTTCAAGGTTTTTGTTGGTTATTGTTCTTTCTAGGTCTTAGTCTCATTCAAATTTTGGGGTCCTTGCTATGTGTATGGTGTGTCTCCCTTGATAAGGTGGTTACAATTTTATAACCATTATCAACCTCTGAGATCATGTCTATGTTTCCCCTATTCAATAGAAATCTCACCATGCTTCACCCCATGATCACATTCTGAAACACTGATGTGTGTAAGATTTACTTTTAAGTTAATGGAAAATAGTTGTGATTTTTACTCTTTTCTATTAATGAAGTGAATAATATTTTTTAAATGTTTTTCTGATTGGATATCTTTTTAAATATTATGAATGGTTGTCATCTTGGGCATAAATCTAGGTTATAAACCCCTTTCTGCATTGTGATTTGGAAATGTGTTGTTGATAACCTCTTATTGTCACCCTGGGTTTATGGACTTGATAGAAGAAAGCATTTGAAATTCTAACTGTATTTTATCCTTAAGGATTTCAAGAATCATCTAAATATTTACATTGTATCAGTATCAATAAATGCAAATAATTCTTGCTGGTATCCTTTGCCTTTATTTCATCCTTCTACATCTTTGCAAATGAATTATGTCATGTCTATTAAAATGCATACTATTATTAAAAAAACACACCACCAAACCACTCTTTTATAACTATCTAACTTGTCCTACCCTTTCATACCCTTCAAATAATAAACCTTATTGCATATTTTTAGTGTTATTTACCTATAGATGCATAAATATTACATATATAAAATATATCTATGTTTTGTGCTTTAAAGACCAGTATTACAGTCTTTCATTTGGTTCTCTATTATTGAAAATTTATTTATAAATGAATTTTGGAGTCATATTTGCATCTATCTTTAGTATCTTATGTCTGGCCTAGAACATTTGTTCATTCTATGTGACAACCTTTCTAAGGTGGAGTGTGAAAACATGGTTATGCCTTGGTTAGATTTATGTTTGTTTATGTTCCAATAATCCCCATGGATATTGATTTTTAGTATCCCTCCATGTGATCAAGCTACCCCTTAGGTCCTCTAACCTTGGTTCAGGCAAAGCCAGAGTTAGTAGAGAGTTAACCATACCCTTTGTTGGTTTCTTCCAGTCATTATCTGCTTTTAGTCAATCCTAATGCTAAACCCTTCTCTATCTCTAATGACATATTTATGGGGTTTAAATCTTTTCTTTTTTCATTTTCTCAAAGTGTGGAAGGCTAAGTGCAAGAGGTATAAAACTGGGAACCAACATATGTAGCCCTAAAATAAAAATAAAAAATACAAGTATTTTTGTAGCAAACCATTCTTCTTATCCTCTTAATTATTTTAGCCTCTTCTTGAACTCTCACATTATCAATCATTTAGTGGATATTATTTCATTATAATGGACTGGATATCGTCCCTATCAATGTTTTGGTGAAATAAGGCTAAAATAAGGTAAAATTTCATTTTAAAACACCTTTATGGTTTGTGGAAAAAGTATGGATTGCTCATGGATTTCAAAAAAGTAATGTAAATTTTTTGTTTATCATGAAGAAAAAATCTATTTTTTTAGACATACACCAAAGGATTAGTTTTCATCCGCCCTAGTACACCTTCTATAGATATAATTCTAAAAATGCAAACAACATCCTCCTTTGTTATTTTTCTTAGAGAATTTGGTCTTACTTCTTTAATAAAATGAATAGAAATTGGGTTATCACTAGTTCTACTCATGAAATTTTGATTAATTAGACAAAATATGGAGGGGACATTCTTATGGAGGGGACTACTAGGATTGGAGAACTATTTAATTATTACATGGCTTATCTCATTGACAAATGTTTATGACTAGTTTTATTGGTTTAGTGTTTGAAGGACATTCTTATGATTAGTACCAAGGCTTTTAGAGACAACATTTTCCTATTTATTTTCACACCTTGACTACTTTGTGATGTGAAGCTTCGAAAATTTATTTCATCAGTCTTCTTTTTCATAACTTGATTTATTGATTTTTGGTTGCTTGGATTTTGGGATTTATATTCATATCTTTTTGATCTCCTGTAGGCATTTTTAACCTTTATTGGATTGATATTTGAGTTAGATCACTTTGTACCATTAGGTAGGGGACCTGTTTCCCTTATTTTTATTTATAAAAAACAAGTATGAGTCAATATAACCATAGTTATTGATTAAGACCAAACAAATATTTATTTAATGTATAGACTTTGTTTTTTTGACAAGGAATCTCATAACTTGGTGGTTGATACATATAAATTTTTTCTTCCAACATTCCATTCAAAAGTGTTGACCTAACATCCATATGATAAAATTTTCACTTATTATGAGATATAATTTACGTAATAGGTTGGATTGTATCCTAAATTGATATAGGTTCAAAATATCTCATTGAAATAAATTCAAAATGATCGTTAATACCTTTTTTAAGCCAATCTTTCCTTATGATTCTCAATATTTACATGAGTATTAAACTTTGTCTTGTAGACCCATTTGCATAAAATAACATCCTTTCCTAATAGATTAATCAATAGATCAAAAATCTAATTTATCTCTATTGCATCGATTTATTCATCCATGAATTTCAACCAATTCTCATTATTAGTTGATTCTTTAATATATATTATGTTCTTTTAGTAAATAATACAAAATCCAAAAATCATCAATTATTCATCATCTCTAGTGGTTTCCTATATTTATTTTAGACTTATTTTCTTATGTGATGCATTTTTTAAAGCGATATTTTATAAAATATGGATATGAAGTTTCTACTAAGGTGTGCATAGATCAATACCTTCAAGTTATTATATCTTCTACTAAATTTTTCCTTAATATATTTTATGGGAGATGACTTGTTGGTGAATGGGTTGTGTTTTTAGTTAGAGGTGTCACTAAAATGATACTTGTGAAGTTGGGATACTACTTGATGCCACATTTCCATTTTTTATCTCAATTATATTTGAATTCATTAATAGTATCATAATTAATTTATTTTTAATGATTCCATCCCATCATTCTTCTTTAATAAACTAAGCATCTCTACTAAGTATCCCTTTCTTGGTAATTTCATTTTAAAACTTATATGCTTTTGAATCCTCATTATGTCATTTAAAAATGTATCTTTCTATTTTTTCATCTAATTTATTTCTCATTTGATTTAGGACATGCGCAGATGCCACACAAAAATTAAAGTGAAAAACATTGGTATTTTAGTTACTTAAAGATTCTTGAGTAATTATGCCATCAACACTCTTTGTATACTCTTGACAATTATTTATAATATGTATTCATCATGTTATTTATTTGCCCAAATTATCATTTTTTAAGCAGTTACCTTTCAATATTGTTCTTTCCATTTTCATTATTGTTTTTATTATTTTTTTGTTTATGTAAAACCATTTTGTTGAGGTTATGTCTTGTGTTGATGTGTTTTTTCAATCAAATTTCCTTACAATAATTAAAAAATTTATTAGATACATACTCACCTTCTTTGTCTTATCTTAAATTTTTTATGTAATGTCCCCTTTTATTTTCAACCATTGCTTTAAACATTTTAATTCTACTAGAATTATTTTTTTGTTTTAATAAGTACACCAAGGTTTCCTTGATGTAATTATCAATAAAAGTTAATAAATATAAACTATTAAAAATAAAGGGTTTGTTTATATAACCACATGGATCTAAGTGAACAAGTTCAAGTGAAGCACTTTCTCTCCATTGTTTACCAACATGAAATGCTTCCCTATGTTTTTTTCCAAGGATACACTCTTCACAATATTTGTTTAACTTCTCTATCAAGGGAAATTGTTTTAACATATTCTTGATATAACATAGTTTTAAACTAATGAAAATCAAGTGACCAAATCTAAGATTTCATAGGTATTACGGATATCTATAAAAGCTTTTAAAAAAACCATTTTGTAATCTCTCAGGAAATGTTTTGTTAATTTTCATTGGAACTTGTGAAATTAGCTTATTTATTCCATTTCTATCAAGAATCACAAATGTGAAATTACAAAAATGGACCCTTTATCCTTTCTAAAATATTTTCCCAATGATAATGAATTGTGTTTAATATCAAGAACATAATACAAATCTAGGATGTTGTGATTCTCTCCTAAATTTGTTTTAATGTTTATGCTCCCTTTACCCATTAAAACAACTTTATCATAATTCCTCAATTTTATTTTTGATTTCATCGATTTATATACGTTTAGTATCATGTTCTTTTATTTACTCATGTCAATACTACAACCACTATCTATAAACCACACTTATTTTATACTTTATTTAGCCACATTACAAGAAATAAAAATAGAACTGTGGTTTTCAAGCTAAGCTTGAATTAATCTTGATTTTTTTCAAAACTTTTCCTATAAATATCAAATTAATTCATTCTACACTAATTTTCATAATGACCAAACTTATTAAATTTAAGACATTGGGCAAGATATTTTTCATACCTTTGACCTCAACATGTATGATTATGGTTATAGATTCTAAATTAGCCTCTTCCATATGTTAATAAATTTTTTTTTTTAATCATTTCTTCATTGAAATTATGTGTCCTTCCTCCTCTCAAACATCCAATACCACTGTTTCTTCCTTTTGTTATTTTTTTAAACTAGTTTACACTTATGATTTCAACATGTCATGTTTAACCTTTGCTCATGATTTTTTAAAGACCCCATAATCTCATCAACATATGACATTGAAAAATATCTTGAATCTTCAATATCTAAAATAAAATTATCACATGTAGAAGGAATACTCCCTAAAATATTTTATATTGCATTGTGATCTTATAATGTATCTCCATGAGACCTCACTTGATTTAGTATACTAATTTCCTAAGTAAATAATAAATATATAAACATTAAATCTAATTTTTTTTAGTTTTCTAAATCTCTTCTAAGCATTTGTAATGTTACTAGTTTGACTTTGCTACTTCCTTGATATGATTTTTTATATATATCATTCCATGATTTATTGGACCTTTTTATTACTAAAATCATTGCAAAAATTGACTCATCCATTTCATGATGGATAAAAAATTGTCTTGCCATATTTATTTTTATTCTACTTAACAAGATAATTATTTGTTTATGTAAGGTCATTATATGTTCCCTTATTTGTTGATTTTGTAAATATATTATCCACCAATCTCATAAATATTAACAACTAAAAAATATATCCATCTAGATGTCCCAATACAAATAATTAGTTCTATCAAATTGAAGAATCTGGTTTTGATTAAAATTATTGATGCTCATGCTTGAAATACTTCAACTGGATTAATAAATTTAAATATTGATATAGATTTAATAAACTCAAGTTGATATGCTTGTTTGATATGATCATTGATAATTGAGATTTTATACCAATATGAAGGTATGTTAAAATAAAAATCTCAAGGAAATTCTCATATGTATATTTTAAAGAAAATATTAAATGACTATTTATCTCACACACATAATAAGAAAGTGAGAAAGAAATAAACTTATAGTAAAACAAATGTTGTGACATACAAATACTTCTTCTCTTGGAATCACACATTTCTTCTTCTTTCTCTTGATTTATTATTTTTTTTAATTTTTATTTAAAACTAAATAACCCAAATAGATATATTTATATACGATTTATAAATTCATATAGAAGGTTCCTATCTACCCTAATACATTAAATATAATGAAATACTTATCTCATTTATCAATAATATTATTGCTTCATCTATAAGATAACTACATTTACAAAAATACAATATGTATTAAAGAGACATTGAATTCCTTAAGATTTTAAAAAATATATCAAAAAATATTAAATATATATAATCAAGATTATCAATCTAACAATAAATTTTAATCCATAACCCTATGTACTTATTATATTCTCTATCAGTAGAAATTTCCACTGTAACTTTGTTACCTATGTACCTATAAATGAAAAATATTGAAGGGAACCTTTAATAATTTATGCATTATGTCTAGATCCCTATAACAAATATTATGAAAACATATTGTATATGAGGCTTGAATGGATAAATTATCCACATACATTCATTCCCTAAGTTCTCTATCAAAATAAATTTCCACCCTAATGAAGATTACCATTAAACTATTAGTTTATCATAGCATTTCCATATACTCTATTCACAAATGCTTTTGACATAAAAACACCCCCATACAATATTTTTTTGACATTTTCCCACATTTGTGTTAAAAAAATTATATCCATACTCTATCAAAAAGGGTAACATCATCACAAAACTAAGGCACCTATTTTATAACATAATCTCGATTTTCTTCTATTTGAAACATAACATGTAAATATTCCATTTGATAGAAAACTGATTATATATGTAGAGAAATTAGTCCTATTAGTACACCACATATTATATGTTTACTTTATTTTATA
>JARHVA010004987.1:540000-560000 GCA_037957365.1 Torreya grandis
AAGGGGAAGGATGTACCTGGAAATATCTACTTGCTCTTTAGCTATGCTTGTAGAAATATTTGGGATGCATCTTAGGCTCCTACATATGGTGACACTTGGTGGCTTCCATAGACCTTTGAAATAAAACCCAAGACCTACCACGATCTTTATTCAGTAATGCAACTCTAAGATGATCTCTCAAATTTTGACACGTGGAGGCTTCCACGGCTCCTGGGAAGATACATGGTGTCTTCTACTACTTTTGCTAAGGGTATGTGGTGGATGTTGCTTCTCCTAGGAATGGAGTAGAAAAGGGCTCAAAAAATGACACTTGGCAGCCTCCCTTATCTTTAGCACTTAAAAAAATTGAAATAATGCCTTACTGCCTTTCAAAAGGGTGCTTGACCCCTTTGGTTTTTGGGACACTCCTTTGAATCGCCTGTTGAACCAAAATTGGTTCAAGGGTTCAACGGTTCAACAGTTCAACACTGCATGCCATTTACACATAACCTGAGATCTTGAACCAAAATATCGAATCGAGGCATTGAACTGCCCTATTGAACCAAGGCATTGAATCGACTATCTCTTGAATGCCAACACGTGGTGACTTCTACATTCTTTTGGAAAAGTAGTTTAGAGCCTTCTGTGATTGCCACTTGGCACCTTTTTTCTTGATCTTGATACTTAGCTTGTCAAAGCCTTTTGCTGAAAAAAAGATGAAACACAAGTGTTGAAAAGGAACACATATGCCAGCATGTGGTTCATTATGCTAAGTTGCTATTAGATATATGGCACATTCTATAGCCCTCTTGAAAGTTATTAAATTTGCCTCAAATGATACCACTTGGTTAGTTCTATATCTCTAAAAGTGACACTTGGCAGCTTCTGATCGAATTCAAAACTTGGGAAAAAAATGAAACAAAAGAAATAAAAAGGGAAAAAGAACCCATGTTCAAATGATGCCACTTGGTAAACTTTGTTGTGCTTCAACACTTAGACAAAAAATGAAGCAAATGAAATAAACCTGCGCTCTGTTTCAAAATTTTGTCATCACGACCGAGGTATGTGGGGAAAAAATTGTAGTGCACAACCAAAAACTGAGATGTAACGTAGAGTAAAATTTTTACTCTAGAATTACTAGCAACCCTTAGGACTTTTGAGCCTACTAAAAAAGAAACACAACTCCTATTAAGTTAAAATTGCAAAATTTTATAGATTCAAAAGTGTTGTCTGGTAGGTGGACCATTCATGGTTAGATAACCCTTACTTGTTTTATAATTTGTTGAAGTCTAAATCAAGGTGAATAATATCCTTATGTGAAAAATTTTGCAAAATTTGCACTGTAACCTCCAACTTGAATTCGAGCTAAGAAATAGGAACCAGAATAGCTTCCACTTTCAAGACTGAAGAATCATCCCATAATTTCTAAAAAACTATTTGATCGTTCTATTTGGCTAGCAGCAAGGGTTTGATTTGATCACCCATTACCACTGTGCTATCATAAGGAAATGGAGAAAGAAAGACCAAACTGACTAGATATTCGATATGATGCTTCATCTCGATGATGCCTTCTTTCATGATGTCAAGGAGCTCTCTGTAACTATTGGCTATAGAATTGCAACTGAGGACCTCATTGACTCTCTTTGTTGTGACCATTTTGTTAGTGATTATTGTGGCTACCAATGTCATATCCACTACATCATAGAGCTTTTACAACAATGTTTGAGAGTCTGTCACTCTGTCGGAGACTGTAGCTAGAGTGTTATTCACTGAATCTTCCACCTTCTCACACAATTTCTATGCATTGAGTAGGAAGGTGAGAGAAGGCCTGAGCTGGGTAATCTCTAAGGAGATTCTTTTCCACATAGATTCATAGAGCTCCTTTACCAGTTTTATCAATCCGACACTCTTTGGCCTATTCGCCAACTTTATGGTCAGTTATGCTGCTCTTTGTTGCTCTACTTGGAACTAGGCTTGAAAAGCCACAGTATTGTTTTGTTCACCTAGTAGCTTCTGCTACAATTTTGCCTTTTCCTGCCTAAGGTCATCGATGCATCCTTTGCATGTGTTAGCTTTGCCTTTAAAGAATTTTTATGGGCCTGGACTGCCCAGTGAGTCTGAAGGGAAATAGTATCTTACAACTGTTTATTCAGACCTTCTATTTCATTATCTTTCTTGTTGATTTCTTTGGTCAAACTATTACAGTTTGCCTTTTCCTTGGCCAAATCAACCTCCATCTTTTGTAGCCTTCTTGACATTTTCAAGTAGTCTTATGTGACTGCAGAAGTGGATTTGGTTAACAACTCAACTCTATCTTGGGGCCTAAAAAGGGACATATTAATGGCCACCACATCCATTGAGTAATCCTCAAGTTACATCTGCTCAGCTGGCTTGATAACATTTGGTGACAAATGGGTCACTGTCAATTGTTGTTGAATTGGGTCAAATTGTGACCGCATATGAGGTGTAGCCAGTGCCTTATTTTATTTTGTCTTCTTTTTTTCTCTTCAGGCTTCCCTTGTCATCTATGCAACATCTTCTTGGGTCAATAAGGTAGAAGGGGAGGTAATGTGCCCACCTATAAAAGGATGTCCCTGTGGCAGACCATATTGAATAGCTAATTATTGGTTATGGGAAATATGAGAACTTTTTTGGGAATAGAGGGAGAGAAATGTGGTAACATTAATAATTAAATAGGTATAGATGGGGCAAAGTACAAAATGGTGATGGCAGAGGTGATAGGGGGCATCATTTGGCTAAGTAGAGGCATCATGCAGATAGGAGAAGATATAGACTGAGAAGGAAAAGGAGGAATGATACTTACCTAAGGAGTAATTTTAGCACTCTGTAATTGGCATTGTTGGGTGTTCATCTCCTCTTCCATGGCCAACTAAAACTGCACCCTCCATCATTTCTTAGGTGTGTCCTCCTCTGGCTGTGCTCTCTGACCTTTCACATCAGCTACTGCCATCAGTGATGCTTGTGGAGAAATAGGAACTTCAATGACTTCTAATGATGGGGAAGATTTCAGTGGCAAATGAACCACACTCTTTTGTTTCTCTGAGATACTAAGAGGTTGAGGTTGATCAGACACAATTGCTATAGTTGCAATTTGTTTTGAGGCTTGTGGTTCTTGGCTTGGCCCATCTTCTTGCTCTATAACCCATGTTGGGAAATTAGTCATCTCTGGGCTAGATGCAATGGAGATATGGTACTCATCCCATAGTTCTTCCCACCTCTCATTTGTGTCCACATTTTCAAAAGAATGGGTGGTTTGAGAAATTTCTTGCCTATATTTCTAATAGGCTTATATCTTCTTCGCATCCCAATCCTTATTCTTCAATGCTCTCCTCAAGCCAAAAGTCATTCTAACTTTGGGATCATAATCCCTCTGCTTAACATAGAAAGTCTCCCATGGTATATTTTGTAGAGGGGCAAATCTTATAATTTGACATAAAAATTAGGAGCATCTTCCATAAGATTTCTCTTGGTCTCCCAAAAAGGGTAGCCCTCATGTGCAATCCTGGTTATAACCCTATTAGTCCTTATCTAGGAAGCTATGTAACCAGTCGGGTCATATATCCATTTGTCTTCAACTAACAAGAACCCCAGGAAGGCTAGCTTTCAAAGCAACAAGACTTCAGCATCCCTGGATTCTAAAATCAAGCTGCCTGCCATCCAGTGGAGGTCAAACATCTTCCTCTTCCATTTCCCAGAACCATAATCATTTTCTACCACTGACATCTACCTTGTGACTTCTAAAAATTCTAACCTAAGAGTTAGAACCTTTAGTAGCAACATTGGTTCCCCACAAAAACCATGAATTCTTAGAATCATATGGTGGGATCCAAAGTAGAAGTCACACAGAATCAGGAAACTGGCCAGGAGGTTTGAAATGCTAGGAAAGAATCTATTCATGATTGGTTTGGGGCTGAGGTGGCATAGAGTAGGGGTAATAAATAGTTCCCAAAAATCATATGAATCATTGGTCCTTGACAAAACATGTGTCCATGCAGACACAAGAATGGTCCTTTGGGGATTAAAACTAGGGTCATACATGTTCAAATGCATATGTTGGGTGAAGAGGTCAGCGTTCTGATATAACATGAGGTGAAACAAATAAGAAGAGTAATTGAACACTCCTTTTGATTTGAACTAGGCCAGTTGTTCCACCATTGTAAAAGCAATTAGCTCTGAAAAGTTGAGCCGATATTCTTGGGTCTTGTCTACAATCTTCAACCTGAAGAGGATGACCATTTGCCCTACATAAACTGCCATATCATCTTTCATGCCAAAGATGACAACCATCATGGACAGTGCATCTTGGATAGCTTGAGTGAATTGTCCCCTTATTGTAGGGAGTGTGGGCACAGTAGTGTTGTCGTCGCCCATTTGCAATTCGGTTCTTAAGAACCTTAACTGAGTGTTGATGTTAGCCCACATCCTTTACATCTTAGCAATAGTGGGGAACGTGGTTGTACTATCATGGTGTAGGGATAACATGTCTTTGATGGCCTGTGGTGTGATTTGCACCATGAAAGCACCCTACTGAATGGTGCATGAGGGTGCATGGAGCCAATCTACACATAACTCAACCAATTCGGGGCATGGATGCATAGTTGGGACAAGGAACTGTGCCAGTTGTGAGGTCCACATCCTCATGTAAAACATGTTGTATTACCCTGCTTTGGCTCTCTGAAGGCACCTTTGATGTGCCCCTTCTTTGAGGTTTTTGCTATTGTCTCTTTGCAATATTTGGTCCATGATTCCATCTGCATAATCCTTTACTTTTGCTGAGTCATTAGCCTAACCAACCTCTAGAATTTTGGTCCTCAAATAGGATTTCAACAGTGGCACGATAGCTAAAGCATATGACTTATTGGTTAGAAACCTATCAAGGGATTCATAAATCCTAGCTCCTTATTGTGAAGATGATGCTCCTTTCATGTCTATGTCATTTTTTTGATGACTGGTATGAACCCCTTGCAAACAAAACACTCTCGCTGAAGCAAATTTATTAGGTGCTAAATTTTTTTGCAAGTAGCAGTATACTTTCTCACAAAATGCAAGAATGCTTGAGAGTTTGTAAATTTTTACTCTTGCTAATGGTATTTATGGACCTGTCAAGTCTTGAAAGGCATTAAATTCACACGACCGTTAGCAAATCCTACTCAATCTTCTAGGGACAGTGAGGTAAACGTGTTATGCAAGTTGCGGCATAGGGTACCTTAGAGATTTCAAAAGATTTGGGAAGCATTCAATGCTTTGAGGATTTGAATATTTTTTAAAAACTTTTTGAGCCATTGACTCTGTGTTTAAAATACTTATTTAAATGAAAAGTGGGAAAACAACAATGGGAAAGAAGGAAAAAAACAATACAGGAAGGGGAAACTTATCTAACTATATTAAATTAGAGACCCAAGCTAATTGAAATGCTTTAAATAGATTCCATTTATGGGAATATATTCAGGTTCTCCTTCCATCGATTCCATCTCAAATGAATTCTTCTGCTTGCACGCGTGAATTTTATATGAGCTAGTCCATAATGTTTCAAATTTAGTATGCTGACCCAGCTTGGCGGCTCTTGCATCCCATTTCAAAACAATCAAACCTTCCTCAAAACAAGGATTTGAAGTCCTTTTATCAAAACAATTATTAACCATTCCTTGAAGCTTGATTAATGAATCATGTGTTGTATCCCTCTTTTCCTGAACTTCCAAAAGTTTTGCAAGTCTAAAATGCATGGGGCCATTTTCTTCAATTTCAATTTGTTTGATCAGCTGGAGAGCAGGGATCTCCAAACTTAGGGGAATTATAACTAACTTTCCATATACCAACGCATATGGGGACATCTTGATCACCTAATTAGGCATGATTCTATCAGCCCATAGTGTTAGATTAAGCACTTTATGCCACTCTTTGTGATGATCAACCCCTACTCTTTTGATGAGGCTTATCAGGTTCTTATTGGTTGATTCTACTAGACCATTACCTTGAGGGTAATAGTTAGATGAATTTTTTAGATATATTCCATGTTTTGAGGCAAAGTCAGATACTTTAGACCCCAAAAATGCTTTATCATTATCTAAAATTATGGTGTGAGGAGCCCCAAAGCGAGTAGTGGTACTCCCTAGAAAATCTAGGATCACATTCTCTATTTCTTCCTTAAGTGGGACTGCCTCAGTCCATCTGGTGAAATAGTCTATGGTAGTTAATATCCATTTGTGACCCATACTAGACACTAGATTTATCATTCCAATGAAGTCAAGGCCCCATTAAGCAAAAGGTTCATCCACAATTATGGGACTAAGGGGCATTGTTGCATTCCTCCTCATCCCCATATAATATTGGCAGGATTGACATTTCTTAACTAGCTGATAACAATCTGCAAATAAAGTAATCCAAAAATATCCTACTTCACTTATCTTTATGGCTATGGTCCTTACATAAAAATGCCCCCGTGATATTCCATGATGCATTTCATGTAGTATTCTCTTAGCCTCAGCCTGTTCTACACATCTTAACAATTTTCCATCAAAATTTCTTTTGAAAAGGACTTGTTCAATTAAAACAAAATGAACTCCCTGCATCCTATAATATCTCCTCTTATTTCGAGGGAGTTCTCTCAGATAAATCCCATTTTTCATAAAATTAATCCTGCTTGTGACCCAGGATTCTTGATCAACCTCTTATATTTTTAACACCGTCTCCGTCTCTCTTTCTAAATCTGCCTCCTCAGGTAACATCTTTTCAAGCTCTTGGGTCATATATTAGCACAAACCCCTACCTCTGACTAACTTGGTGGGTCTGACCTATACATCATATTCAAGGATCTTAGTGATTTAGTTGGCTCTTTTTTCAGTGATTTCTCCTTCCATGATGTATTCTCTGACACTTGGGTGAGCTACAAGTATCAGGATTTTGCTCCCTTATACCATATGCCTAAATTTCTTGAGGGCTTTTACCATGGCATATGCTTGTCTCTCTACAAAGTTGTACCTAGTTTCATAATCCTTAAGAGTTCTTGAGAAAAAGGCTATTGGGTGTTCTCCCTCCAGCCTATCATCCTTTTGTGTCAAGACAACAACAATACTTAAATCTCCTCCATAGACATACATTACAAAAGGTTTGGAAAAATCTAGGTTTTTAAGCACTAGGGCTATTGAAATAGCCTTCTTGACCTCTTCAAAGTCTTTCCTTCCTTCTGCAGTCCATTTAAAAACTAGGTCTTTCTTTAGCAAGAGTGTCACCGGTCTTATCAAGCCTGTAAAATCAGATATCAACCTACCGACAAAATTAATCTTTCCCAAAAAGGACTAAACTGCCTTTTTATTCACTAGAAGAGGTAGGTTCATTATAGCTATAATTCTTTTAGGATCTATGGAAAATACTTATTTATACACTATATGTCCCAATAATTTGCCTTGAGGCACATCAAAGATGCATTTCTTGGGATTCAGTGATATCCCAAAATCCTGACATTTCTTGAAGACAGATTCTAGACGATCAAAATGATCATCAACATTTTTTGGAAAAATAGTGAGGTCATCCAAATAGACTAGGATGATCCTATTTATAAGTTCCCCAAAGGCTACATCCATGGCTCTTTTAAAGGTGCCTATTGCATTTGACAGACCAAATGGCATCTTAGCATATGCAAATGTTCCCCATTTGGTAGTAAAAGCAGTTTTGTATTGATCTTCATCAGCCAACGAAATCTGATTGTATCCAGAGAAACCATCTAGTAAATAAAATCTCTTTGATCCTGCCATAGTTTGTAGAATTTGTTCCATGAAGGGTAAGGGATAGTGGTCTTTTATAGATGCTCTATTTTGATCTCTTAAATCTACACACAATCTTACATCTCCATTCTTTTTCCTAAATGGTACTAGATTTGATACCCAGGTTGAGTGCTTGATTGGAAACATTATTTTGGAATCTAAAAGTTTCTACAACTCATCTACCATTAGAGGCTCAATCTTCAGATTTACTGGCCTCTGTTTCTATTTGATGGGTTTAGAACCCTCAGTTAGTTCTATTGTGTGTTGGATAATGTCTCTATTATATCCATGAATGTCTTCATAGCTCCAAGATATGACTCTATCATATCTTTGGCAAAATTCAATTAGTCTTTCCTTCTCTTGTTGAGTTGCATAATTTCCAACTTGTAGTCTTTTCCCGTCACTCAACTCTATTTCAAAATAGTCTGCTTCATCTACCTGGAACCTTTTCTTTTCTAGGCTTACATCCTCTGGGTCAAACAAGTTTTCTAAGATGATCAAGCCCTTGGGGAGCTTATTAGTCCTTAATTGTATGATCTAATCTCCATATGCCTCTTCAATTTTGGTCTGTAACTGATCAGCAAACTCATCTGATTGTTGCAAGAATGAGACTACTTGAGCGTCATTTTCAAATACTTGCCAATTCTCAACATTGTCTAGAATAGTTGGCCTCACTATAACTTTCATTGAATCATTGTTAATTAATGAGCCAGTTGCTAGATTAAACTGTGAGCCAATCTGGGCCATCCTATCAGCTTCAGAGTTTTGACTTCTAGGGACTATCTCAATATTGAAAGCTTCAAAATATTCTATCAAATCCCAAATCCTATGTCTGTAGGATCTCATTCTCACATTTCTGGCTGCTACCTTTTCTCTAATTTGCTTTACTACTAATTCCAAATCTCCTTTCACTTTTAGATTCTTTATTCCCTTTTTCTTGGCTAAAAGGAGCCCATGTACTAAAGATTCATACTCAGCATCATTATTAGTGCAAGCAAATTAGAATCGGATAGCCATTAAAATTTTATCACCATTTGGAGCAGTAAGACAAATTCCTACTCCAGCACCATGTTTACTTCTAGCCCCATTAAAATTTAAGGTCCAGATCTTTGAATCTTGAGTAGTGGGTGCTTCTACCCTTATAACATTTGGGATTGCCTGGTCTTCATAAAAACTGGCATATGTGCCAAGACCAGTAGTGTCATAGTTCCCATATGGGTCGCTATTAATCATAGCCAACAATTGGTTGTTTTCCTCCTCTTGATCATGCTCAATCCAGTCGCCTAGCTCTTCAACAAAAATCCTTTCTTTCTTATTTAACATAGCATGATCTGTCTCTAATTTTGTTGTTGGTTTGTTGGTGATATAGTCTTTTGACAGTGGTTCAGATAGAATTTTCATCTTCGAACTGTATCTAGTTCTCAGGATGAGGTGAGACTAGTCAAGAGGCATATATCCTCCAATTTTTGTTTTAAAGTCTCTAGATAAACATAAACCAAAAATGAGAGGTATATCTATGACTAATACATCTTGGTTGACAATTATATTGGGACATGTGTATAACTACAATGGGAGTTGTTTAATTTTCCCTATGGTTTGTACTATTTTACCATCTAGCTACATGACTCCTTTTTTAAGGGGTTCATATTTTATCTTCAAAGCATCAACTATTTGCTTGGGCATCATTATTGTACTAGCTCTTGAATCTATCAATGCATTATGCAAGAGTTTCTTTCCAACTATTAGAATCAAATATAAAGGCTCTAATTTGGATTTACTTACTTGTGTTGCATCGTTCACAAAGGTTGTTGTTTGGTGAGGAACTATTTCTTTGATCTTTTCCTTTCTAGTAGGTCCTTCTTTGGTAACAGTACCTTTGGGCACTACTTGGTCTTGCAGAGCTTCTTGTAGTAGTGTCTTCTATTCAAGAATAGTTGATATATCCCATATTGATACTTGGGCTGGAGTCTTCTTTAATTGATCCACTACATTTATTAGTCCTAAAGACTGAGTTTTTTGGACATAAGGATATCTCATTTTTTCTTGAATTTGGGCAGGAATCCCTTGATCTTGCACCGGCTGAGGCACTTCTTGTCTAATAGCAACATTTCTTTACCCTTGAGATGGAGGATTGTTCATAACTTGACCATTTGCAATTGAGGGTTGTTCCACAATTCTCCTCTTTGATCTAGTGTAATAATCTGATTGCACCACTGGTCTTTGGGAGGTAGATGCTTTGTTTAAGAAAATTGATTCTTCATCCTCAATCCATGAGAACAAAGCATGTTCTGGGGCTATTTCTTCCTCTTGTTTTAAGGACATTCCTTGCATCTAAACCACAAGGACTGAATTTTGCATACCATGAGATTGATAGGCTTGATTTTCACTGGTACTGGCAAACTAACCATCCATTCTTCTTTGTTCTGCCACTCTTTGTTGTAGATTACCCCTAGGGCAATCTCTAGGCATATGAGCATTATTGTAAGGGAAACACTAGGCATTAGTATCATCCACAAAATTATTTTGCCTTAGAACCATCTCCCTATTTGAGTTGGGAGGAATGGTCTGTGAGGGTGTGGGAACTGTAACTAATTGATTCACTAGTTGATGGTTAGTTTGTTTTGGAGGACCCTGGTATTGATCAGGCTGTGATGAAAATCTATTTCCTTGATAGCCCTGATATGGAGGCTTAGGGTAAGGATTCTACTGTCTCTTTATGTTGATCAACTCATTGGAAAATATCTTTAGGATATTCTTGATATCATCCATCTCAGATGACTAAGCTAAGGTAGGTTCCTTCATAGATGGTTGAGGGTAAGTATACATAGACACATGTGGGCTTATAGATTTAGGAACTTCTTGAGGTGATGGTAAGGAAATTTCTAGAAACATGGGCATGGGAGGCCTTGGAGGTAACTTTCCAGCATCTATTAAGTGATTCTCAGCTCTGACCGCATATTCATAAGCCTTTGGCAAAGTGTGTCCTCCAAGTGACTGAATCATAACAGATATATCTAAATTCAAAGCCTTAAGATAAAAAACTATGGCCATACCTGGTAATGGTCTAGTTGTAACAGGGATTCTATCCTAGGTCTTTTGATATCTAGTATTGAAGTCAGTCATGTCTTTCTGTGGTCCCCTTTGAATGGTGATTAACTGCTGTAACAAAGAAGACTTATCACCCTTCTCTGCAAATCTTTCAAAGAATAGATCTCTGAGTTGATCCCATGTAGATATAGTATTTGGGGTCAATGACTGATACCATTCTAAAGCCTTCCCTTTAAAAGAAGCTGCTAATAACCTTATGGCCACATTTTTTTGTGTGACAACATGTATAGCACATACATCTGATACATTTGAAGATGTTCTACAGGTGTTTTAGAGTCTTGCCCACTGAACTTGGGCAGAACTTTTAGGGAATTCATTGGGATAGGATCCTAAATGACTAGTGGTGTTGGGAGGATTAAGGGACTACCAGTGTTCCAGCTTGCATAATTTATTATGGATATAGGGGCTCCCATATTTGGTATTGGTACAAATTGGTTAGCTTTTCTTCTTGGACTTGTTACCAAAGGTGGCAAAAGAATACCTAGATTTGTAGCGGACTGTGATCTGGTGACTAGTCCATAGCTCTAACTCTTCATAGCTCTCTGGTTCATATGGTCTTGAAAGAAACTTCAAGACTGGTCCCACCGAGCGTGCCAAAAACTATTGATGTTTAAAATTGTGCTTGATTCTAATCAACAACAATGGGAAGTTTCAAGATGTAGGACTTGCATCTTGAAACAACTTCCATATTTTAGAGAAGTTGGTATCTTCTTTATATCAAGTGTTTGGGGGAAAAGGGATAGGAATTTTAAATAGAAATGCAAATGTAAAGAAAGAAAATATAACTATGGCGATGCGCCTGAATGTAATTTTGGTCCTTAATCTTAATCACAATGAAACTATATGTAAGATTTAATTACATTAAAGAGTAGATGATGCATGATCAATGTAACAGATAGAAACAAAAGAAATTGAGACTCACAACTTAGACTACTTTCATAATGATACAAGAAACATCAACAAAGGCACAAAACTCTATTTTCCCATTAATCTTTAGCCATATAAAAGCCACAAAAACATGCACAGTTACATAAACTTTTCAACTTAATAAAATATAATAAAGGCAAATGATATTTCTTAATTAAAACACTAGAAAGTTGAAAACTCTTTTCAATAATTTTCTCAAAAAATTCTCTCCTTCTTTTTTGATGGCCCCCCCTTGATGATGATCCTTGCACTCCTCTTTATAGCCTCAGATGTCTCATTCCATCACCCCCTTTCCTGTGCAATCCTATTCTATCTTTAACTCCCAGGGGACAAACAGACGACACTTTCAATGTTTGTTGGACCCAAAAATCTACCCAATGAATTGCTCCATCTATTGGAAATAACTCCTACTAAGTTTCCCTCTAGATTGATCATGCGTTCCCAAATTTATGGCCCAAATTGAACTCTAATTGAGCTGGGACAGTCTATATAAGACCCCCTATTCTATTGAAATAGAAGAGGACACTTAGTCAATTACCTAAAAATCTTCTTATTTCTTAAGAGATATCAGAGGATGACACTTGGCACTTTTTACCTAATTTATCAAAGACACGTGGTACTTTCTGCTTTCCTTATATCCTGCTAAGGAACACTCCGTCTTTGACAACTGTTGCAATCCACTTCTTTGATACTTAGCAATTTCAACAAAATAAGACTCACCATGTTCTTTGCATAATCAACCTTTAAAAATGGGAAAGATGTATGTGGCAATCTCCACTTGCTCTTTAGCTATGCTTGTAGAAATATTCAGGACGCATGTTAGGCTCCTACGGATGGTGACACTTGGCGGCTTTCACAGAGCTTTGAAATAAAACCTGGGACCCACCACGATCTTTATTTAGCAATGCAACTTGAACATGATCTCTTGGATGTTGACACATGGAGGCTTTCACAGCTTCTGGGAAGATACGTGGCATCTTCTACTGCTTTTGCTAAGGCTATGTGGTGGCCTTCGCTTCTCTTGGGAATGGAGTAGAAAGGGGCTTAGAAAATGACACTTGGTGGCCTTCGCTTATCTTCGACACTTAAACAAAATTGAAACATTGCCTTACTACCTTATGAAAGGGTGTTTGACCCCTTTGGTTTTTGGGACACTTCTTTGAACTGCCCATTGAACCAAAATTGGTTCAAGGGTTTAAGGGTTCAATGGTTCAACATTGCGCGTCATTTACACATAGCCTGAGATCTTGAACCAAAATATCAAACTGAGGCATTAAACCACCCTATTGAACCAAGGCATTGAACCAACAGTCTCTCAGATGTCGACACGTGGTGACTTCCACATTCTTTTAGAAAAGTAGTTCAGAGCCTTTCATGATTGCCACTTGGCGCTTTCCACTTGATCTTGATACTTATCTTGTTGAAGCCTTTTGCCAAAAACTAGATGAAATGTGGGTGTTGAAAAGGAATAAGGATGCCAACATGTGGTGCATTCCATTGAGTTGTTATTGGATACGTGGCATGTTCGATGGCCCTCTTGAAAGTTATGAAAGGTACCTTAGATGATGCCACTTGGCTAGTTTCGTATCTTGAAAAGTGACACTTGGCAGCTTCTGCTCGAATTCAAAACTTGGGCAAAAATGAAACAAAAGAAACAAAAAGGGAGAAAGAACCCATGTTCAGATGACACCACATGGTAGCTTCCACTGCTCTTCGACACTTAGATAGAAAATGAATCAAATGAAATAAACCTGTGCTCTGTTTCAAAATTTTGTTGTCACGACCAAGGTATGCGAGGACAAAACTGCAGTGCACAACTGAAAATCAGGATGCAACGTAGAGTAAAATTTTTACTCTATAGTAGGTAAGGATATAATTCCCTATTTAGGTTATGAATATCTTCAACACTTCAACAAAAGCATCATACTTTTTGTTCTTGTGTATATATTATAGTCTATATTATTAATCAAGTGCAATGAATTTGTTGATGTCCACTACCACTCCATAAACTAAAAGACCCATTTATCCAACAAATTATTTATATTTGAATTTTTTTGTGATTGATGCCTCCCATAGATCTAGAAAATGTAAGACCTATTTATACAAAAAGTTATTTGAATTAATGGAGTGTTGTTAGTCTTGGCCCTTATGGAATTGGCTATGCATACAATTAATAAAATTTGTCCAGATAATATTAAAAATGACTAATTATGTTTCTTAATTAAAAAATGTTATTAAGCATGTTAGAAAACAAATGTTAGAAACATCCATGACATATTGCTTCATAGATTTTTAATTCTTTTTTTGTGTTTTTATATAATTATAATGGTTTATAGGTTATATAAAATGTACTTCAAATGCCTAACATTTTTCAAATTTATATGGGAACCCATAAATAATTATGAATTGTAATGATCTTGAGATAAATTATTTCCTTCATTTTTTTTGTAATGCTTTGGAAATGTGTCATACTGTAAAACTTTAAAAAAAATTCCAATTACATTGGAATTGCAATTATATTGATAAAGTGCACGTTGATGAGTCCTCTTGCAGGTATTCTATGTAGGGCACCCAATATCTTGAAATTCTATGATTTGGATAATTCTAAGTAGGAAATTTTACTTGTTCACGGGTAATTATCACTAACAGATGTTAGCTCCTTATCACTCATAGTTGGACTACAATTATCACGGGCATGCTTTGATTCTTGTGCTATACAAAAATAGTCCTAGTGGCTAGTGCTTATGGGATGGTAATCAATGGATCGATATTGTATGCAAGTTAAATAAGAGAGACATAAAACTTATCTTACTCAGTAATATCCAATATTGAAGAAATTAATTAACTAACAATCCATTATCTTTACTTTGTTATATCATAGTCATGAAGAATTATGGATCTACTAAACCTAACTAAGGGATCTTTTATTAAAGAATACTAAAGGAGATGTTTCCAATGCCTCTAGTCAAATGGAATTATTTAATAACCCTAATGAGGTCTTTTAATGTGATAAATGGAAATTATCTAATCTACTAAATGAACATACAAGCTAATCTAGTAAATGAGCTTACAAGTTACTCTAGTGGTTAGTAAATATTGTATCACAAAGAGGGGAAATAAACATATAAAAATAAAATATAATAATATTTAATATAATATATAAGTAATTTAAGAAAGGGGAGATATCATTCAATCCATTAGTAAAGCAATATCTACCTATAAAAATGAAGAGCTAGGAATACTTACCTATTTAAGTGAATATGTTGTACCTCAATCTCTTCATTAGCCAATTGTTCTTTTCAAGAGGTTGTTATTTTTTTTAAGGATCATAGGGATAGACCAACTATAGGATAAAAAACTTCTCCTATGCATCCAAGACCTCCACAAGATGAATGCTAATAATCCAAGGCAAAACACTAAGCAATGAAATCCTCAAATGATAGTATGAGTATATTTGTGAGCTATAATGATGTAAAAATGAATGATTCTCTTTTAAAAAATTAAGTGAAGTGGGTATTTATAGCAAAGGGTTTAATGTAAACCCTCCCAAAAATTTATCCAACAAGGTCAGTCAAGTCGACCTTATTTGGTAGGAAAAAGAACTGTTAACCCTCAGACTAGGTCAGTTGGGTTGAGGGAGTTCCATAACATGTGCTTAATCCTTAAAAAGGTTGAATGGAATGACATATTATTAAAATGAATAAAAATTATTGTATGCTTAGTTAGAAACTATTTTAGAAAGTGAATCTATTAGATTAGTGTATAAGTGGGTTTTAATTTCTTAAGGAATTGTATAAAAGTATCTTATAGTGTTTTTAGGTGATGGTATAGGGACCAAGAATATTTCAAAGAACCAAAAGTATATGAACCCATTTATTGGTACTCCCTTTAAGGAATGCAATCATATTGATTGAGACTCATTAGGTTCCTACAAGAGAGAAATAATCAATAAATGATAAATTTATACATATTATATGTATACATATGCCCCATCGAAGCTCATCACATGTCACAGTTGTAACATGGGATGGTGCTTCAAGAAAGAGTGTAATAATGCACAACATTGAGGTAATAAATTAAAGGAAATAGTAGGAAATAAATGAAATTAAATAATTGGAAAATACATAACTTCACTTATCTTGTAGAATAGAAGTTGTGTGAGAAGAAAGTAGAGGTATTCAATTTGTAAACATGAATCGGACCTAAAAAAAAAGATAAATTTTGAAAATTTTGAAAAATTATTGGTTAAATATAGAAACATTCTTTACATTTTCAGGATTCTAGAATTTTTTATAGTTTAGGAAAATAGATTGTAGAAACATAGTTATGATTAAAACACTGAACTTTAGTACATAATTGGTAGCTAATGAAATTGTAAAATTAAAATATAAATAGGATTTTTAACTATTTATTTATGAATTTAATATTTTTAGTATCCAAATATCTATGTGACCAAAAAGAGTGAAGAGAGAGAATATGTCATGGAAATAAGGAGACAATAACTAAATGGGATTGATTAGGCTGAAGTAGATAAAAATTAATAGGTTAATGAAGGTGGTTAATTACATAGCAACATGTCGATCTAGTTTGTCATTATCTAAATAATTATGTATATACATGTTGATCTAGTTAAATAGTTTATATCAAGATGATCACATACATCCTATTTGATGCAATGATTTATGTAGGTGCTCGATCTATTTTCCTAGTTATCTCATTGACAAATGTTTATAAGTAGTTTTCTTAGTTTAGTGTTTGAAGGACATTATGATTACTGACCAAGGCTTCTAGAGATAGAATTTTCATATTTATTGAGATTGGTTCCATGTTTTTGGTTCCATTTTTCACACTTGGACTACTTTTTGATGTGAAGCTTCCAAAATTTAGTTCGTTAGTGTTCTTTTTCATAACTTGATTTATTGATTTTTTGTTGCTTGTATATTTTGATTTATGTTCATAGCTTGGATTTTTTACATTTATTGGATTGATATTTTAGTTAGATAAATGTGTACCATTAGGTAGGGGACCCTTTTCCCTTATTTTTATCTATAAAAAAAATGTATGAGTCAATATAACCATAGTTATTGATTAAGACCAAACAAATATTTATTTAATTTATAGACTTTGTTTTTTTGACAAGGAAACTTATAACTTGGTGGTTGATACATATACATTTTTTTTATTCCAATTTTACATTCAAAAGTGTCGACATGACATCCATATGATAAAATTTCCACTTATTATGAGATACAATTTATAAAATAGATTGGATTGTATCATAAATTGATATAGGTGCAAAAGATCTCATTGAAATGAATTCAAAATGATTGTTAATACCTTTTTGCAACCAATACTTCTTTATGCTTCTCAATATTTACATGAGTATTAAAAATTTTCTTGTAGACCCATTTTTATAAAATAACATCCTTTCCTACTAGATTATTAAATAGATTAAAAGTCTAATTTATCTCTATTGTATCAATTTATTTATCCATGACTTCCAACCAATTTTCATTCTTAGTTTATTCTTTAATATATACTATGTTATTGTAGTAAATAATACAAAATACAAAAATAATCAATTATTCATCATCTCTAGTGGTTTCCTATATTTATTTTAGATTTATTGTCTTATGTGATGATTTTTGTAAAGCAAGATTGTATAAAATATGGATCTGAAGTTTCTACTAAGGTGTAGATAGATCAATACCTTGGAGTTCTTGTATCTTCTATTAAATTTTTCCTTCATATATTTAATGGGAGATGAATTGTTGTTGAATGGGTTGTGTTTTTAGTTGGAGGTGTCACTAAAATGATACTTGTGAATTTGGGCTACTACTTGATGCCTCATTTCTATTTTTTAGATCATTTATAGTTCAAGGCATTAATAGTATCATAATTAATTTATTTTTAATGCTTCCATCCTATCATTATTATTTAATAAACTAAACATCTCTACTAAGTATCCCTTTGTTGGTAATTTTAATATAAAACTTATATGCTTTTGAATCCTCATTATTTCCTTTAAAAATGTATCTTTCTAGTTTTCATCTAATTTATTTATCCTTTGATTTAGGACATGAGTAGATGCAACACAACAAATAAAGTGAAAACCATTGGTCTTTTGTTACTTAAAGAGTCTTGGGTAATTAGATCATCAACACTATTTGTATACTCTTGAAAACTATTTATAAGATGTATTCATCATGTTATTTCTTTACCTAAATTGTCACTTTGTGAGCACTTAGCTTTCAATATTGTTCTTTCCATTTTCATTATTTTATTAATGTAAAACCATTTTGTTAAGGTGTATGCCTTGTGTTGATGTGTGTATTCATTCAAATTTCCTTATAATAAGTGATTTTTTTTTAGATACATACTCACCTTCTTTGCATTATCTTAACATTTTTATGTAATGTCCACTTTTATTTTTGACTAATGATTTAAACATTTTAATTCTACTAGAAGGTTTTTTTTTTTTGGTTTTAAGAAGTACACCAAGGTTTCCTTGATGTAATTATCAATAAAGTTTAATAAATATAAACTATTGAAAATTAAGGGTGTGTTTATATAACCACATGGATCTAAGTGAACAAGTTCAAGTGAAGCACTTTCTCTCCATTATTTACCAACATGAAATGCTTCCCTATATTATTTTCCATGAATAAACTCTTCACAATATTTGTTTGACTTATGTATCAAGGGAAATTGTTTTAGCATATTCTTCATATAAAATAGTTTTAAACTAATGAAACTCAAGTGACCAAATCTAAGATTTCATATGTATTACTGATATCTATAAAAGATTATAAAAAATTCATTTTGCAATCTCTCATAAAATGTTTTGTTAATTCTCTTTGTAACATGTGAAATTAGCTTATTTATTCCATTCCTATCAAGAATGACAAATGTGCAATTACAAAAATGGACCCTATATCCTTTCTAAAATTTTTTCCCAATGATAATGAATTGTGTTTAATATCAAGAACATAATACAAATCTAGGATGTTGTGATTCTCTCCTTGATTTTTTTTAATGTTTATGCTCTCTTAACCCATGAAAATAACTTTATCGTAATTCCTCAATTTTAATTTTGATTTCATCGATTTATCTACATTTAATATCATGTTCTTTTATTTACTCGTCATTACTACAACCACTATCTATAAACCACACTTATTTTGTACTTTATTTAGCCACATTAAAATAAATAAAAATTGAACTATGGTTTTCAAGATAAGCTTGATTTAATCTTGATTTTTTTTCAAAAAATTTCCTATAAATATCAAATTAATTCATTCTGCACTCATTTTCATAATGACCAAACTTATTGAATTTAAGACATTGGGTAACAGATTTTTCATACCTTTGACCTCAACATGTATGATTATGGTGATAGATTCTAAATTAACCTCTTCCATATGTTAATATTTTTTTTTTATCATTTCTTCATTGAAATTCTATGTCTTTCTTCTTCCTCTCAAAAATCCAATACCACCTCCTCTTCCTTTTATTATTTTTTAATTTCTAGTTGACACTTCTGATTTCAATACATGTTCTATGCTATAATTAGATGTCATGTTCAACCTATGCTCATGATTTTTTAAACACCCCATAATATCATAAACATATGCCATTGAAAAATATCTTGAATGTCCAATATCTACAATAATATTATCATATCTAGAAGGAATACTCCATAAAATATTTTATATTTCCTTGTGATCTTATAATCTATCTCCATGAGACCTCACTTGATTTACTATTCTAATTTCCTATGTAAATAAAATATATATAAACAGTAAATCTATTTTTTTTTTAGTTTTCAAAATCTCTTATAAGCATGTCTAATGTTACCACTTTGACTTTGTTGCATCATTGATATGATTTTTTATATATATTATTCTATGCTTTCTTGGACTTTTTTATTACTAAAATCATTGCAAAAATTGACTCATCCATTACATGATGGATGAAAAAAATGCCTTGCCATATCTTTTTTTTAATTCTACTTACCAAGATAATTATTTGTTTATGTAAGGTCATTATGTGTTCCTTGATTGGTTGATTTTGTACATACATTCTTCACCAATCCCAAAAATATTGACAACTAAAAAATGTATCCAACTAGATGTCCCAATACAAATAATTATTTCTATCAAATTGAGGAATCTGGTTTTGATTAAAATTATTGATGCTCATGCT
>JARHVA010004987.1:565000-567500 GCA_037957365.1 Torreya grandis
CTAATATTTTGCAAATTTATATGGGAACCCACCGATAATTATGAATTTTAATGATCTTGAGATCAATTATTTTTTTCATTTTTTGTGTAATGCTTTGGAAATTTGGCATACTGTAAAATAAAAATAAAAAATCCAAATACATTAGAATTAAATGATATTGATAAGGTGCACATTGATGAGTCCTATTGCAAGTAATCTATGTAGGTCACCCAATGTCTTTAAATTCTATGATTTATATAATTCTAAGTGTGAAATTTTACTTGTTCATGGGTAATTATCACTAACAAATGTTAGCTCCTTATCACTCACAATTGGACTACAATTGTCATGGGCATGTGTTGATTCGTGTGCTCTAGAAAAAGTCATGGTGGATAGTGTTTAGGGGTTGTTAATTGATTAATAGATATTATATGCAAGTAAAATTAGAGATATATAAAACTTATCTTACTCAGTAACATCTAATATTGGAGAAGGTAATTAACTAACAATCTATTATCATTATTTTGTTATCTCATAGTCATGAGCAATTATGGATCTTCTAAACCTAACTAAGGGATATCTTATTGAATAATACTAAAGGAGAGATTTCCAATGCCTATAGTTAAATGGCATTGTTTTAATAACCCGTAATGAGGTCTTGTAATGTGACAAAGGGAAATTAGCTAATCTACTAAATGAACATATAAGATAATATAGTAAATGAGCATACAAGTTAATCTAGTGCTTAGTAAATATTGTAGCAAAAAGAGGGGAAATAAACATATAACAATAAAATATGATTATATTTAAGATAATATAGAATTAATTTAAGAAATGGAGATATCATTCAATCCATTAGTAAATCAATATCTACCTATCAAAATGAAGAGCTCGAAATACTTACCTTATTTAAGTGAATATGTTGTGCCTCAATATATTTGTTAGCCAATGGTTATTTTTAAGAGGTTGTTATGGTTTTTAAATATCATAAGGATATACCAACTCTAGGATAAAAAACTTGTCCTATGCATCCAAGACCTCCACAAGATGAATGATAATAATCCAAGGCAAAACCCTAAGTAATGAAATCCTCAAATTATAATATAAGTATATTTGTGAGCTATAATGATGCAAAAATAAATGATCTTCTTTAAAAATGAATTTAAGTGGGTATTTATAGTTAGGGTTTTATTTTAAACCCTCCCAAAAAATTATTTGATAAGGTTAGTCAGGTTGACCTTGTTTTTCAGGAAAAAGAACTGTTACCCCTCAAACTAGGTCAGTTGGGATGAGGGAGTTCCATAACATGTGCTTAATCCTTAAAAATGTTGAATGGGATGACATATTATTAAAATTAATAAACACGATTGTATGATTAGTTAAGATCTATTTTAGAAGGTGAATCTATTAGATTAGTTTATAAGTGGGTTTTCATTTCTTAAGGAATTGTATAAAAGTATCTTTTAGTGTTTTTAGGTAATGGTATAGGGATAAACAATATTGAAAAGAAACAAAATTATATGAACTAATTTCTTGTTACTACCTTTAAGGCATGCACTTAGATATATTGAGACTCAATAGGTTCCTACAAGAGAGAAAGCATAAATAAATGATAAAGTTATAAATATTATGTGTATACATATGCCCCATCGAAGCTCATCACATGTCATATAGTTGTAACATGGGATGGTGCTTCAATAAAGAGTGTAATAATTCACAATATTGAAGTAATAAATTATAGGAAATGGCAGGAAATAAATGAAAGTAAATAATTGGAGAAATACATACCTTCACTTATCTTGTAGAATAGAAGCTGTGTGAGAAGAAAGTAGAGGTGTTCAATTTGTAAACATGAATTGAACCTAAAAAAATAAAATTTTGAAATTTTGAAAAAATGTTGGTTAAATATAGAAACATTCTTTACATTATCAAGATTCTAGAAATTTTTATTGTTTATGAAAATAGATTGTAGAATCAAAGTTATGATTAAAACACTAATTTTTTTAGTACATAATTAGTAGCTAATGAAATTGTAAAATTGAAATATAAATAGGATTTTTAACAATTCATTTATGAATTTACTATTTTGAGAATCTAGATCTATATGTAACCAAAAAGAGTGAAGAGAGAAAATATAGCATGGAAATAAGGAGACAATAACTAAATGGGTTTGATTAAGTTGATGTAGTTAAAAATTAATAGGTCAATGAAGGTGGTTAATTACATAGCAACATGTCGATCTAGTTTGTTATTATCTAAATAATTATGTATATACATGTTGATCTAGTTCAATAGTTTATAATAGGTTGATCACAGACATCCTATTTGATTCAATGATTTATGTAGGTGGCCAATCTATTTTTAAGATGTGTGTGACTTCATATAAAATAGCCAATGTAGTAGGACTGCATGACCAACTTCATATCGAGTGGTTTATATGATTATATTAGCTCGTCAAAAATTAGTTGATTTAATTTGAAGTGAAAAAGTGGATGACATAATTATATATGTGGATTTCTTA
>JARHVA010004987.1:575000-610000 GCA_037957365.1 Torreya grandis
CCATGAAACCATTTCTGACTTAATCCAAATTATTAATTTTGTATCATAGTAAAATGATTATTCATATTAATTGAAACTACTAATATAATTAATTATCATGTATATGATATGTTTGGGTGTCTTAATATTATACTTGCATGTTCCCAACTAAGTTCATAAGTGGTGACCTTAGTCCCTAACCATCTATCAAATGAGACTGATTATAGTATGCATGTTGGTAAATAATTCTAAATGGTCTCTGATTATCATTATGGACCTATCTTTTAATCCTATGGAGATGAGGTTAAGTCTTTTAAATTGAGGAAAATTGATCTGCCTTGTATTTGAAAACAGATTTTAAACATTGCTATGAAAATTATTTTAACCAAGATTAGTTTACTTCTCAAATACAAAAACTATTGATCTGAGACTACTGTAAAATTATTTTTAATAATGAGGTGTGTTATACTATGTGTAATGTGCGTGTGTGTTACATATTATTTTACCAATTATATTTTTACAAGCAAATCCTATAATTAATGACTACAAACATGGATTATAATTAGCATTATTTGAGCATATTAGAAATTATATACCCACTCACTCTCTATGTATATTTATCTCTCAGTATTCTTGGATTGAAATATAATCATATTTATCAAAGATTTAAATATATTATTTAATGTATATGAGACTAATTTAATATGCTATGATAATTTTATGTGGTTATATGGTACTATTGAGGTATGTTCCTATTGCTGGTGTTGAGGCATTGTTGTTGTCATTGATGTCAAAATCATTATAGATGTCATTAATGTCAATGTCAAAGTTGAGACCATGTTGATTGAAATGGTATGTGACAAATAAGTCTTATGACAAGAGATAATTTGAAGGCAATCTATTTTATCTCTATTGAGGGATAATTTGAAGGAAACCTAGTAAATTTTCTAATTTTGATGGCATATCAAGGTCAAGATCATGATACAAGGTAAGTTACTTTAAGTACTAGGTATCTTGAGAATCCTAGTCTAGCCCTAAGAGAAGGTGTACGCATGAAACATAGTGAATCTTAGTGAATTATGTTATTATAAACATGGAAGAGTGTATAAATCTATGAAATCATGAGAAAGAGGCAAAGAGGCATTTAGATGAGTTTCAAGGTTAGTTTTGAGGCTTAGTCCTTACATGAAGAGACCTAGTGAGAAGGCACAGGAGTGTGAGATGATGTGTGGTATTGTCTAAACAAGTTATGAGTTTCATAACATGATAATGACGTATTTATAATAGTACAAGAGGTTTTAAGGTGTGTTCAAAGTCTAAGGATGACTGGCATTTCAAGGCACAATGTGCAAAGAGACCTAGTGTGGCCTAATGAAGGGTCATGTTTAGTTCCCAAGGTGCCAAATCTCATAATAAAATTTTCATAGGTGTGAGATGGTGTTTTAAGTGTTTTGACCAAGTTTGAGGTCATATTATGAAGGATAATGCATAATATTTGGTGTTAAGTATTTTTGTGTGCATAGAATAAGGTGTTGTAGACCCAAGAATGTTTTACTTATGCTCATTGGCACATGAAACCTTTAAATGAGATCTTGAGAAGCTAATTTAAGCTGGGGATGGGTCCTAGCTTGAATTTCCTAGCATTTCTTTTGGATTTGAGTGGAAATCCTTTATGAATAATTGTTAAGAATGGAAGGCATCTAAACCCTCCTAAAACCCTCATTATGACCTAATATGAAATATATTTTTGGATATGGATAAAAATTATTTAATTTAACTATTTTTATTTTTTTAACATGTAGAGGAATCTTCCATGTTTCTTCAAGTGGTTTTATTATTTTAGAAGAGTGAGAGGAAGCTACAAGAAACACTTTATTTCTTAGATTTTATATGTAGTAGGCAGAGTTGACGAGATCAAAATAGGAAAAGTAGTAGAGGATGATGTGGAAGACTTATAGTTTGTGAACATGTAGTTCATTATCATTTTTTAGACATTAAATATTCAAATCAGTCATGTAAGTTTACCTATCACTAAATAGGCCTAATGAGAAATAGAGTGAGAAAATTAGGTGAAAGTGAGAATGAGATTAGTGATTGGTTGTAGTGGATTAGGGATGGATCCAAATACATGGGGTAATTTTTCAATACCTATATTACTTTTCCCCTTGAAAATAAGTTTTGGTGATGCACATAAAATAGCAAAAAGTTGTTCTCAAAGTGATGTGTCTAACATAGTAAGCTCTGTGTAGGATGAAGACATGAGATTGGTTTGTAAGACCAATATTTATATTTAACCTTGTAATATATATTTTATAATATGTTATAATTATTATAAATTATCATGAAAACCCATTTTAATCTCATAAAATTGTTCACATAGGTGTTCCAAATATTTATTTTCATGACTGTGTTTTTGAAACTACAAGCAATTTTTTGTGTATGAGTCAAAATCATGTCCCTAAGCCTTTTTTAATAGAGATGAATAATAAAATTTAAATTAATTTTTTATATAGGTCTCATAATTTCATTTTAACACATTTTTATACATGATAACCTCTTATGAAGGTTTGAAAAGTCAAAGGTTTTTTACTAGGTTCTTAAGGCCTATGTGTAGTTCTATGTGATCATAAGAAGCTGATCAATTTGAGGTATTTTTCCATGTTTGGTGAATTATAATGAAAATTATGTTTAACATAAGGTCATGGATATTATATCCATGAGATTTTCTTTGGTTTATTTGGTTTATTTGAGTGTATGCATCATATTTACAAGACAAACATTCTCGCAATGAGAAGGAATAATTGTGAGTAGACTAATTGTGTGGTTCAAGGAGTGAAATGAGATAAATGGTGTTGGGGAAATAAGGTGAGATTTTTAAGTGTATAATTAATTTTTTTATAAAATAATTCATCCATTTTTTAAGGCTCAAGGTGTTCCAAGGAGGCCAAAGTGAAACGTGTGCTTTGAGAAGGCCTAATTGCATTGGATCTTTGTTAGGCCTAATGGTGGTTTTAGCCCTTAAGGGTAATGATTGACCTATGTAGTTGTTGTTTCACTTATGAGATTTGTTATTTTACATATTCCAATGGTTATACAATTATGTAAAGTTTCTTTTTTGACCATTATGGGTAAGAGGAAGAGTCGCGTATAAAGAGAAGGTCTAGTAGGCCTAACGACTAGTTAGAATATTGAGGATATGAGTGAATATTATAAAGTTTTATAAAACAAATAAATGGATTCAATATAATAATATAGGTGTGATTAATATTTCATGAAGATATAATTATGTTTATATAGGTGATGACCAAGGTCATATGACCTAACTCTGCTAAGGAAAGGGCTAGTTGAGAGAGAAGGCCTAATAGGCTATTTGAAGGAGATAAAAGAGTGAGAAGAGAAAAATAAGGTGGTAATATTAAGTTGAGTGATAAATATGTGTCCAAGGGTGATCAAATATTCAAGGTAGTTTATTTGGTGTTGAGTTACCTATGGGGTTGGTGCCTCCTTGCAAGTTGGTGCATGTTAAAGGACTAGTTGAGTTGGTTCTTGACTAGTGAGGGGTTGGTGATCCTTATTGGGTTAATGCCTCACTAAAAGTTTTATTCATTGCTTATATGAATTTATTTCAAGCATGTATCAGTTATTTTTATTCTTGAATAGGTTTTCCCACATATATCATGTGTTCTTATGTTATTTTCTTTCATAGATGCTTGTGTATGCATTGATTAATGTATGTATGTGAATGAATGTTTTATGGATGTTAAGTGAAATTTAAGTATTTTTTTAAGGTAATATATTCACCCCTATCAATAGTTTTACTTTTAATAGGTACATATTTCCATGTAATATTATCATGGTTATTGATAAAAATTTGTTATCATAATATATTATCTAAATTAGCATGGAATTTCCTTATGAGTTTGTATGTTGTCTATGGATGATTATGTTCAGATTATTGTAGTAGTTAACTATAAAATCTATGTGCATTAATGGTTGCTGATCTAAAAATATGTTTGTAATTCTAATATTAAGTGTACTATTATGATGGTATTGGGTAACTAAGGTCACATGGTGCTACATTGGTTTTCCTATGAGCTTGAGGAGGGCAAGTGGTTATTGGGCCATTGCCAAATCTCCTACAACATTATTTAAAAAAGTATATAAAATAATAGTGTATTCCTCTAAGCATACATGTATTCTAATGTGGATACTAAAAATAAATATTTATAGCATATAAGTTGTGTACATTATTAAAATATCAGTCAAGGGTATTAATTCAATTTTATACCTCTTTGTTGTTGAAATGCTCGCATTCACAATCTCTATTTGCCTAAATCATTCTCTTAGTCTGATCTATCATTATGATGACATAGGTGTTTTGTAATGCATATAAATCTTAAAACCTAATAAAAATCCTTCATTTTTAATTTTAGATTAAATATATAATTTATATCCATCTAAACACTAATCTCCACAAAGAGACATTAATGTTTTAATTAGTGTCCAAATCCTTATCTAGTGTACAATAGATAAAAGTTATCTAAACTAAAAAATGATTGATTTGCCTAATTTTATTATTTAACTTCACCATGAGATATTTCCAAAGGTGTTGTATAAATACAAATCTAATTCTTCTCATTCATCATATACTAAATACCAATAAATCACCTACTAAATATATATCAATTGATTTCAAAAGCACCCTATTTTACCCTATTTGTCGATATTTACATATAAAAAATAGAATGAGTCATATTACATGTCTAAAAGATTCAAAGAGTAAAACATGAATGATATTTGTCAAATTACATGCTTGATCACTTCATGCATCTTCATATCATATATTAATTCCCCACATAGAGGTAAAAACTACATAAGTATGAGGCCATACTTGGATTAATGGCCATGTAGGTAGTGCCCATTAACATAGGGGTCTTTAGGTAATCTAGGCATCAGGAGTCCACTTACCCATTTTTCATAAAACTCATTCCAAGGGTGAATATCTAGGGTTTTATCAACCATGAAAGAGTGGCATGATATATCACATATCTAAATACATAAGTAGAAAGGCAAAAAACCTAGAATAATAAAGTTGATTGAATCTAGATCTAATCATTATTTCATAGTAGACACCTATGGCATAGTTGGATAGTATCATTAATAGTAGTGCACATATCTATTGCTAGTGTTTTTGGCCTCAAAAGTAAAATTTATATAATATGATGACTAATCCATAAGACTATCCTGCATACTTTACACTTATTTCTAGTCTAGATCTGTATGTGTATAGTAAACTAGCTAAGTATTATTTTTTCCCTTTTATTGAAATATATTTCAATATTTTAACTTTAATATTTTTATAAATATTAGTTGTATAAATTCAAGATCAAGTAAAATATATTTCTATGTTTTAAGAGCTTATATGTTAATACCCTAGAGATCTTGATGAGATATTTAAAACTATACTAGAAACTAAATAAATAAAAGGCATATAGATGAAAAAGTGGGTTCATCTATTTATCATGATATTAGATCTATGGGACACCCCCATATTCATCTTCCCCCCCCCACCCCCCCACCTTGTGCACTTCATGCCTTCCTACATCCAATGGGGCCACAAGTTATGTTTTTACACCATTGTTTTAAAAAAAAACCTACTATTTTTACATCCTCCATTGTAAACATCAACACTTAAACCCAATCACTAGTTTCTATGCATATATTAACTCAAAATATGGATACACCTCATTTGGTGACTTATCAAACTTCAATCCTTAGTGATCAAGATGTGCAAGAAATTGTACAAGCTATAAAAAAAATTCATGATAAGATTAATATTATTGAGAAAAATGTTATGAAGTCACCATATGCTATTGATTCACAATATGTGCTACATAATCCTCTTTCACTTTTAATATCTTTGTACCCTTTTCCAACTAATTTTATTGTACCCAACTTCACATTTTTTTTATGGCAAAGGTGATCTTGAAGATCATATCAAATACTTTTATAATGTAGCATATCTTGATTATTCCTCCAATGACAAATTTTTGACCAAATTATTAGGAGCCTCAATGACTACGATTTATGATGGCTCTATAATTTACTACTTAAATAAGTGAAAGCATTCAAATCTCTAGTTGATTAGTTCTTAACATGTTTTTATATCAACACCATTGAAAATATGTAACATGATAAAATTAATAAGATTAAATAAAGAACCATTAAACATATTAATTCATGTATTTTGATATACAAAATAATGTTAGACCAAATTAAAAATCCAATCACAGATAAAGAACTTAAAGACATCTTCAAGAAAATATTACTTTCCCCATTAAATGAGTCCATTTTTTTCATAAATTTCAAATGTTTTGATGGTGTTTTCCATATTTTTTGAGATCCTAAAATGAAACTTATTTCCTTGAACATGATCAAGTATGTCTAAAACACATAGCCTAAATGTAATACCAAAATCCATTTAAAACCAAGTTAGAAGGTGAAACTTTATAAAAAAAAAACCAAAGTGGTTAATGCAATGTCATACCAACTTAATTGACTTATATTAGCTAATAAACCTAAGATATAATTTACATTATTACCTAATTATCCATCTTCCTTACTTTAGAATCTTGTGAAGTGTCACCTCATATATCTTCATCCTCCCATAGAGGTTGATATGAGTCAACCTCTTCCCAAAGAACATAATGTTAATGCATATTTTGACTATCACTAAGACCCTAGGAATTCTAATAATATATACTATACCTTTAAGCATTAAATTCAATACCTTATTGATGAACAAAATATTACCTTTGATGATCCTATAAAGGATTCAAGTTCAAAACCTATAGATCACAAGAATAATAAAATATTTAACAATCCTTTACAATAATAATGTAAGAAAGATCGAGAAGTGTAAATGGCATACAATGCACATTCCCCTTCATAACATTATAGGAACCCATCATATGTGATTATTCATACTTATACATGCATAATACCTTCTATATTTTAAATACATTATATTACATTCCAGTATAGTGCTAATAGTTGATGTTGACTCAAATCTTCATTCATTATTTATTTGAGCATACCTTGATCATTATCCTATACATATTATTATGATTGATATTGGTGTTAGTGATAACGTATGTACCATGACACTACTTAAAATTTTTGGTTATACACATGATTATTTACACCCTTTGACCAAAATAGTAAGAGCATTTGATGGGAAATCACAACACATCATTGGTGAGATTGATATACCTTTATAAGTTAGTATAACACATGTGGTTACCACCTTATCATTTATACCATATGTATGAGTATTTTATATGTTATTGGGACTAACATGTATAAAAACAATCTATGAGTTACCTTCTAAAGTTTTTTGATGTATTAAATACATTCATACCAGAAAGGTAGTCATATTTATAGGAATTCCATATGAACAACCAGTTGAAAAAAGAGAAGTTTATTCCAAGATAACTACTTATCAAACCTACTAAGGCTAGTCCACCATAGAATAATTTTAAAAACTCCCATTTCTTAGCCATCCCATTCTTGATAGGCCTTTTCATTAGATACACACATTAGATTCATCAGAATATTTATCTAATCCTACACAACATTCTCAATTACCTATAGAAAATAAACATGTTCCAATTATAACTACTCCAAATAAACCACAAAGCACTAAATAATGGGTTACACAAAACCCTACTTCTTCTATTGTTTCTTCATTACAATATATGCCTAGTACACATATGTAAGATAATTCAGAATTTATAGATCCATTTATGACACCTATGCATGTTCCTCAGTAGTACCACCAATTTCACATAGCATATTTTGAGATTATATCTACCTATGGGAATTAATTTTATGGTATCATAGGATAGAATCTTTTATGTTAAAATATTTTAAAAATATATAAAAAAATAAATATTAGAGAAATCTTAAAATATTCAAATAATTCAAAAATAGAAAAATATTCAACATTCCTAGATTTTACTAGCACCTTGGAATCTATGTTGTTTTCTCTATGTTAATAGATAAAATATCATTTCATTCCTATATATGCATATGTTTCATGCATCTTTGTGTGTGATAAAGATATACCAAAATACATGATCTATACATTTGAGATGTTGGACCTGTCCTCTACTTGCATCATGTAGTAAGTTTGGGGCATCTTATTCTTTATTAATGATTGATATATGGTACATATTATTTATGTTCATTTATACATTATCATTTTTGATATAATAATTTTAAACCATTATATGGTAAAGTCAAAGGCTCAAAATTGTGGACAAGCACATAAAACTTTTAGTTGGCCAAATACACTAATTTATTTCTTAAATTGGATGCATAAATATAATAAAATTTTCTCCTATAAACATGGAGATTATTCCAACTCCCAATTTCATAATAATCTCACTACACCTAAATACGTGAGTTAGTTATATAATTCACTATTCACGTCCAAACCAATAATAATATCCCAAACTCCTAAAATATAATGTTGTTACATAAAAAAATTTACCAACTTAATTACCACATGAAAAATACTAATTATCATGGGGAATCTAAATTATCAACATGATCTTATATTTCTAACACATATTATATCCATGTTCATATCTTTCACAATGTATTTGATATGCTATGCTACATAACATTTTTTATAACACACACATATATATAGGGACTATTATAATATGTTTATCCTAGTTGATAATGCTTTATGTATTTTTCACTTCTGTGAGTGTATATATTGCTTGTTATTATCTTAATTGTGAAACATTTTTATATGTTCCTTGCCTATTTTTGCCTATTCCATTGTGTGTTGATTAGAAATTTTAATATTTCATTTTAGGTTGACTTGACATTTAAATATTTCATCCCTTTTAATTATGTATCATTTGAGTATGTACCTTGTATGAGGTATCCTTGTAGCATTCTTTTTCATTACATTGAGTGTCATTGTGTGTGTGACTGATTCTTTATCAAGATTATATTATTTCATTCTATATTTTTCCATGATCTATATCATTCATCTTATTAATTGATGTGATCACATACTGTGAGTCTAATTTCTAAATATTATTTGACATTTTATCCCTATATGCTACATGAGTCATACAAATATTACACATCTACCTTATCCTTTTTAGGTAAGGTGCCTATCTGATTATATTTTGATCACCACAAAATGGGGGGTAAAGGGGGGAGGAAGGCATGTGGGGAAATTTTAGTTGGTCCACATTATTCATAGTTCCAGATTTCAGTTGGGGTATGTCATAATAATATGACCTCTATAGTTATATAAATTCTCAATTTCCAATTTATAGCATAGGCATGTCATAAAAACATGACCTTCACACTTATAAACTTACTCAATATATCCATATTTTAGTGGGTTCAATTCATAAATACATTACCTCCACACTTTAAGAATCTCTAGTTTAGTTTCATGATTAAAATATACAATTGGGTTAGAATGCTATATATTACACTAATTTTGCATATATTTTTTACAAAAAATTAATATTTATTAAATTTATACTCCATATTAGATATAAGGTTCATATTCTATGTTATTATACCAATAATTGAAAAAAATTACCAATTATACTACTCACAGGGTGCATTGATTACGCCAAGATGTACTATTATAGAGAATTTTCTATTATATTAGTGGGTTTATTTTATACCTATCAAATTGATTAAATCATTCAACCACACTATATTTATATATTAGAGTTATTAAATAATCCAAGCTTACTAGATTTATAGAATCAATTGATTAATTGACTCATCTTTGGCAAATTATATATTAGAACTTGAGTCGTGTGATTGGGATATAATGATCTCAATGGTTATGTCACAATTTATCCCTACACCAGATTGGGTTAATAGTAACTTCCAATCTCCCTCTTTAAATATCCAAGGTTTATATATGACCTTCTCTATCTCTAATGATTCATAATGAACCATATTTACAAATTCAATGTATAAAGAGGAAACATGGTTGCATCAACACAAATGTGTACTCCTTCCTTGCTCTCTTTATTTTCAAGTATTTCAATGATTTCAAATTTAAAATTATATACACTAATTCAAACTATAATATGATGTTTCTTAAAGGTCATATACCATCAAATAAATTTAATTGGGATTAATAAAATTCATGGTGTGTTATGCACATTAATGTATGCATCTCTTCGTGTTAATCAAGTAATTTTATTTTTATGTATTATTAGATTAATTGGGGTGAAGGTATAAATTTAGATATTAAAATTAAATATTTATAGCATATCAATATTTATCAACTAAAACTCTATTCTTCAATTCTATACCTCCCTTTTCCCAAATAAATCATATTCACCATCTCAGTGTGACTAAATTCTTATCTCTTAGTATGATCCATATTATTCTAATGACCAAAGTCTCCCATAATTAATATAAATATAAAAACCTGATAAACATCCTTGATTACCAATTTTATATTTGTACCTATTCTTTATCCCTCTAGACACTACTAACCAAAAAGGGACACTACCTCTAGTCACATTGTTGAGATCCTTATGTCTAGTAGCCAAAATTCATCCAAATTAAAAAATGATTGAAAACCATGGGCCAACCTAATTATTTTATTGAACTATAAAATGAGATATTTTGAAAAGGTGTGGTATAAATACATGTCTAAGTCTTCTAAATTATCATCTCATAAATACCAAGAAAACACATACTAACTTTAAATCAATTAATTTCATAAGCACTATATTCTACCATATTCTTCCCTATTTCCATATAAAGCATAAGAGCAATCATATTATAGGTATAAATCATTCATAGATCAATCCATGAGTGATATTTATCAAATTACAAGTTAGATCACTACATGCATATTTATACAGTATATTTCACCCTTGCACATACTCTTTCACACACATAGAAGAGAACTACATAATCTTAAGTCCCTGTTTGGATTATTGGTTATAAAAACTTGTATCCTAGATCTAAAAACATAATTAAAAATAAGTGACAAAAAACCTAGAACAACAAAGTTGATTGTATCTATATCTAGTCATTATTATACACTAGATACTTGCATCACAATCAGATAATAGTGTCAATGGTAATGTTCATGTCCACAAAATTACAAGTTACGTAATCTAAGTACTTATCTAGAACACTTATCTTGGAAAATTTACACCTATTTCCATTCCATATATGCTTGTACATATTGAACTACCTATGCACCATTGTTTCATTTTTTATTAAAATATCTTTCAATATTTGTACTTTACTATTTCAATTAATATGATTTATATATATTTATAATATTATTTATCTAAATTTTATATTATTTAATACATTTATCACCCTTTTGTTAGAATAACTTCTATATTTTCTAACCCTAGATCCTCACATCTAAATTTAAGGCTTAAACACCTAATCAAGAGATGAGCATAATTTTTTATATAACATATGGGTAACGTTATATGAGTTTGATATCCTACTTACACATGATTAATAAATTTAAAAATAAGTATTTACCTCAATAAAAATGGGTATCCTATGATGTGTCTTAATTACTATTTTACTTGCTATTCATCTTCTTATGAAAAATAGATGGGCATATTGCATGGAAGATGGGTATTTTACTTCAAAAAATTTATTCAGGTTGTATAATCACTATATTTATATTGAAATATACATTAATAATGGATATGATCATTTAATTACATTATAGTTATACTATGACTAGTATGATGACATGAAGATTGTGATTATTACTGACTCTTTTACTTCTATATTACATATGTATATGTAATAAGATGGAATTATTATATCAAAATGTTTATTTTTTATTATTACTATTATATTTAAATTACTCATTCATAATTACATTATTATATATTCATGTTATGGTGTGACTGGATATCAATTTACTAAGCGTGTATGCATCTATGTTTTTCCTATGTACCCATGGTGGGTACAATCAAGGGTTGGGTGTTCAATGTTTTGTGTGAATGGGAACAAGTATTTTAGAATGTATGAATAATGAGACTATGATTATATTAAAATAATATATGGTAAACTTAATTAATATGTAGTGTATATTATTATTTCTATTATTACTCTTCATTAAAATTCTGACATGTGAAATAATTATGCAGGTGACAAATGTTGTCATGCCAGATTTGAGCATCACTTTTTGTATCTTTACTTTTTATTGTATTATGATAATTACATTACATTTACTATATTATATTTATTTCATAATTTACTAATAGTTATTTATATTTCACTCACAAATATAGCTATTTCATTATAATTATTGATACGTTAGGTTGAGGATGGATTAATTATCTATAAATATAATTTTGATTCAATATTTCAAAAATTTTATATAAATTATTAAAATTATGCATTTGGTTATATATGCTAGTGATTTATAAAAATTATGATTTACTAAGTACCCATGGTGGGTAAGATCTTGAGTTAAACAAGTGATTCATTTTACGTACATGCAAAAGTGTATAAGAGAATGATGATACATTACCTTAAGATATCATGTTATGTTAGTATAATATAATGATTTATTATGTTAATATTTTTATAGGTAAATTTAGTGTTAAATTGTATTTTTTTGTGGGAGAAAAATAGGGTGGGGACATAAGGTGAACCTTGACCAAGTAGAACCTATTCCATATTTATGTAAGTTTCTGATTATTCTAGAATGTTGTTTCTATGTGTGTGTCATTTTATATGAGTGTTGAAAAAATATTGAACTTACCCTAACCATAATCAATTTTTATTCAAAAATATTGATGTTAATGTGTTTAAGCTTAGGATTCATAGCATGCCTATACCAAACTCATATCTATATAGGGTCAATTGAGATAAGCATCCAATTTTGTGAGTAACCTTGTCTTTAGTGTGGTTGACTAAACCAACAAAGAACTAAACTAAAATTGAAGTCACACTAACTTATATCCTATCCACCTTGATTTAGGGTACATGGATCAAACATAGAAGCCTTCCCATCTTGTGTGTGTTTTTAAATGCTTATGCATCCCTTTTCTCGTTTTCCTTCTTGAATGTTTTTCATCGATTTCTTAAACTTTGGATTACATATAATTTATTTTATCTAGATTAAAATACTTATTTATTTATTATTTTATTTCTATGTGTATCCTTAGGGAACCCCTTATTTATGCATAATTTTTTAGAATTATAAAAAATAATTAATTTTAAAATATTAATCATTGCTCTACTATTGGCCAAAAATAAGGTGATATTGTTTTGGGGGGCTGGAGAAATTTTTAAAATTGCTCAAATCAATATATTGGGTTCCCTATAAAGTCTTATCAAGGTATAGGTGGCAAGCCCAAGAGAGGTCACTTGATCCTCTTTAAAAATCTATGAAAAAATAATCATCCTCTTCCCTTTTAGGAGTAAATCATTCTTAAAACCCTATATTATTGTAATTTTGGGATAAAAATTTGGGAAAGAGTTGATAATAACATAAATATAATGGTATTGAGGAGTGATAATATAATTAAATTATATTAATGATGGTATTAAGGTAGGTTGTATTTCCTATCATAATATTTTTTAAATATTATAATGATTTGAATGGGTGATATTTCATTTTGACACAATTATTGCCAAAAGACATGCTAAATTATTTTAAGGGTGATAAACATAATGAACTTACAAAAAAGTATATTCCTTTAATACATGTTTTCCCTATTTTGAGTAGGGAATTCCTATGTCAATTTGAACCCTTCTCTATGTAGATGGGAACCCTTATAGAGATGGGGCTTGTTGGGTTTAATTTTATCCATTTTTATTTCCATTTAATGTTTATAAATATCATTCCTAATAGGGGTGTTGATTGGTCAAATATATGATTTATGTTATGGTAGTCCATAACTTGGTGCATTCAGAATAATTGCATGTGATAAATAACTCAAAAATTTAAGAGTGAATGCATGTATAAATATTATGATAGAAAACTAAACACACATTTTATGGAACATATGTTTGATCCTTGTATAAATGGAGCTTATATTTATTTTGAGTGAACATGGAAAGGAATGGTGATGTACAATTCTTTTATGACATAGTAGATATATAATGTGTGTTATCTATTTGTTTAACCCTATTTGTAAATAAGGATTAAAAGAAAGAGTAACCTAATCAAACAAGGAGTAAGATACTCTAAAAATTATTCCAATTAAATTAATTTTAATTCTATATATATTTGAATAAGATATACTAAATCTAAAAATATGCTAAATATAGAATGTCCAACATTAAAAGTTATGATAATAGTAATACAAAAGAGAAATTATATTTAACTCATTTAATGTTGCATAGACAGATATGAGTAGTGCATGTGCATAAGTGGGTTTTCTAAAGATATAGATACCATCATCAAATTATAAATATTTCCTTTCTGCCATTATGGACACTTATGTCAGCTTTTATAAACTAACATCAATGCTAGTGTCTTACTCTTCCACTAATCTTTAATATAGAATATTCACTCTTTCCTATAAATTAAACCAACACATATTAGGGTTTACTATCACCTTACATATTATCTATTTTGATTGTGTACATAGGTTTTGGATATCAAACTTTTGATAAAACCTAAATATTCCAATAATATAATCCCACATTGTAACAATGGGGGTTAGTGGGCTTAGGTGAAGTTAAGATGACCTTAAAGACCCCTTTATTATTAAACACTACCTATATAGCCATATACTCTTAAGAAGTCCTTAAAATGATGACGGTCTCCCCCATATGTGGCTTTATTTGTGAACAATAGTGTAATATGTTATATATGAGTACATGTAGTGATATAACTCATAACTTGAAAATTACCACTCATGATCTAATATTTGAATGTTTTGACCCTATAATAAGACTACTCCTATGAGTGATTTACAAATATGGAAGATTATGGTAGTATAACTCGATTGTGTAAATGATTTAGTGAGATTGAATAGGTGCTTTCTTAGTAATTTATAGATGAGTAATGAGTGATTTTTATTTTGTATTTAAATGGGAAATATAAAAAATAATATAATAGAGGATTAACCAAGAAAAATATGTCGACCCATACGTATCAAAATATTTGAAATTTGAGTGTTTTTAGGGTACATACACTAGCATTATATCTGGGACAATAGTAAAAACAACATAATATTGTCTAATTATATTTAAGAATAATATGTTCTATAGGTTATTTTGGTAACCAAAATATCAAGGTTTGACCATAAGTTATGAATTTAGGCATAGGGAGATGGTGAACACAAGCCTTTCAGCTGCAAGAAAGATAAGAACTAAATGGAATAGCCTTGAGTGATATTTATAAGGTGTGCAAGACTAGTTTATCATGTAAAATATAGATCTAAGTATTGACATATTCCCTCCATTTAGTGTAGTAATGCATAAGGATGAAATTACTATATTAAATGAAAGAAATGCATACCTTGTGTGTACAACACATCTTGCTTTGACTTGTGTCATATTTTGAATTTTTTTGTATGTATATGACTCAAAACTAGGATAATAATATTACATTTGTAATTAGTTTATATACTATAAAATGAATAATTGAAAATTTATGATAGAAAAAAAGAAAGGATGCATTACACCTTTGTGATGATGCAACCATGTTGCTCATTGATAAATTTTTATTTGCTAAAAATTCTTCATAGCTAAAGCAGTGGAGAGAGGTTCAAAAATAAATCTTAGATATGTGAAGGGGGGAATTGGAGGGTGATCATGTCCTTAATATTGTGTAATAAAGAGTTGTTACAAGTTTATCAAGATCACTAAATATCAATTTCACAACATAAATGTAAACATAATCTATCCAATCTATAAATTCTCGTTTGATTCAAATGGTGTAACCATATCTACCCTAAATATTAAAACTAGTGTAAATTCCATCAAGGTTATTGAATAAAAATCACACTACTCAAGGGATCCCACTATTGCGGCATAAAAAATGTCAATCATTGCTTCTTCTTAAGGTTAATACATGAAAAATGGTATAATTTAATAACGTATCTATAAGTTTGTACATTTTCATGGAATATGATACTCAAATTTGTCTCAAGCTGAAGTATTTGTCAATATGTAATATCTTATCTATAAATTATATACAATTTTCATTATAAATATGAAAAATGTTGTCCCAAATCTATGAAAATTGGTTCGAAATGTGTAATATTATCTCACAAGTGTATAATTAAGTCATATAAATTGTATCATTTTTACTAATTTTACCAACTATATGTATGTGGATTCATGTCTATATGACATGCCCCGATTGGTATTTACCCCTTTTGAGGTGAGTGTAATGAAATGTGAGGGTCAAATTATTTCTAAAGGAGAAGACAAATATTTTGTATTTTTATGAATCATGTAGTAAATAAGCATATTTTCATATCATGTCAAAGTGGATGTATCAATGAATCCCACAATATCCAAACATAACTATCCCATATACATACATATACATACATACATACATAAGCTCAACAAATAATTAAGCACACACACAAGATTACTCAATGTTATGAAAAGAGGGATTAAAGGATATTTCAAATAATGGGCATGTTCGAATGCCACATACTCAATATTAAGATGCATTTAAATGTCCACACACTAAATAAAATAAGAAACACTTAGGGAACTTGGGTAAAAATAAGGAACATGTTCAAATATTACAAAATCAATACAAGGAATTAAAAAATAAGTAAGCCCAAGTAATCCATGTGATAATATTTAATAATTAAAATATAAAAAACTAGCATAAACACACCATATTAGTCCATGCATACATGTGTTAGCAAAATGCCCTGTAAAATTAAAATATCAATTACACTATATAATAAATTAGCATGAGTAAAAGCATGTATAAACATTAAAATAGAAGCTCAACATGATAATGTAAAATATCATAAAATAATATAACCTATGTCAATCATGATCAATGGAAGCAATATGTCCCAAACATAGTGTGTCACATTAGAAGAGGAAATGTCCAGCATCTACATGCTCATATATAATGAATCTATTGTACATTTTAGTATCGCATCTAGGCACCCACAAAACATATGTGTATAAGGAAATTATATGCTATCTAATAACATAAAGTAAACACAATATGAAAAAAATACTAATCATGAGAAATGCTAAATATTTTTGAATTTTTAATTTAGTTGAAAGTTTTTATATTTTCTTGATTATTAATTTTGTTCAAGGGAAGAGAGGGTTAAACTATAATATCATATAATTTATGCTCATAAGGTGATAAATAATTAAAATATGGTACACAAAATGGTCATGATACCAATGATAATGTATATGTTGTGAACATGGAGCTATAGAATCTGTAATAATGTGAGTATGCCTCATATGACTATGGGGTTGTGAATCAGTTACAAGCTATAGTGGTTTAGGGAACCAATTTTTTAGTGATATATGACTTATTCAATTAACTTTTATGTCTCTCTACCCTCTTTAAAACATGTTGATATGCTCTAAAAAACTAGCTAGTTTGTGGAGGTACAGATGATGAATTTGTGGAGTTCACTATGTATCTTTGATGTAATTAAATCTTAATTATCCATCACTTAGGAAATACAATTGAATATTTATCACAATTTTATTCATGATTAACCTTATTAGGTTGAATTATTACCTACCTTGGAATAAATTCTCTTGTTGTTGTGGATTTCCATATTGAATTTATAAAATTTTGATTGGCTTGTTGGCATGAATATACTTAATACAACCATGTATTATGAAAGGTTATGCCTGCAACTTATGACTTCAAGGTGACTATAATAACATATAAAATACATGCATATGTGCTATATATGATAATTTTGTGGTCACATGTGTTAGACCAACCTATAAAGGTAAATAAATCTCACCAAAAACATTTTTTGCTTTCCCATCAAATGGTTTGAATGTCTTGGTTGAAGGGTATAAATCATCATGTGTACATAAAAAATGTGTGAGTAATGTCAAGGTCTATATATTATCACTATAAACATTATTAAAAATAACATTACATATGGGCTTATAATCAAAATCTACTCTAATAAATAATGAGTGAAGATATGAGTCATCATCCAAAATCTCATGTTATGAAATGTAATAGAAATATTCTTAACCATAATAGGTATCTCTTGTGTAAGTGTGATAATAATCCCATTTAATAGTTTAAAATAATGTGGTGGATGAATATGTGCATTTAATTCCATTTTCACTGCAGGTGCTTCCTTAGAATGATCTTGTAATGGATTGATGAATATCTTCTTATTTTGATGATAATTAGGTTGTGACCTTGAATCTTTTGGAGAATATTCAAAGCTAATTTGTTTGATATCAATTACATATTGTATCTTAGACTTAAACTTATAAAATATATTTATATAATGCCCAACACATTATTGGTAGTCACAATAAGAATTTTCATCATATCCTTTTCGTATAGGTCAACTCATATCAACCATCATAGGATGAGGGACAAAAGGAAGATGACACTCCACTATATTTAGAAGGAGTCGATGTGGAGACTCAGGTAATCTTGTAAATTGTCTCTTGGGTGCATTAGATAAAATGACATGATTAGGTTGTTATGAAACTATATTAACTATAGTTTTTTCTTCTTTTTTAGCCTCATCAGGTTTAGCCTTATATATTGGTTTGATATAAAACTTGGTGTTGGATGTAGTTGGTGTGTTTTCTACTTACTTAAGCTTATTTAATCCAATTAGTTTCATTTCTCAATCTCTAACAATATAACATAATTCATCAAACTTTTAAACTTTTTAAACACATTATATTTGTGTAATTTGGCAAGCAACCTTTGCTTAAAAATATCTTGAAGCTCTTTATCTACAATCAGATTTTTCATTTTGTCATATATTATATTTTGACTCAATATATATTCATCAATGGGCTCATTGTTTCCTTGTTTGAAATTGGAAATGCATGTATATGGGATGTTTTTAGTAATGTTAAATAAAAAATGTGCTAGAAATTGATCCACTAGTGGCATAAATTCTCTTACTAATTATATTGGTAGATCATAGAGCTATATCAAATCATAATTATTTATAATTCTTAGAAATAATTTTGTCAAAATTTTATCATTAGATGTATAATTAAGGCACCCTTTATAGAAATATCATAGATGTTGATCTTGATCACCCTTTCCATAATAAAGTGTGATCTTGGGTGCTATAAATCTAGTTATCAAAGGGTGAGCATATGTCTTAGGTGAAAGAGGATTGCATAATACATCTTGTGAATCAGTATCATGAGTTGATTTCAAAGCATTTTTCTCAATGTTCGTAACCTTAGCTTCCAAAGCTTGGATAACTTGGAGAATATTTTTCACAGTACACACATTTGTATTAATATTTTATATTTGATAAGAAACCAAAGGGGATGAAAACACCACTTGTGTTTATATTAGAATTGTAATCAATAATTTATTTGAAGTATTAATTGTTCTCATTTAGGATGTAGAATTAATTATTTGATATTCATGAAATAATGGTATATTAATGTATCATGTGTCCCTACTAGATGTACAAAACAATGGTGTGCTTGAAGAGAGAGATGACCGATAGGTATATGCAGTAGTCCCAATGATTTTATTAATATATACCAATGGTTTTTAACTAATGCTTTTATATTTTTTAGTGATTAATATAATATTAAGGATATTTTGAAGATCTTAAATTTTTTCACAAATGCTCTACTGAAACAATACTATAGATTTAACTTTATCTTGATATACTTGTTCATATTTGTTTTTATCATGTGTTTCAATATTTTAAATACTAGATTCATCCTCTATGATAATTTTTTAGTATTTTTCTTATTATCATTATTAGCACTCTCATTATTGACAAAATTTGAAGTAGTATTAACTCGAAACATCTTATGTGGTCCAAGGTGAAGCTCAAGATGATAAGTCAGCACTCCAATAATTATATAACTATGAATAAGATGCATAAAATTATATAAAAAAAGTTAATAAATATTAAAAATAAAAACCTTAGAAGACTGAACACCCTCGGGTAAGCTAAGGTTTATATTATAAGACTCAAAGGTCAAGTTCACCAAATGTTTAAACCTTTTTGGAAATACAGATTAAATGAAAGAGTAGCCTAATCAAATAAGGAATAGGATACTCTTAAAAATAGCCCAATTAAATGAATTTATATTCTGCTATTATTATGATAATATATATCTAATATAGGAATTTACTAAGTATACAAACTAAAACATTTAATTTTTTGATGATAAAAATAACGAGAAAATATACTTAGTTTATTTACTAATGCACATATAGATTTTAGTAGTTTGGTGCATAATTGGACTATCTAAAGATCTAGATTTGTCATCAAATTATGAATATTTGTTATCTTCTAATCTTGGCATGTGCATCACCATGTAGACAATAACATCGATGCTAGTGTCTTTATTATGCTACTAGTGCATGATATGAAATATTTTATACTCTTTAAAAATTCTAAGTACACCTTTTATCTTTTCATATTGCGTACATAAGTTCTTGATGTCATTATTCTAATCAAAATTATAGATCCTCCAATTAGGGCATGCCACCTTAAAAAAATAAGGGTTAGTGGGCTTAAGAAAATTTGAGCTGACTTTAAAGATCCCTCTACCAGTGAAAATTAAATACATATCCATATACTATGAAGAGGGCCTCATACTAATTTATTTATCTTGGGCTTATGTGCGATTGTGTATGAACAATGGTGTAATATGATATATGAGAGTGCATATAGTGGTATACCTTACAACTTGACAAATACATCTCATGGGATATTGTTTGAATACATAAGACCTGTAATAATATTTTTCCTATGACTAATTTTCAAGTATAGAAGAATAGGTTAGTATATCTCAATTTTTCAAATGATTTAGTGTGCTTGAATTAGTGTTTTCTTAGTAATTTCTAGATGAATAATGAGTGGTATTTATTTTATGTTTATAAGATAACTAATAAAAATAGGCTAACCCATATATACCAAGATATTTTAAAATTTGAATTCTTGTAGGATACAGACACAAACATTTTATTTGAGACACTATCATCGACATTAGTGTCTAGGTCTGAAAAATATTGACCTAGAAAATAAAGAAATGCTAAATCTCTATAATGAAAAGTGAAGAATAATATAAGATTTTAAGCATATTATTAGATATAAGTAATTTTTATAATCATAATATTATGTTTAAACCATAATGTAATTATTTATGTATAATGATATTGTTAATGGGAGCCTTTCTACTCCAATAAAGATAAGAACTAAAGTGTATAGCCTCGAGTGACATTTTCTATGCAATTAAGACTACTTTATCATGTAAAATATATATTTGAGTATCTAAACTATCACTATGAATGTGTATGATATCCACCTTGGCCAAATTCATATGTTACATATGGATACATTTGCTACAAATGAAATGTTACATTTTTGTTGAATACAAACAAGACTAGCATAAGTTATTCCATCATCCTTACTAGGTTATAGTTGACATTCTAGGTATGTGATGACTAAATATCTAATGAATATTTTATGGGTTATATGATTAAAGGTGTTAATTAGAAATCCATGTGGTTATAATAAGATAGAATGAATATGTTATAGATTTGAGGGAAGTGTAGACACATGATTATATGATCAAGTGTGATTGTAGACTACAACACTATGATAAAATGAGAGAGTGTTATGTAGGACTAAAATTAAGGATGAGTGTGTTACATGAAGCTACAATCATAACTGTGTCACATAAGACTGTAGGATAGAATTAATGTGGCATGCGGGATAATGATAATTAAAGATATTATTGTGTATGACTACATTATAGTGTGAGTGTGCTACGTGGAACTAAAATTTAAACTCCAAGGTGAGAGGTATGTACACTACACCAAAGAATATAGAATAAGTGTGTGACATCCTATGTGATCATGGATAATTATCCCATTTTTAAATATTAAAGGTTCCTATTGTGTCTTTATGTAGCTAAAAAAACTACACATGAAGTTTTTTCTATTTGTACCACTTACCTTGATCAGCATACTTATTTATTTTTACCACTCTAAATGGTTTATGTTCACAAAGGTTAGTGTCTAGATCTATCACTTTAATGGCACAAGTGTTTAGGATCAATTTTAGTAAGATTATATCTCACTACTAGCTCAATAAGTGGAGGATCATAAGGTTTAATAAGTTTCATATGAATATTGGGCATATTTATGTCTATGTGTGTACACATACCTATACATATGTATACACACACACACAAATACACAATCATGCATGTGCACACATGCACTGATACAACATAATTTTTTAAAAATTCAAGCATGCCTGAGCTAATGAGTTCTATGTGTTTGATATTTTTAAAATGTTGTGTATTGATATGTAACATGGATTATGAATTAGGTCACATTGAATGTTAGATTTACATTATAAAAAATGTAAATATTAACATTTTTATGTTATAATTATCAAGGAGTATCCTTGAAATAATTTTTGTGATGTAAATTATATGTTGGCTAGTGTAGGATGAGGATTCATTAGAGATGAATATGTTTCAAGATATATAACTCTTTCATGATTAATCCTTTCATATTAATATGCATTAGTGATTAATAATAATGCATCTTAAAATTTTCAATATTTATCTTATGATTTTTAAAATGATTTTTTTTTTTTTCATCTCCCTTGGGCATACTCTTCAATCATAAAACTATACTTGAAAAATAATTTTTATTACTTATTTTCTCCACCTAATTATTCTTCATTCTGGTTGAATATATATAAAACTTGAACCATGTTTATATAATGAGGAATATTATATTTTGATTTAATTTTTATATGTTGTATTGTTATATGGAATAATCTAATTAAGAGCCAGGATCACTAATAATTAATATATTTGTTATTTTAGTTATTACTTGATAGGAGTTAAGAAACAATCAACTTATGAATCCCTATAATATATAAACTTAATCTATCCTTATTACCCTCAACTTCCATTTAAGGATAAATGGTACTTATTAATTATACGTATTCCTCTTTTTAACTTATGTTGCTTAAGACTTAAGGATATCATGTTTGAAGACATTAGCTACTCATAATAATCAAATTATTACTCTTATAAAAAGGAAATCAATGAGTCTACAAGGTAACAAATTTTATGTTGATTTCATCATATTAATGAAATATACCTTACTCCATGGTTTTTAAATCATCATTTAGTTATCAATGGTGATATAAAGACCTATTGATATTTTTTGAAGGTAATATCATACTTTAGTATTTTTTAAATATAATTAGATTTATTAGAACTTTGAACTAAATGAAAATCATTATGGTTTAATCTAAATTAGTAAATTTGTATCATAATAATATGATTATTGTATTAACTTGAATGTATTCCTATAATTATATAGAATTCATATAATAAGTTTAATTATCTTAATATTCTACTTGTGTGTTCCTAAGTAAGTTCATAAGTGGTGACTTGAGTCTAAAACCACTTTTCAGATGAGAGTGACTCTTTTATGTCTAATGGAAAAAACTTATAAAATGTAATTAATTACCATTTTGATGTTTGAATACTATATTTTACTTGTATGGAAATGATGGTAAGTCTTTTAAATTAGGGAAAATTGATCTTGCCTTGTATTTGAAAAAAATTATGAACATAGGTATGGAAATTCTTTTATCAAAGTAGAGTGTTATCTTGATAATCAATTTCATTTATTTGAGATTTTTTGTCTAAAATTATTAATATGAAACTTTATTGTAAAAAAATGTTAAAAATGGTTGTATTTTGAGGTGTGGTATAGTATTTGTATTTTGGGGGTGTGTTAAAACTTATTTTGTTGATTAGTCTTTTAAAATCAAATTCTATTATTGATGGTTATAGACATGAATTATAATTAACATTGGATAATCATATTATAAATTGTATACTCTCTCTCCCTCTCTCTATGTCTCTCTCTCATTATTATAGGATTGAGATATATCGATATATTTTAAGTATTGAGATGTTTTTTGAATGTACACAATATTACTTGAATATTGTACAATTATATTATGTGGTTATATGGTACATAATTTGATGAAATATTGTCATGGAAATTGAGGAACATGAGCTATTTTAATATGTTAGCTAACTTGGTATGGAATACCCTTATGGATTGATAAGTTGTCTCTTTTTTATTCATGTAGAATTATCATATTAGTTATTCTATAAGATTCACATATGTTATTGATATTTACTCTAACAACATATTTGTATGTTTATATTAAGTGTAATATTATGATTTTATAGAGTAACCAATGTCCCAGGTTGATACATTATTTTTCCTTTGAAACTAATGAGGGCAAGTGGTTATGGGGTTATCATTATCTCTCCTCCCACATTATTCAATAATTAATATACAATACTTGTGTCTTCCTCTAATAAGATGGGCATCCTACATAGGAGATGAGAATAATTTTTTATATAGTATATGGTACCCTTATATTAATTTAATATCCCACTTCCACATGATTAAGAACTTTAAAAATGGATATTTTTCTCTTGAAAATGGGTATCCTACTAGGATTTGTAATTCCTATTGTACTTTCTATACATGTTCTTTCAATAAGTAGATGAGCATCCTACATGGAAGATGGGTATCTTAATTCCACTTTTGTATTTTGGTTATATGATCATTATATTAATTATGATGTATATCTCACATATGGATATTATTATTTAATCACCTTAGATTTATGTTATGACTAGTACGATGACATGAGGATCATAATTATGACTAGCTCTTTTATTTTTTTATGACGTATGGATATGTGATGAGATGAAATAATTATATCACAAATTTTATTTAATTTTTATTGATCAATTTGAATTACTAATTTATAATTACATCATTATGTATTAATTTTTTGTATGACTAGATATGAGTTTACTAATCATGTATGCAACTTTGTCTTGTCCAAATACCCATGGCAGGTACAATTAGGTTTTTGGGGTGTTTAATTTTATATGGGAACAATTATTTTCTCATGTATGACTTATGCAATAATGATGATATTAATTTAATCTATTGGAAATTTAAATTATAAATATTTTATATCATTCTTTTTATTATTAATCTTCATAAACATTTTGACATGTGAAATAACTATGCAGGTGACATATGTGATCATGCCAACTTCGATCAACACTTTTTCCATATTTTGGTTATTATTGTGTTATAATAATTTATTTTATTTTATCATATTATATTGATCTCATCATATTTTGATAGTGATGTATATTTCATTCATGAACATCGTTATTTACTTAATATTATTGATATGTTAGGTTGAAGTGGGATTAATTTATTATCGATGTAATGTTGCTTCACTATTGTCAATATGTTTAAATGGATTATGAAAATTATGATTTTGGGTTTATATTAAAATAATTTTTTAAATTTATGATATACTAAGTACCCATCTTGTAAAATATTTGGAGAGTAAAAATTTGTTCATTGTGTATACAGGCACAAGTGTAAGAAATAATCTTGAGATAGTATCTTAAGATATCATGTTATGTAAATATTATATAGTTATTATTTGTGTTCCAATTTTATCAGGTGCATTGAATCTATAGTGATAGTTTCTATGGGATGAAAATGGGGTGGGGACATAAGGTGACCTTTGACTAAGGTGAACCTATTCTATATTTATTATAGAGTTTTTTTTTTCTTTTTGGTATATCACATTCCATGTGTGTTTTGTCTCCTATGAGTGTTGTAAACTACTTGGACTTACCTTGATTGCAATGAATTTTGAGTTCAAATTATTATTGTTAATGTATTTAACCTTAGAATTTGTACCATGCCTATTCTCAACTCGTCATATAATCCTTGTCCTTTTGTGTGTGTGTTGCTAAATAATTATGAATAGCTTTACTCATTATGTTTATTTAATGTTTCTCCTAGATTAGTTAAACTTTGGAATACATATAATTTATTCTATCATGATTAAAACACTTTTATTCATTAATTTATTTTATGTGTATCATTAGGGAACCCATTATTTATTCCCAATTTTTTATAATTATAGAAAAGAAAAAAGAAAAAAATGTTAATCCTTGCTCTCCCATTGACCAAAAATAATGTGAAATTTTTATGGGGGCATTGGATTTTTTTTTAAAATGGTATAATAGATAATTTGGATTCCTTATGAGGTCCTATAAAGGTATAGGTGGATAGCTGAAGAGAGCAAACTTGATCCTCTTTAAAAATTTATGAAAAAAAATCCTCCTCTTAACTTTTAGAAGTAAAGTCTACTAGCAATCTTCAATTATTTTAGTTTTAACAAATAATTTTTAGAGGGATATTTGAATAATATTATTGTAATGGCCTCAAGTTATGCTAATATAATTAAATAATAATAATGATGGTATTGATATAACTTGCATTTCCTAGAATAGGATTTCTTATATATTATAATGATGTGTATTGGTGGTATTTGATTTTTACATGATTATTTCCATAACACTTGATAAATTATTTTATGGATGATAAAGTTTCCAAAATTATATAAAATCACATGTTCATCAAATAAAGGTTATGTCTATTATGATTACGAAATTCATATTTCAATTTAAATATTTATCTATGTAGATGGGAACCTTTTAGTAGATGTGGATTAATATGATTAATTTTATCCAATTTTATTTCCTTTTCAAACTTCTAAATATCATTCTATTTAGGGGTATTTATTGTCCAAACAAATGATCCATGCTACAACGGTCTAGGATTTAGCATGTAGAGGACAACTATACATTATATCTAACACATAATTATAAGAGTGAATTCATGCAAAAGTGATTAGATAGAAAAATCAACATACATTCAATGGAGTCTAAGTATGATACTTGAAGAGAAGAAATTTTTTTTTAAAGATAGTGAATAGGGAAAGTAATGGTGATTTAAATTTTATTAATGATATATTAGATACGTAGATCATGATATCTATCAATATGATAATGCATGGCATCTCCCTTAGCTAGATATATATATTACACATTTATACATTTATTACAAATAAAAAGTTACAAATGTTATTGCTTATAAAAAATACTATCACAAGTCATTTAATCTTACTTTTTAGGCAATGGTTAACCTTCTAGGTATATGGTGGATAACTATCAAAATGGATGTATGTCAGTTTTTAGTTTGAAAAAACATTTTGGAAAACCATGTGGTAAGATTAAGGAGTTACATGGATGTGTTTAAGTTAATTAAAGTGTTTTTACATGAGTCTACGAGTCTAGAATGTAGAACTCCAAGCAATTGAAAGATTGTTCCATAGGACTGTGAGTAAGTTCAAGTGTGTTCAATGAGGCTATAAACAAGTGTGATCATGTTATATGGGACTAAAAGTATGTGAAAGTGTGGTGAGTGGGACTATCATAAGTTACAAGATTTTTTTTAGTAGTATGAGCAATCATGATTGTGTTATAAGGTACTGTGAGTTGAACTATTAAGTGATATATATGTGCCCTATGCCATTACAAAAAGGATAATTATACAAAAGATGGTATCTATGTATGAATGGTTCACCCTTTATTTAAAATCAATGGTTTCCATTATGTCATTATGTATTTGCTTAAATTTCACATGAAGATACTATGTGTTATACTAATTATCTTGATCAACATATTACCCCATTTTTATCACTTTGAATAGTTGATATGTGACAAGGTGGGTGCATGTGTATGTAACTTCAATGATATTTTTCTTATCTGTTGGGAGAAAATGTTTGGGATTGAGATAAGAAGGATGTTGTGTCACTACTAGCTCAAAAATTTAAAGAACATAAGGTTAAATAATATCCATAATGAATAGTGGGTGTATGCAAAATTATGGAAGTAAATCAATAATGAAGGCATTTTCACTAGTTTAACACATAGTGGTGTAAGAACCATACTGTAGATGATTTATCTTCTAGTGTGGAACTTTAAATGACTCCTTATAAAGGTAAAACCAAACTTTATATTTGACTCAAAATGCATGAGGTGTGTGATGTGCATCATGGCACTACACATATTTTATTTGGTTTTGAGAAAGGATATGTATAAAAAATATTTTTGACATTATCATTTATTGGCACTTTCTCTTGCATTAATATTTTAAGCTTAAATATCTCTAAATGAATACTTTAAAGGTTGCACTAAGAAAGAAGTGGGTAGGCCTTTGATGATTTCTAAGATATGTGTTAACTATGTCATGATCATTTCATTCCTATCCCCAGTTTAGCTTCCTCAAATTTATCTTCATACCTACTTCATTCAACCCTATTTCATGTAGTTTTACTAGTTATGTAATTTTTTATGGCATCATCTATGATGCTACCATATTTTTCATGCATTATCCTTCATTGTATTGTATCATAGTGTATGACGTATTTCTAATTTTCTATTTTTAGCATTTGTATTGCTTTAACAAGATTGACATATTTTAATTGCATCTGAGTCCTCATAACTACATTGATTTATTAAATGGTATCAAATCATCTTAGATTTGGATACTTGGATAATACATTATGAAAGGCACATTTCATTCCAACTATATACATACATTATTTAGAACTTATTTTCTCTAATTTCACTCAAACATATACCATAATCACATTGAAAGATTCATATGTATAATCTTGTCTTGATGGATGCTTATATTCTGGAAGTCATAGAGATTTACTAGGAGATATTTTTTATCTTAGATATTTTTTTATCCATCCTTTGAGGTTCTCACAACCACAAAATTTTCTTGAAAAACACCATAGGCTAGGGGGAGATTGAATTTTGATGGGTTCTCATCAAGGTATGTATTTATAACCTTATGCTCTTTCCTTTATTTCATTTAGTAGATAGATGTTTCTTGATGTTCAGTAGATAAACATGTGTGTGTATTATTTTCTATATTCTCTCTATGAATATACTTAGTGTGGATATATGATTTCTTGAACTTGAAATTTATCCATTTTAGGTTTCCTACAATCCACTTTTTTTATCATGGCACCTTACCCATTTTTATCATTCTATCCCTCCCCTTTAGTTTATCTTACTTTACTTATGCATTTATTTAGGTTAATTGGTTGCAATATAAAATACTTACATAGAGGTCTATTATATCTGTCCCATTTTTTATTTTTCCAAATGATTTGAAACCCTTTCCATTGATATTAGTGATATAGGTCCCCTTGGTTTCTAGGTTTGTGGATTCATTAGTCACTACCTAAACATTAAGTATCATAATCTATTTTATTAACCTTATAAGATTTAGGATCTATAGAGATAGGATAGCTAAATGATAATTATCTTATGCATATATTCCATTGAAATAGACATGAAGCTTATTGGCGGAAAGTATTTAGGATAATAATTATGGATTAGTAATCAAATTATATAAATATTACCTTTGTATCCATAAACACTACTATCATATTTGACACTACCATTAATGCTAGTGCTTAATTATGATGCAAGTGTTTAGTACAAAATAATGACTAGATGTCAATGCAACTAACTTCATTGTTATATGTGTTTTGTCACCTTTATGTTGATATACTTGGATCTAGGATACATGTTGTCACTCTTTTCTAGTTGATAAAATCCTATCTCTTCACTCTTTTCACCCTTGAAATGAGTTTTCCAAAAAATGGGTTAGTGGGATCATGATGTCATGCTAGACTCAACAAACTCTTTGTCACTGAGTGATACCTACATAGTTAATACTCCAATTATGGCCTTAGAATTATTTGGATCTCTCTTATTTGTGGGAGTGTGTGTGCACAAGGATGAAATATAGTATATGAATATGAATACAATGATCTAGCATGTAACATGATAAATATCACTCACGTGCTTTGAATGCTTCAAACCATTCATATTGTTGATATTAATATGGATAAGTAAAATGGGATGAGCAAGGTATAATAAATTGGTTGTGCAATTGATTAAATGATTCTTGGTAGGTGTTTGCCTCATATTTTATAGATGAGGCATGAAAATTCTTAGACTTGTATTCATACGAATTTTTTTTTAAATATCTCATGGTAGGGTTCACTAAGATAAATAAGTTGACCCTTAGGTTTCAAAACCTTTAGAATTTGGATGAATTTTTTTAACTACACACTAGATAAAGATGTGGACACTACAATTGATGGTAGTGTCCCTTTATGGTTAGTAGTGTCAAGAAGGCTATAAAATATGTATGGATATGAAATTGAAAGTGAAAGATGTTTATCTGATTTTAATATTTTTATGTAGTGCAAAATATTAGGTCATTATAATGATATGGATCGAACTAATAAATAATCATTTAGGGACAATGAAATAGTGAATGTGAGCCTTTTGGTAGTATGTAGGTCTAAAATTGAAGGGTAGATACCTAATTGATATTTTTTAAATGTAAAATATTGAGATGGTATAAATATTTAGTTATAGTATGTAAATTTTACCCACTTTAATGTAGTAATGTATAAGGATGAAATTATTGATTCAAAGGAAATAAATGGGCACCTATGTATAAAACACACCTTTCCTTTGCTTGAGACCACTTTGAGTGTTTTTATAGTGTATAACATGTAACCAAGAGCATGTGAATATATAAATTATCATGCATAATCTTAAATTTTAAATAAATGTAATTCTTAAAAAGAAAGAGAATAAGAAAGGAGTAAAACTATGTGTTAATGTAAGCATGTTACCTCTTGATGTCTTAAATGTGTAAATATGCTTATTTATGAGCCATTAGAGATATAAAAAATCAGATATAAACCTTGGATAATTAAAGAGAGATATTTGAAGGTGTTATGCCCCCAATCTAGTGCATGTATGAGTTGTGACATGACCATTGAAATCATTATATCTCAATCAAACCACTCAAGTATCAATATGTAATCTAGTGAGGGTGAGTTATTTACTCAAATCATTATATAAATATTGTCAAATTAGATTATTTAATCACTCTAACCTATAAATTTGGTAAGGCTAAATGATTTTTTCACTTTAACCTATAAATTTAAAACAAGTACTACAACAAAGAAAGGCTCAGTAACTATACATCCTTATGTAATTGGTATATCTTGGTGAGTAGTTTAATTTTTTATTATTATTATTATTATTATTATTATTATTATTATTATTATTATTATTATTATTATTATTATTATTATTATTATTATTATTATTATTATTATTATTATTTTGAAATGTGATGAAATTTTAGATACTAAAACTAAATATATATAGCATATGTTTCTCTTACATTTGAAAAATATCAATCAAGGCTCTACCCTTAGGTTATATACCTCCATGCTACCAAAAGGCTTGCATTGATCATATGATTGTGCCTAAATGAATTTCCATTTATCTGAACCATATAATTTTGATGACATAGGTCTCATGTATTTCATGAAAAAAATTACACCTAAAAAACATCATTCACTTTTAGTTTTATATCCATACCTATATTTTAGCCTTTTAGACATTATTGGCCACAAAAGAACACTACCACCGATGGTAGTGTCTAGATCCTTATCTAGTTTATAGTTTCCAAAATTCATCCAAATTAAAAATGTTTCAAATCCTATAGGTCATCATATTTGTCTTATTTAACCCTACCATGAAATATTTTGAAATAGTGTGGTATAAATACAAGTCTAATCCTTCTAAATCTATATCTAGTGAATACCAAGTAAACACCTACTAAAGTTAAATAAATCAATTTCAAAACCAATATATTATACCATATTCATCCATATTTTCATATCAAGTATATTAGTATTCATATTAGAGATCTGAAGCATCTAAATATTATCTCATGAGTGATATTTGTCAAATTTCAAGCTAGATCATTGCATGCACAATCATATAGTATACTTCACCATTGTGCACACACTTTACCACACATAAGGGATAACTACATAAGTATGAGGACCTATTTAAAGTATAGGACATGTATGAAGCACACATTTATAGTGGGTCTTCATGGAAGATGGAAACCATGATCCCACTAATCCATTTTTCAATGAATTCATTCCAAGGGTAAATAACTAGGGTTTGTAAATAAACAAAAAATAATGACATGTATCCCATTTTTGAATACATAAACATAACGATGATAGAAAACCAATAACACTAAATTTGGTCACATCTATATCTTTTCATTATTCCTTATTGGACACTAACATCATAGTCAAACACTAGAATTGATAGTAGTGTCCAGATCTGATGGTACTATCTATAGCTACAAGTATAATTTCAATAATCTAAAGACTAATCTAGAATACTAATCCCACATTATTTATAATTAATTCAATTCCATATATAAATGTGCATAGCAAACCAAATGAGTATAATTATTTTTTATTTATTGTAATAGATTTCAATAGATGTACTTTAGTATTTTTAGGAATCTCAGTTGTATAAATACATAATATTATTTAAGTTATATACTAATTAGCCTTATAATTCCCAAAAATACTAAAGTACAATATTGAAATCTATTATAATAAATAAAAAATAATTATACCCATTTGGTTTGCTATGCACATTTATATCTGGAATTGAAATAATTATAAATAATGTGGGATTAGTATTCTAGATTAGTCTTTAGATTATTGAAATTATACTTGTAGTTGTAGATAGTACCATTAGATGTGGACACTACTATCAATTCTAGTGTTTGACTATGATGTCAGTGTCTAATAAGGAATAATGAAAAAATAATTATACCCATTTGGTTTGCTATGCACATTTATATTTGGAATTGAAATAATTATAAATAATGTGGGATTAGTATTCTAGATTAGTCTTTAGATTATTGAAATTACACTTGTAGCTATAGATAGTACCATCAGATCTAGACACTACTATCAATTCTAGTGTTTGACTATGATGTTAGTGTCAATTCTACTATCAATTCTAGTGTTTGACTATGATGTTAGTGTCAATTCTACTATCAATTCTATTGTTTGACTATGATGTTAGTGTCCAAGAAGAAATTATACTTGTAGCTATAGTTAGTACCATCAGATCTGGACACTAATATTGTTTAAGTTCTATATTAATTAGCCTTATATATATATATATATATATATATATATACATATATATAGCTACAAGTATAATTTCAATAATCTAAAGACTAATCTAGAATACTAATCCCACATTATTTACAATTATTTCAAGTCCAGATATAAATGTGCATAGCAAACCAAATGGGTATAATTATTTCTTATTTATTGTAATATATTTCAATATATGTACTTTAGTATTTTTAGGAATCTCAGTTGTATAAATACATAATATTATTTAAGTTCTATATTAATTAGCCTATATATATATAGACATATATATATATATATCACCATTTTTCTTGATTTTTTTAATATTATTAACCCTATACTCACCACAGATCTAAAATATAGGGTTAAATATTGGGTAAACCTAACCTCTATGTTTTTCCATGATACTCCTAGTGTGCTCTATGGTTTTCCTAATTTCTAATTTGTTAATTTTTTTCAAAAATAAAATTGTTTTCAAAATCAAATGAATACATTAACATAATGGATTTCTCACTAGAATTTTTGTGTCTTTTTTATCCAGTCCCCATTTCAATACTTAGAACATTCCAAATGGATAAAAAGGAACCTATTCCTTTCCTAAACTTAAGGAGGGTCATAGATATGATGCCTCTAACTAGGTCCATGTTATCACTCTTCAAGGAGTAATGTGTCCCATCCTATTTTTTCAAATGAATGTAATCAATATGTCCTTTATAAAACCCCTCCACCTCAAACCTCTCTCATTGTATGTTGTTTGGGAATTTGAATATGTCATTCCATGTTGATTGGAATTTAAATATGCCATTCCTTTTGATTGTGAGACATTCAAACATGCCCCTTATATGAGGTCTCCTAGGACCATTCCTTTTCATTACACTGTGTGTTGTTATTAGTACGCTTGATTTTTTGTTAAGATTTTAATATTATTCTCTAGATATTGGCATAATATATATCATGCATCTTAGGACTTGATGTTATCACATATTGTGATCGTAGTTGATATATCTAGTTTGATATGTAATCCCCATATTCTACATGATTCATACATAAATTATATAACTACCTTATCCTTTTGAGGTAAGGTACCTTCCATATTCAAGTTCCATTGCCTTAAAGGTGGGATTCATATCAATGGGAGAATGTCATAAAAAATGACCTCAAAATTTTCATATTTTGTATATTTCAGTGGTGTCATGTCATAAAGTCATTACCTCCACACTTATACACATTCTCACTATCTCTAGATTTTAGTGGGGGCATGTCATAAAAATATGACCTCCTCACATATACACATTTTTAGTATCCCTATATTTTAGTGTGGGCATGTAATAAAAACATGACCTCTACACTTATACACCTACTCAATATCTCCATATTTTAGTGGTGGCATGTCATACATAAATTACCTCCACACTTGCATAATCTTTAATTTAGTTTCATGATTCTGATATATAGTTAGGTCAGATCTTATAAATTGCACCAATTTTATATAGATTTGAAATAGATTTTTTAATATTTATGAAAAATATAGTAAAACTTACACATATTATAAGTACATATGACCTACTATTTCACCAAAAATTAAAAATCTTAACAATTATACTAATCATCATGATACACCAATTATACGATGATGTATTGTGATCTATCTTTTTTTATTGTGTAACAAGATGTTAATTTTATAGGTTTAAGTGATTCAATCATTAAAAATCATTATGGTTATGTATTTAAGTGATTAAATAACCCAATATCACCATATTAAATAGAATGAGT
>JARHVA010004987.1:615000-830000 GCA_037957365.1 Torreya grandis
TATACTATAAAATAATCCAAACTAAATATTTCCCATAAAGTGACGGATGAGGATGTGAATTATATTCCATTTTCACTTCTGGACCTTTCCTAAAATCATCCTGTAAATGACTATTAACTGTCTTTTGATTTTGGTGATCATTAAGTTATGAACCTGAATCCTTTAGAGGATCACCAAAGGTAATATTTTGGTTATCAATAAGATATTATATATTATTCTTCTAGTTATAACATCTATTTTTAAAATACCCATTGCCTTGGTCTTTATCACAATAAACATTAACATCACATCCTTTGGGTAGAGGTCAACTCATATCAACCTCTATAGAAGGATGGATAGATATGAGATGACACTCAACAAGTTTCTAAAGTAAAGAACTGGGAGACTCAGGTAATCATGTTAATTGTATCTTAGGTCATTAGATAATAAGATCCAATTAGGTTGTTGTGACATTTCATTATGCATTTTAGTTATTTCCTATTTAGATTTTTTAGGTTTCAATTTGTAGCTTACAGTAATATGAAATTTGGTATTGTATGTATTTAGTTTATTTTGTACATAATTATACTTGTTCAATTTAATAATCTTCATTTTATGATCTTGAACAATATGGTATAAGTCATCCAAATATTTTAAATTCTTGAAAACAATTGAATCATGTAATGGGTCGAATAAAATTTTCTTGAAGATGTCTTGAGTTACTCTATCTGCTATTAAATTTATCATTTTGGCAAACATTATTTTATATCTCAAAACATATTCATTGACATGTTCATTTCCTCTTATTTTTTATTTGTGATTTGGGCATGTGAAATATTTTTAGTTATTTCAAAATATAAATGTTATAAAAATTGATCAACTAGAGGTTTGAATTCTCTCACTGAGTGTGTTGGTAAATCACAAAACTATCATAAAGCATAGTCCTTAAGGCTAATTGAAAATAATTTGGTCATAGTTTTATCAATGGAGGCATAATCAAGGCATGCCACATATAGAGATCAGAGATGTTTTTCAAGATCACCCTTGTCGTCTTAAAATGTGAACTTGGGTATAATAAAACTAGTTTTAAAAGGCTTTAAAGATAGTTCATGTGTAATAGAATTATGTAACATGTATTTTGAATCAATATCATGAGGGTACATTAAAGAATTTTTTTAACTATTGGTAACCTTAAATTCTAAATATTTTATATTTTCTAGAAGAACATTCACTATAGACCCATATCGACTAATAGTAAATAGTTGATAACTCGTAAAATGGGATCTGTAAACATGGTTTGGTTGATATAGGTATTGAAACCAAAATTTGAGTTGAACCATTCACTATCTTCACAATATATGTAGCAATATGATTTTGGTCCTTAGGGAATAATAATTTGAAAACATAATCCATGCCCCCACTAGATGTAGGAATATATGATGTACTCAAGGGGAGCGATAATTCATTTGTTCCTTTTACTTTTTAAGTTTCCAATATGGTTTTATGGATCTGATAAAGATCCTTAGGATTTCAACAAATATGCTCTTGAAACATAATATAACTTGCATTTTCTCTTTTATTCATGTTAATTATTTGAATTAGATTCATTTTTTTCATTATTAGAATCATCTTCTACAATAACTTACTTAGTATTTTATATATTTTCATAATTTCAAATCTCATTAGGCATAGGATTTGATAAATCATTAGTTTTATACATATTATCTGGTTAAAAAAGAAGGTCAAATTGTTCCAGAAAAACACTACATAATCTAGGGTTGTGCCTAAGTTTCATATAGATAATAGAATAAATTTTTAAAAATGGTAATAAAAAAACATAGGATGCTAAATACCCTAGGGAAAGACAAGATTTGTATAAAAAGATATAAAGGTCAATTTCATGAAATATGTAACCTTAAATTTAAATGACTGGGAATATGGTTAATAATATATAAATAGTTCAACCATAAGTGTGATAACCTAATATATAGTAGACTAATTAATTACTAACTTAGATAAATGAATATTATAAATAATAATACCAAGGAATGCTAAATATAGAAAGTGTAAACTTGAAATATGTTTAATTGATCAATATACCAAAGAGAAATTATACTTAGTTGGGTTCAGTTGTGAAATCAGATCAAAATGGGAAACATGTGAAAAGTATGCAAGATCAATATTATAAATTAGTTGTCAGATTTTAGAAATAATACTTTTATAGTCATGGAGACTACTATTAGATATGGACCTACTATTGATGCTATTATATAAATGTGATGCAAGTTTCTAGTATGTAATAATGATTGGATATAAATGTGATTAACTTCATTGTTATGAGGTTTTTGTCACCTTTTTTTATGATATATTTATATATGGGAAACATGTTGTTCTTTGCTAATTGATCAAACACTAGATCTTCTAAATTCTTCACACTTAGAATGAGTATGATAAAAAAATTCTTAGTGGACTCATGTTATTGAGTTAATCTCAATGACCCAACTATCATTGAGTTCTACTTACATATCCAATCCTCTAAGTAGAGACATAGGCTTATGTAGTTATCCCCTATGTATGGGAGTGTGTGTGCACAAGGGTATAATATAGTATATGAAGGTACATGTATTTATATATATTTTAACCTAAAAATTATCACTGATGGGATACTTTTTGAATGATTCAATACTTTTTTATGACTTTTACCATGATTGACAAAAAAATACAGACGAATAAGGTATAATAACTACATTGTGAAAGTGATTGAATTGTCCTTGGTAGGTATTTTCTTGGTATTTTATAGATTAGGAATGAGAATTCTTAGAATTTTATTTATATCACACATTTTGAAAATATATCACAATAGGGTTAATTAAGATAAATAAGTTGACCCACAGGTTTTGAAACATTTACAATTTGGATGACATTTAACAATTAGACACTACATAAGGATATTGACACTACCATCAATGGTACTATCCCTTTATGGTTGTTAGTGTCTAAAAAGATGAAAAAAATATGTGGATCTAAAACTAATAGTGAAGGATATTTATTAGGTATTAATCTCTTTATGTAGTGTAAGAAATGTTGGTCTTCAAAATGATATGGATCTGACTAACAAATAATCATTTAGGCATAGTGAGATGGTAAATACAAGCCTTTCAACAATAATAAGGTGTAGAATAGAAATTTGGGTCCCTAATTGATATTTTTAAAATTTAAAATTAAAAAATGCTATAAATAATTCATTTCAATATTTACAACAGTTCTATTTTAGTTTTATCTTTTAGTGAACTAAATCCACCATCCTAATACCATGTTGTTTCCAATTTTTCCTTCAATAAAATACAATGGCCAACCTGGTATAATTAAATTTCATTCTTTTCCTTGATCTAATTTCATAAACCATCCCAATACATTATCATCCTTATCTATTAATGGCATCAGCTAGATTAAGTCATTTTATGCATTTATGGACTGCATCGACTAACCTGATATAATTATATTATTTCTTTATAACTACATCAATCAATAGAAATACAATTATGTTTGTTTCATTTTTTCATAATTTATCCCATATTTTTTACTTCATGTTTATTTAAATTAATTTAATGATGTAAATTGGTTTTGAAGATTGACTTTCATGCATTATTTTCTATTTTTTGGTTTTCCATAGAAACTATGTTCTGATAGTTTTAAAACAACTTAGTGACTATTGTGTAGGAGTATGTGGTATAATATTTAAAATAAATCATGGAATGAAATGATTTCATAAATTTTTATATCCATAATACAACACTAAACATAACCTTTATTTTCCACGTTACCTTATGGTATTTCAAAAATGACTAGGATTCCCTTTTTATTAAACTTTAGGAAACTCTCCACCTATTTTGTTTTATGGTGCACCTAAGAGGAGTGTATCTCCAAGAGAACTTAATCTCACTGTATACTCAATATAAGGGTTACTATATTAAAATCAAAATTAGGCTATGTAGTTAGTATTTTGAAACATTTGGTTAACATTAATTGATGACTGAGTAAGTACATTTTAGATCCCACACTATCAATCAAATATTTTTAGTACATATACCTAATAATATTTTTTTTAGTAATTAACTAGATGCAATTTATTTCCTTAATTACATTTTATATTGTAAATCATATCAACTAGCTTGGTACAATTTCATGATGTGTGTTATAACTCAATTGACCAATTCAATATAATTATCTATGTTTTAGGACTACATCAAACACCAAAATATAGTATGTTGTATTTTCCTCCATAAATACATTAGTTAGCCTGATATAATTACCTTTTACTAATCTAAAACCAATTTCATTAAATGACCTATTATAGTTTTTTATCTTCTTTCAGAGTACGTTGAAATGTTTGACAATCTATTTTACACTAATTTTTTTACCTAATTGCATCATCTAGTTAAATATGTTATTATTTTATTGAATATCTACCTAATTGAATACATTAGATAAATTGATACAGTCTCATATATTCATTATATTTATGCCTGAGTGTATTGACCAACTCAATATAGTTTGTCCATTTCTTGCCTCACTACATTATCTAATTCAATACATTTTGTCTATTTATATCTTGATTACATCATCTAGATAAATCCATTATTATTATTCCCATCTCAATTCCTGACTACATTGACATGTCTAACACATTATATTTATAGCCTCTTTCCATCCCTCATGAAATACATCTTCATTGATTCAAAACAAAAAACCTATAAAGATATGATGGGCACCAATTCTTGTAAAGAATATAAGTATCACCTCCATTATACTACCATATAAAATTAGCATACATTAAATTTTCATGTGGCCACTAGAACAACCAACTATGATCCACCTACTAAAACCACATAAATTGATCCATTCAATTATCACCCACACATGTCTATCATAGAAGATGAAATCTATCTTGAATACACTACTAAAATGATCATTTATAGTAATTATCATACTAATCATAGGTATAATTACCCAATTATAATTTATCATCTTATGATTTCACCTCTTTTGGTTTTCCCTCCTTCCCCTATTCATAGATTTTCATCAAATTTGTGGCAAGTCATTACACAAAAATCCTCCTTCTTTCATCCTCCACCATGCTTAGTATTGATTCTAACTTTATGGGTCTTAACTTTATCTATCCTACTCAAATAACCCATAATCATATCCGTGTCAATTATATAACTATTGAATCTCAATAAGCTACACAAACTTCTTGTCATATCTAGAAAACTCTTGATACTCATCATATTTTGCTAGAAGCCATGAAATAAATGGTTGCCTTTCAAAACACTAATAACAATCAAATGATGTAGATGGAAAATCAACTTTTGAAAATGTAAAATCATCCTCAATAACCTCAGTGTGGAATTTAAAATCCAAATATGCACATGGAAATATAATTTCCCAAGTTATATATATGAGGTGTCATGGATATATATAACCCCACCCACATTATCCATGTTATTCTTCCTAGTGGATCTAATAAATTAACACTCTCACAACCTCCCATGGGAAGTCTATTACATCCTCCTTCCTCTTCTTCAATTTCTATGGAAAACTTGTAAGTTCACAAGCCTATTTACTTATATAATATTAAGAAAAACCTTCATAAAACCTCAGCAAGAGAACTTGATCCAACATGCCAAACAAAACATTGGTATGATTCCCAAACAATGTTTTGGTATCACATAAATTGGGGACACACCCAAGAAACCTTTAAACAACTTAATAAAATTAATCTCTATATTATCCTTAGTCCCAAATTCAATCATGAATATGTGGTATGACAACATCAATAAGCATATAAAAAGGTAGCTAAGGCCCATGAATTGAAAATCAAACATGAATCCCTAATTATGCCCACCTTGCCATCTATATATACCACTTATTAAACATACACAAAAAAAACAACACAATCCTATTCATCCCACTATCAAAATGTTTTTGAAACCAAGTTTAACCCTCCCACTTATACCAATGAAGATAACCTATAAAAAATGAATAACTTGATCACATAGTCACTTACATTGACCCTTATCCTCATCTTAGTCATACTCATTACCTACTTTTTGATCAATTTAGGATACCTATCCATCTTATTTTTTAGATATATTATTACCAATCCATCTATTCATCCCACATCAAATATATCAATGTAATAATCTTTTTCTTAAATATCCCTACCACATCAATCACTACAATCTAATCTGCTTGTTCTTTTTTTACTATATCACCCATCATGATATAATCTATTTTTCTTATTGCTTTATGGATATTACATCATCTAGATTGATATAGTCAACCATTTCTAAACCAATACTGATTGCATTAGCTACCCTAAAATAGATGTTCCTAGATTTGTTTTAACTACCTCATCTAACTTGATTCCATCCAATTTTGTCACGCAATCCCATAATGATGTCTAAACTAACTTGATACAATTTATTTTTAGATTTTATGTGCAATAAAATACATCAACTAGCTTGATGGTGTAATTTATGTCAAACCAAACTACATCAACCAGACCAAGACTACATAGTTCCTTCCCTAATTAGTTTAAATGCACCCCAATCCATCTTACGGTTTTTATGGTTCACCATTATTCACCCTTATTTTAGTCATACCTATATTTCTTAAGATTTAAATAGTTGGATCCCACTAAATAAAATTATAATCTCCATTATCAAACTTTATTTCTTTCACTCATGAGGAATTCTTCACTCCATATCAATAACATATCAAAGAGTCTTATATATGATAAAAAGATGGAAAATGAGGTAACCACATGTGTTGGACAAATATGTAAAGTTAATTTAATCTCACCAATAATGTGATGTGATTTTCCATCAAATTCTTCAACCCTTTTTGTATAAGGGTATAAATCATCATGTGTGTATCCAAACTATGTAAGTAATGTCACAGTATATATGTTCTCACTAGCACCATTATCAATCATAACACTATATATAGGCTAAAGATCAAGGTATGCTTGAATAAATAATGAACAAATATCTATGTCATTGTCCACTATTTCACTTGCATCAAATGTAATAGAATGTATCCCAACCATAGGAGATACTATGCATGTATAAGTTTCACTAATCCCATATAAAGAGTGACCATAACGTGATGGAGGAGGATGTTCATTATATTCCATTTTCACTTGTGTATCTTTCCTAGAATGATCCTGCAAAGGATTTTTAACTATCTTTTGATTTTATTGATCACTAGTTTGTGAACCTAAATCATTTGGAAGATCATCAAAGGGAATGTTTTAGTTATCAATAAGATATTAGATCTTATTCTTCTAGGTATAAAATTTGTTCCTATAATATCCATGGCCTTGGTGTTTATCACAGTATGAATTAACATTATTTCCTTTTGGGTAGAGGTTGACTCATATCAACCTCTATAGGAGGTTGGAAAGATATGATATGATAATCCATAAATTTATAAAGTAAAGAAGTGGAATACTCAAGTAATCATGTTAATTTTATCTTAGGTCATTGGATAGTATGAGCCAATTAGGTTGCGAAATTGCATTAAGCATTTTGGTTGTTTAATTTTTATGTTTTGTAGGTTTCAAAGTTTAGCTTAGATTGATATGAAACTTGGTATTATATCTATTCAGTACGTTTTCTATATAATTATACTTTTTTAATTAAATAAGCTTCATTTTATGATCTCAAACAATATGGTATAAGTCATCCAAATATTTGAAATTCATGAAAATAGTGGAAGTATGTAATGGGGAAAATAAACTTTTCTTGAAGATGTCTTGAAGTACTTTAGCTGCCATTGGATTTATCATTTTGGCCAACATTATTTTAATTCTCAAAACATATTCATCGATAGTTTCATTTCCTCTTATTTGATCTTTATAATTTGACCATGTGAATTTTTTTAGTGATGTTTAAAGAGAATTGTTATAGAAACTAGGACTAGAGGTTTGAATTCTCTAATTGAATATATTAGTAAATCATAAACCATTATAAATTATAGTCCTTAATTCTAATTGAAAATAATTTGGTCATAATTTTATCATTGGAGGTATAATCAAGGGATGTCATATATAAATATCAGAGATGTTGTTCAAGATCACCCTTGTCATTATAAAATGTGAACATGGATGTAATAAAACTAACTGGAAAAAGGTGTAAAGATATTTCATGTGTAATAGTATTATGTAACACATATTTTGAATCAATAGCATGAGGATATGCTAAAACATTTTTTTCAATATTGGTAACTTTATATTCTAAATATTTTATAATTTTTAGAATCAATGTCACTGTAAACCCATTTAGATTAACAATAAATAGTTGAGAAGTCACCAAATAGGATCTATAAACATGGTTTGGTTGATGTAGGCATTCAAACCAGCATTTGAGTTGAACCATTCACTATCACCATGGTATATGTAGCAATAGGATTTTGGCCCTCAAGGAATAATGGTTTGAAAATATAATCCATGCCCTCACTAGATGTAAGAACTGATGATGTGCTCAAGGGGAGTGATAAAACATTTGTGCCTTTTAATTTTTTAGTTTCCAATATGGTTTTGAGGATCTCATCAGGATCCTCAATATTTCAAAAAATATACTCTTAAAACATAGTAATAGATTGAAATTTCTCTTGATATATTTATTTATCTTCATTATTTGAATTAGATTCATTTTTTCATTATCAAAATCATTTTATTTAATAAATTCCTTAGAATTTTGTTTATTTTCATCATTGAATTTCTCATTGGGCATAGGATTTGATAATTCATTGGTTTGAGAGATATTATGTGGTAAAATAGGTATGTCCAAGTGTTCAATAAAACTACCATATAATCTAGGGATATGCCTAGGTTGCATATAGATAATAGTATAAATCTAGAAAACATGAAAATAAAAAATCATAGGACATTGAATACCCTAGGGAAAGATAAGATTTGCATAAAGAGACATAAAGGTCGAGTTCATGGAATGTTTAACCCTAAATTAAAATGAGTGGGAATAGGTTTAAAAATATAGAAATATTTTGAGAATAAGGGTGATAAATGTATATATAGTAGACCAATTAATTTTAAAATTAGATAAATGAGTATTCTATATTATAATTGTGAGGAATGTTAAATATAGTAAGTGTAAATTATCTAGACCAATGATTGAAGGTGGTATCTAAATGTGATGTAGGTTTCTAATATGGAATAATCAATAGATCTCAATGTAACCAAATTCATTGCTGTGATTTTTATGTCACCTTTTAGGATTACATATTTAGATTTGGGAAACATGTTTTTCTTTGTTAATTGATCAACCAGTAGATCTTCCAACTTCTTCACACTTGGAATGGTATGCCAATAAATGGGTTAGTGGGATCATGGTGTCAAGTTAGCTTCAATTACTCCTCTACTATTGAGTGTTACCTACATACCCAATTATCTAAGTAGGGATTTAGGCTTATGAAGTTCTCTCTTATGTATTGGAGTGTGTGTATACAAGGGTATAATATAATATATGAAGATACATATATTTATCTAGCTTGTATCTTGATAAGTATCGATCATGGATAATTTTATTATGATTCAATACATTAATTGACTTAAATCATGGCTGAAAAATAAATAAGGATGAATAGGGTATAATAACTACATTGTGCAAGTGATCAAAAGGGCCTTGGTAGGTGCTTGATTAACATTTTATATATGAGGAATGATCATTATTAGACTTTCATTTGTATCACACATTTTTAAAATATCTCACATTAGGGTTAACTAAGACAAATATATTAACCCCTAGGTTTTCAAACATTTGTAATTTGGATGACTTTTGGCAACATAACACTAGATAAGGATCTAGACACTACCATTGATGATATTTTCCCTTCATGGTCTATAGTGTCTAAAAGATTAAAAAATAGTTATGCATATAAAACTAATAATGAAGGATATTTATTAGCTTTTAAGCTTTCTATGTAGTTTAGGAAACATTGGTCTTTGAATGATGTGGATCTGACTAAGAGACAAGCAATTAAGCATAGTGAGATGGTGAATTCAAGCATTTTAACAACAAGAAGGTCTAGAATTAGACGGTGGAGACCTAATTGATATTTTTAAAATTTACAATTTTGAAATGTTATAAATAATCATTTTTAGTCTTTACAAGAGTTCTATTATAATTTTCTCTTTTAGCGAACTACATCCACCATCCTAATGCCATATTGTTTCAAAGTATTCCTTTAATAAAATGCATCATCCAACCCAATACAATTATATTTCATTTTTCTCCTTTAATGAATTGCATCATCCATCCCAAAACATTTTTGTCTTAGTTTACCTTTCTAGTTAACTATATTGTAGAGCTTGATACATTCTCCTCCATGTATATGAATGGCATCTACTAGACCGAGTCATTTTATTTTTTTATAGACTGCATCAACCAACCTGATATAATTATATTATGTGTTTATAATTACATCAATCAATGCAAATAAAATTGTGTTTAATTTTTTGCATGCCCATTCCTATTGACTTCCTATTTATTTCAATTCATTGAATGTTTTAGATTAGATTTCAATATTGATTTTCAAACATTATTTTCTATTTTATTGGTTTTCCATAGAAACTATCTTCTTATAGTTTTTAAACAACTTAGTGACTATTGTGTAGGGGTATGTGGTATATTATTTAAAAGGAATCATTGAATGAAAGGATTTCCCAAATTATTATAGCCACAATACAAAACTAAACACAACCTTTATTTTCTACTTTGCCTTATGGCATATTAGAAATGACTAGGATTCCCTTTTAATTAAAATTTTATAAACTGTTCACCCATTTTATTTTATGGTGCACCTGAGAGGAATGTATCTCCAAAGGAAGTTACTCTCACTATATACTCATAATTGGGGTTAGTTGGTTAAATGCTTGATTAGCCTCTGTAGTTAGTGTTTTAAAACATTGGGTTGATAGTAATAAAAAAATGAGTAAGTATATTTGAGATCCCACACTACCAAAATATTTTTAGTACAACTACTTAATCCTAATTTTTGAATACTTAGCTAGATGAAATTTATTTATTGAATTATTTTTTGTATTGAAGATCATATCAACTAGCTTGGTACAATTCCATGTTGTGTGTCATAACTCAATCAATCAGTTCAATATAATTATCTAATTTTTATGAGTACATCGGCCACCCCAATACAATATGGTGTGTTTTTCTCCCTAACTACATTAACCATCTTGATAGAATTAACTTTTACCAATATAAAACCAATTATATTAATCAACCTATTATAGTATTATTTCTTCTTATAGACTACATCGACCAATTAAAAATAGTCTATTTTAACCTACTTTTATTTACTTGACTACATCATCCACTTAAATACATTATTATTTTACCCAATATCTACCTACCTGACTACATCAACCAGATTGATACAATCTCTTATATTCATTCTCTTTATGCTTGAATGTATTAACCAACTCAATATATTTTATTTATTTCTTGCATCATTGTAATGGCTATATCAATACATTTTACCTATATCTATCTTGATTACATCAACTATACATTATTATTTTTCCCATATCAGTTCTTGACTATGTTAACTTGGCCAATACAGTCTATTTCTAGCCTCTTTCCATCCATCATGTAGTACATCTTTGTTAATTTAGAAAAAAACTATCAAGATATGATGGAAACTAATTATCATAAAGCATCTAAGTACCACTTCCATTATACTACAATATAAAACCAACATACAATAAATTTTCATGCGGTGACTAGAACAAACAACTATGATCCACTTAGTAAAACCACATAAATTGATCCACTCAACTATCATCCACACATGACTATCATATAACATTAAATTTATTTTGAATATACTATCAAAATGATCATTGACATTATTTATCATACAAATAATAGGTATAAGGACCCAATAATTATTTAGCATCTCATGATTATACCTCATTTGGTTTTTCCTCCTTCCCTTGTGCATAGATTTTTCCTCCACCATCCCTTGTAGTGATACTAACTTGGTGGATATTAACTTTAGATTGCCTACTAAAAGTGACCACAATCATATCCATGTCAATTAAATAGCTATTTAATCTCAATAAGCTACACAAACTTCTTCTTAGAGACAAAAAACTTGTGATATTCAATAGATTTTATTGGGAGCCATGAAATAAATTGCTAACTTTAAAAAAACTAATAATAATCAAATTATGTAAATGTAAAATCAAAATTTTAAAATGTAAACTCATCCTCAAAAACCTTAGTGTGGATTTTAAAGTTAAAAGATGGACATGGAAATATTATTTTTGAAGTTATACATAAACGTGTCATGGATATTTATGACTCCACACACATTATCCATGTTATTCTCCCCACTAGATATAATAAATTAACACTTTCAAAACCTCTCATGCAAATTCCCTTACATCCTCCTCCCTCTTCTTCAAATTATGTGAAAATTTTGTAACTTCACAAGCATATTTGCTTAGCTAAAATTAAGAAACACATTCATAAAACCTCAGCTAGAGAACTTGATCCAACATGCCCAACCAAGAATTGGTAATATTCCCAAACATTTTTTGGTATCACAAAATTTGGGGACACTCCCAAGAAACCTTTAGACAATTTAAGGAAATTACTCTCTATTTTATCCTTTGTCCCAAATTCAATCACAAATTTGTGGTATTAAAACATCAACAAGTATATAAAAATGTAGTTAAGGAACTTGAATTGAAAATCAAGAATAAAGCCTTGATTATGCCAACCTTTCCATCTATAACTACCACATACTAAACATACTCAAAAAAATAACACAATCATAATCAATCAACTATCACAAATTTTGTTGAAACTAAGGTTAACCCTCCCACTTCTACCAGTGAAGATAACCTAGTTAAAATGAATAACTAGATGCACATTGTCACATACATTGAGCATTATCCTCATCATATTCATACTCATTATCCTACTTATTGATCAAATTAGGATACATATCTATCTTGTTTTTTAGATATGGCATATTAGGAAACTATTACCAATCCATCTATTCCTCCCACATCAAATAACTCAATGTAGTAATCCTTTTTAAAAACTATCCCAACTACATCAATCACTAAAATATAGTCTTCTAGTTCTATTTTACTATATCATCCATCCTAATACAATCTATTTTTCTCATCTCTTTGTGGATATTACATCAACTATATCAATATAGTCAACCATTTCCAAATCAAGATTGAATGGACTAACTACCCTAAAGCAGATAGTTCATGCTTTTAACTCCATTTTAACTACATCATCCAACTCAATTCCATTTAATTTTATCACACATTCCCATGGTGATGTATCAACCAATTTGATACATTTTATTTGTAAATTTTATGTGAAATAAATTAAATCAACTAGCTAGATGGTGTAACTTATGTCAAACCAAACTACATCATCTAGACCAAGACTACATAATTCCTTCTCTAATCAATTGAAATCTACCCCAAATCCTCCTATAGTTGATTTGGTTCACCATTATGCACCCTCAGTTCAGTCTTATATAGCTATCTTAAGATTTAATTAGTTGGATCCCATTTAATAAAATTATAATATGCATTATCAAATTTTGTTTCTTGCACTTATGAGAACTTCTTCACACCATCATAACTGATTTATGTAACTCCTATTAAAAATGATTTTTTTTCAACCTCTACCTATGGGGGAAAAAACTACCTTGCTAGGGGCCAAGGATAATATTATATAATAGTGTGGAGAAATGTGCATTCAAGTTGATGAAACTATGGATGTTTCTCTCTCACATAAGTTTCTTATTGCTTCCATGATCCTAATAAAATTTTACTTTGTGCAATATATTATTCTCTCTTCATTTATGTCTGAGTTGGTGTCATTCAAATCAACATGCCTTTATTGATGAAAGGTATGAACCTATGTCACCTCCATTTAATCATAACAACTTTTAAATACTCCAAATATAAAATTAGATCTACCCAAAGTATGTTTCAAGTATACAATAAAATTAAAATATCTCTTCTTGGTTGTGTTTAGATTCCTATCACTATCCTTATTTTCATGATTAGTGTTAAGGTCATGATATTTAAATTTTTATTATCCTATAGCATTTTTCTTGGATGACCTTGGGCTCATAAATATTATGATCCCACCCTTTTACACTTGGACATGACTAAATAAATGATTTATTTAACATGTGTATAGATGTTACTACACTTCCTTGTTTAGCTAGATTTTATGTTAGATCCTGATGCTATGATATTTGATTGAAAGTTGATGTATTTATCATGTTTATAATTATGCACTAATGATGTATGGGATTTTATTTATTTGATACTTGATTATATTTCGTTACTAATTTATTTTTTTATTGATTTTTTGGATCAGATACTACTGATGGATTCACTCAGTGGTTATAGGTGTAGATTATGATCTAGGCTAGATGTTTGCATCATCTTTTGGGGTAGTAGAGTGGTTCTAAGTAATTAGATGAGTTTTGATAGGTAACCTCATATTATTGATTTGTGTCATATCTTTGGTTAGTTATGTTATTCATTATGATATCATATTTTATTATGCCTTATCTCTTTTTATTCCTTATGTTTGGTCATATTATTATTGTTATCCCTACATGTTGCTTGATGTTGATTCCATTTTATTGGACTCCTTATCTTTTTCTCTCTCCTATGTACTCTTCACCACCCCAACACCTCTTGACACACCCTCACTGAACTTGGACTCCCTAAGATACCTACCTATGCCTACCCCCACCCTCCCATGTCATCCCTTCCACAGGATTTATTTCATGGGTGACCTTACAATTAGTAATGGCCTAGCTAATTGATCATTGTGTCATTTAGATATTTAGTAATATTTAAAATAATATCTATGTTTATTATTTATCTATACTATTTTTTGGCTTCTAAATATTTTAAAGGAATTTAAAAAAATTACTATTTATATTATTAAATTGTTATAATTTACTATTATTGTCTTTTACTCATGGCCCATATTTTAAAAAGGTCATTTATGATCATTGGTCTGAGTTGGGGTGTGGGTCACATAGAAGGGAGGGGGTTGAAAGACTTGTGATGAGGATAATTTTTATCTCTCCACATTCAATGTGGACCAAAAGGAGTATGAAAGATGGGATAGAGAGTTGGGCAAATGGTGTGGAGTAAGGGAAAAGTCATGGGAGTGGCTGGAAAACATAAGGCATAAGGAATAAGAGTAAAGTGGGAAAGGATGCATAGGGATGAGGAGTGGATAGGGAGATGGAATGGAGGAAAAGAAAATGCAGAGGAGAAGAATAAGGGTTGCGTAGAGTATTGGAAAGAGTAAGAAAAAAATTCATGGAGAGAGAGGATGCATAAAGAGAAATAGAAGAAGAGAATACATAGGGAAATGTGAGAGGGAGAAAACAAATGAAAAGGGATGTGTAGAAGAGTTTAGGTTTTAGTTTTGGAAGTTGAGCATTGGATGTTCACATAGTCAGAGGTATTTCAAATCTAGACATTAATCTATGACATTATTAAATCCATTCTTCCTACATTGGATAGGTAAGTCCCAATTTGACTATAGTTTATTATATCCTAGAATGAAATAATTTAAATTAAAAATTCCTTTGAGCATAAAAATGGTAACAAGGGAGTCAAAGTTAGTAGTTTATTATTATTGACATGTTTCTGATTATATTCCTTGTTCAAGTGAATACTTTCTTAATCAATGGGCTAGTTAATTCCATTAATTAGTATATTCCATGATTTTTATTAGTTAAACCTATAGTTGATTTTTAATGTTGAATATGAATTACTTATTTCTTGTTACCATTCAATGTTGGATTCAAATTACCTAATCCTTGTACTATAAATTGGGTGAATCAGATCACCAGTCTCTTTTTATAATTTATTAACTTGGTTTTCCCTATTTCGGATCTATACCCTACTCTACTTTTTGCACCCTCTTGGTGGTTTGACCCATGAGATAGAACTTATAAACTAGGTTGGTTCTATTAAATCCTTAAGGCAATTTTTACTCAACCATTATCATGTATTTTCCTATTGAATTATAAAGTTGATTTAGGGTTTCTATTAAATACATGGGTTGAATGTTCATTTGATAATATAAATTTATAAATATTATTAAGTTGACCTAGGTTAGTATAATAACCTTTAGGGCATAGTTTTGATTTTGTATATGTGTATATTTTCTTGGAATTAGGCTAAGTTGATTTGGGGTGTCTATTAAATTCCACAGATAGAATTTTATATGCATAATTTATCCTTTTCAAACCAAATAAATGGTCAAGATCTCTTAAATTCTCAAGGTATATTTTAGTTATTATTACATTTTATATTTTTCCACTGTGAACTAAAATCGATTTGGGTCTTGAAGTTAAAAGAGATAAGTTATTTAATGAATAGTGGTCCTTTGATTGTATTATTTCTACTTGGGAGTTCTTTTTGAATTGTCTACACTCTATTTATTAAAGGTAACAACTTGTATTTTCAAGATATTATGGCCTTAAAAGAGATTCCTACACATTTAATTAATGTTGAACCATTGTGGCATAGATAAATTCATACCCCACTTAACAAACTGGTTATTGTGTTTTCCTTGCTTAATTCGATTGGGTTAAAATTCCCTATGTGTGGTTGTGATTGGAATTTTCATGTATCAGTTTAATTACTAAATGGTTTTATGGTTTAAATAAGAGTTTTGTATTCTTTTATATTGTTGAGCCATGGGAACTAGCAAAACCTTGTTGGAAACGTCATTTCATAGAAATTAGGTTTTCATTTTTGTTAAAAAAACATTTTAACTATTTGTTGTCCCATTAATGCATATTGACTTGATTTTAACATTTGGGGATCATAAGAGGTAATGAAACCTCATAATGATCCCCTAAATCCCTCTTATTAGTCATTGACTTAAAAATTACTTTATTGTTTGAATGCCTATTGTGTTAATTTTTGTAATTTGGGACTTGTTGGCATTATGGGAATTCAGATGAATACATGGACTGATTTTTATATGTTACATGTTTTGGTTTTGAACCAGTTATGATTTATGATCATTATAGTTTTAACTGATTATTGGATTCCATAAATTTTATCTTAGGAATGTGGTATGGCTGAATATCTTGATTATCTTACATGGATTAGTTTTATTTGTTAGTCCTTGAATTTGTTAAGTATAATAATTAAATTATGTGTTTTGATTTCTATTTGTTATGATTTCTTAAATCATAGTCATGTGGCATCACCATTCCAAGACTAGACTTGAATAATTGAGCATTAACTTGTATGCTTGTATGTCTACATTATAAATATGCAGTCAAGAGGGTAATGGGTTGGTCATATTCTTGGAGGGGATCTAAGTTAGTTATCTCAAAAACTATAGTGATGGATTAGTTGAATCCATTACTATATCATTCAACATCTATAGTTATTTATCCCCACTTCTAATTTTTATTAATGATAGGTAGATATTTCTATCTTGCCTTAGAATGGTGAAGATGTATTTTGTTGATGTCATGCTATTATGTTTTGATGCCCTTTGGCTCAGAATCCAATTGATTTGAACTTCCTCCTTGACCTTGTTTTTTAAAACCACCATATAGATGATGGTTGGGGTGGTAACGACCACAGATGGTTAGGCTAATAGGGCTGGTTGGAAGGGATTTTTTGTTTGTTTTTTGTTGCTCCATTCTTGAATAACTCCTAGGATATGTATGATATGTCTGATAATGTTTTATTACATGTTTTTTACATCCTTCTTAGCATAGATGTATATTTCTTCCTTATAGCATGACCAGTGTTTGTAGTTATAACTATTTTCATTGGATTTTAGATTAGTTACATTTGGCTCTTGTCATGTTAACCTTGTATATAGTTAGGGATCCTTCATAATTAAGAAGTTCAAACTTATGTTGCCAATTATGATGTAATATGTTGGAGTTAAAATATAGTTCTAAATTCAATCTTTGTATGTACTTGGGTTTTATCTTGGATTGTTAATAAGATATTCCTTGCTAATGTTATAGTGTCACACCATATTGTTATTATTTCTTTTTTTTTACTATTATACTACCTAGCTAATCATTCTTATAATTATAACCTATAATTGGTTTGACACACTTAGTATAGTAATATTTCATTATTTAATCTTATATAATTTCTTATGTTCTCTTGATACAAACTATCATGGTAGCTTGAGTAGTGATTTGCTTAGGTAAAGAGTTCACCTATTTGGTGTTTAGGCATGTTGATTATGATAGCTTGGATTATTAGCAAATGGGAATATGAATTCGAATGATAACTATTAAGAGATATAAAATTATCTCTTTGGATCTATATTTATACTTATGATTGATTTTCCTTCATATACATTAGAGCTACTCTTATGATAGCATGGGTAGATAGAGTTATGATTTAGTGACTTTAAATTGTGTATGGAGTATAAAGACTCCTTGAATGTTGTCATTATTCAATCCTTTTGTTGTATGGTTCTTAACTATTAAATTTTTATTGATTTCATTTTTGAAATGAATAAGTTATGAGTTGAATAGATGTTAAGGTTAACTATTGTGAAAGTGTTTTATTTTAATATGTAGAATAAACTGTTGGTTTATGGTTGAAGAAAGAAATCCTAGAACATTGCAATGTGAAGTAAATGCTAATGATCTCTGATACATTCCCTTACTTATATTCTATATCTAAATTTTTTTAAGATATGTATATGCTCAGTATCACTTTTATGTATTGGTTATGCATATTATCTTCATCTTTTGTTGGCTGAAAATTCCTCATTGAGTAAGGCATTGTTATTAGTATGAGATTGGTATGTGTGTTTAGTCCCCGAGGAATATTGATTCTTGTATGTTTCTATAAATGGGTGTATTATATAATTATTGTATGCTTGAGTAAATTATATATATGTACATAGGATAAATATACCACTCCATCACATTGAATGTACTTAGTATTATGTTGATTGAAGTTGTGATTACTCCCCTACTAAGCTCCTAGGTTGTAGGAGAAATTATGTCTCAAATATTATTGTTGTAATAAATTCTTGAGTTCATATATGGTTAGAAAACACTTAAGTAAATGTGAAGGTTAAATTGGATTTTATGCTTTCCTTACCTGAACTAGTGGTTGATAAAATAATCAATGTTATGGGATAAATAATATTCATGGGATTCCATGTACCTTGGGTGTATTATTCCCCATTTACGTATGGTATCACATTATTTATTTACTAATATAGATTCATTAAAATAATTCAATGACTGATTACTAATATATTATTATCTGTTAGATGATGGAATAAGGCATTATGGTATATCTATCCATCTTTTAGATTATGGCAAGTATTATTGTAAATTGATTGAAATCTCTTCATGCAAATGGTATTTTGTTGTATGCAAAAGAGACTTAGCATAATCCATAGGTATTCAACTAGTACTAGTTGTTATTTATGTTTATCATGTCAATGCTTTCCTAATTGATGTCTAGGACATTGTTTCACCTACTCTTTTGCCTTGGACTCATTGTGACCCAATAATGGCATAGAAGGTTAAGGTTAACCTTTCTAGTTATGCATATGTGACTAAATTATGCTAGTACTACTTGATTCAATAAGTGAGGTTTAAGTCAATTATGCATCTAAAGCATACTCTGATATGTAACATCAAAAAAAAATTAGGGTTGTTTCATCTGGTATTAGTCAAGTGTTTCTACTCTAAGGAACTCTAGGATTTGTAGAGTTGCTACATGGTGACCAATGAATCATCCCAATCAAGTGGGATTGTGAATTAATCCACAAGACACTTAGCCATCAGGATAAAGGTTAAGGTGTTTTGATATTTTTTTTGTTGTTGTAATGTTTGATGCATTACTTAAAATAAATGATTCCAAGTAATCTAGATTTTCTCCTATATCAATTGTTATCACCCTTAGCCTTGGTTGGGGTTAACCCTTCCCGAATCTAGTTGCATTAGAGAAAGTATCACCTCACAACCATTAACTTGTATGAGCAAGTTAATGGGAGTTATGTGATATAGGCTTCACTTTTAGAATCATGGGAGTGATGTATGGGTATCTATAGTCATCTTCTATAGGTGAGATCTCCTTAGATACTTGGAACATTATGACCTAGGGAAGACTGAGGTTCAACCTAAACTCAGAGGGCATAATATGGTATGAAAAGGAATAAATATCTTGTGTAAGCCAAAAAAAATTGAGCTCTCCTCTCATGAAAAGGATTACCTTGAGCTATTGAGAATCTATGAACCTGCATGGGTATGTTATCTAGTGTTCATACTTGAATGGTTTTAGTAGAGTGGAAACATTTCCATGGGGTGAGTTGCTTGTAAATAGAAATCATGCCCTACTTTTTTATGTTTATAACAAGTTTTTTTATGCATAATCTCATCGCAATATCATTGTAGTAATAGCTATGCTAAACAAACATAGATTTAGACTTGGCCTGGGTGTCATTATAAGTGGCTAGGGGAAATGATACATCAATTTTATTATGAATACAATGTATGGGAGGAATTGGCTCATCTAAGGTAATGGAATTTTAAGAAAACTAATGAATTTTTGTTGGATAATACATTTATTGTTTAGCTAAGTTGTAGCTATTAAACATCGTTAAAATAGGCAAGCTTATGTGATGCTAAAAACTTATACATTTCAGCTAGGGTAGGCTTGGTTTTGTTAGCCTCTTTTGAGTTAAATTAAGGAAGAAAGTGTCTTAGTAACTCTAATAAGGGGTGAAGCTAACTAGTTTTGGCATGTTTATTTTGATCATGGATTGGTTTTATGTCTCTAATATATGTTTTATTCAGATATATTTGATTCTATGTGTATGTTGATTGATCCTAATTGGGTTATATACCCATGGAGATGTATATTCAAACTTGACTTCATCTTGACACCTATGAGGATGTCTATTGAGACATTGGATATGTCATGCATCTATGAGTATTTTTATTTCAAGTCCTGATTGAACTTGTTGATTTTGGGAAATTATGTTTCCCATAGTAATGATAGTATACTCTCCTTGAGCCTTGTCTAAGCTCACCCTTTCCCAAATCTATGTTGCAATAAAACAAGTATCTCCATTAAAACTTTGACATGATTGGATTAAGTTAATTAGTTGAATAATGGTACAATCTTGTTGTAATTTTAACATAATATTTGGATGTCTACTGATTCCTTACAAGAGCAAGTCATCTAATGAGGTTGAGGTATGTTATCTTGGAAGGACCAAGGGTGTGGCTCAAGTTCAGAGGGTCTAATGGGGTGAGTTTGAATTTTTTAGACAATTTAATATTTTTGAAGACTAATTATGTGATACCATTGATGGTTACTTGATGTCTTTTGCATGGAATCTACATATCGGGTGGAATGATGCAGATTCATAGACCCTTGTGATTCACAAATCTATGTGTTTGACTATTGTGATGTTGATAAATACCTTGGCATAGTTACCCATACCTAAATTTGTATTTATCTTATGTTACACCCTCATTAATGTACATTTCTCTATGTCACTATATAAACTTGTGAGATGTCAAAGTGCTTAACCATCTGAAATGTGTGAACTTTTATACTATCCAGTTGGCTATCCTAGATTTCTAATTATATTATATGTGTGATCTTATGCTATAAAACTATAATTGTGAATCCAAGAACATAAGTTTTATAACTCCCTTTATGGAAGTTAAATATCTTGTTTAGGTTACCAAGGTATAGTATTATATTATATTTTGTAACCCCATATCATTATTCTAGATATGAACATTGACACAAGTATGAGGTTGAGGGTAAAGAAGCACTATTTGTTTAATGGTTTAGACTGGGTATGGGATAGGGAGTGGAGTCTCTTGTAGGATGAAAATCCAATCCATCCCTTTGTAGGAGGTAACCACCTGATTCATTTAGAGTGTGCACCACAAGAGCCACATATTAGCCATGGGACGCTCCTGCATAATGGTTTCCTTATGGTTGAGTTTTCATTTACCTTCCTCTCTAAGGTTGGTGTTAAAAAAATGTGTTAAGTTTCATTGTGTAAGCCTTATGAAGTACAATAGAGTCCTATATTGTGTATGTTTATGTAAACTAACAAGGAGGTACTCGCTAAAATGTATATCTATGTTGGCATGTATGTATAAACATATTGTGATTGAGGTATTACCCTATAATACATGATGTATATATATTTTGGTATGAATACATTTTTGAATTGTTTATGCATGACTAGATAGCATGCTATTTTTGTGTTCAAAATTAACATTATAAGTCTTAATTAGGTGGATTTTTTATTTTGGGTACCCTTCTTTCTTTTCTTTTTATATTTTCTATCATGAGGAAAGTCCATTGTGATGATGAAACTGTGATTCCTGTAACCATTGTTCAAGCTCATAAAGTGTTTAGAGATCATGTGGTAAACCTCTGGGTAGCATGTAAGGCCTAGGTTGAATTCTCCTATTGTTTAGTGTGGATAGTGTGGGATGTTGCACTATCCCCTAAATGGTATTGTTAGTTTGGAAGTAACCATTCAAAATTAGTTACTATTTTATGGTAGTATTCTATGATGAATGCTAATTAAATTATGTATAAGGCATAATGTGTGTGTTGGTAAAGATATTATTTCAGGTTCGGATATATGTTTAAAACCCTAATGGGATTGTGCAATTTGTAAATATGATCATAAAATATGAAATTTTATATGGTATGTTATTCTCTTGTTAAGAGGGATGTCTAGATAATTTTGGGTTATCTAACAAATTTTTGATCTAAATAGTCAAAAATTGATGAAGTTGCTTGTATTTCATAAGCTTTTAGTTGAAAGAGGTGTGTTTGGAAGGCAAAAAAAACCCTTATTAGAATTTTTTGAGGTGTGGAGATTTCATTTACATGATTATTAATACTATTTTGCTTAGAAAGTCACACCTATATGGGTGGCTAAATTTTAATAGTTTCTTAGAGCTTTTTTAAAATGGTGGTATACCATTGGTGTATGTGCACATTAGATGATAAGACTTTTCTCTTGGCTTGAATTAAGGAAATACATGAATGAAATTATGATTTTGGTGGGAATATAAATTATATCTTGCCTAGATGGTGTAGTGTTTCCTCTTGATTTCTTGATATGTAAACTAATGTTTTTTTTAGTTAATATTATGATTGATTAGTGAAACCTTTGTAACTAGAGTGATTAAGTACTTGGGATAGTTGAGTCCTTAGTTGATGATATAGTCATCGGGATGGCTCCTCCCTAAGAGGGGGAGGATGTTATGATACTACCCTTATGCACTTGGACATGGCTAATTAAATGATTGATTTAACATGTGTATAGTTGTTACTTCACTTCCTTCGTAGTTGGATTGTATTGTTAGATCTTGATGCTATGATATTTTATTACAAGTTGATTCATTTTATATTTTTATAATTTTTCACTAATGATGCATGGGTTATTTTATCTATTTGATACTTGATTATAATTCATTATTCTTTATCATTTTACCAATTTTTTGGATCAAATACTATTTATGGTTTCACTTGGTGCTTGCAGGAGTAGATTATGAGTTATGCTAGATGCTAGCATCAATGTTTGAGGTAGTGAAGTGGTTCAGAGTACTCAAAGGAGTTTCGACAAGTAACCTGGTATTCTTGATTTGTGTTGTATCTTTGGGTAGCTATGTTATTCAATGTGATATCACATTTTATTATGACTTATCACTTTTTGCTCATTGTGTCTGGTCGCATATTGTTGTTATCCTTGTGTGTTGCTTGATGTTGATTTTGTCTACTTGGAATCCCTCTTTTTTTCTCTCTCCTACATACTCTTCACCACCCTAGTTCCTCTTGGCCCACCCTCACTTAACTCAGACTCCCTAAGAGACCTACCTATGCCTACCTCCCCTATGACACCCCTTTCATGTGACTTATTTCATGGGTGACCTTAAAATTAGTAATGTCTTGTTTAATTGACCATTATGTAATTTAGGCATTTAGCTATATTTAAAATAATAGATATGTTTATTATTTTATTATTATTATTTGCCTATACCGTTTTATGGCTTTTAAGTGTTTTAAAGGCATTTTAAATAATAACTATTCATATTATTAAATATTTATTATTTACTATTATTATCTTTTTCTTGTGGCCCATATTTTGAAAAGGTCATTTATGACCATTGGCCTTTGAGTTGGGTTGTGGGTAACATAGAATGAAGGGGGTTGATCAACTTATAAAGGGAAGACTTTTTATCTCTTCGCATTCAATGTAGACTAAAGGGAGTATGGAAGATGGGATATATAGTTGGGTGAATAGCATGGAGTAATGGGAAAGCCAAAGGAGTGGTTAAAAAAATCAAGGTGTAAGGAAGAAGAGAAAAAGGGGAAAGGATGGATAGGGATGGGGAGTGAATAGGGAGATGTAATAAAAGAAAAGCAAATAGGGAGGATAAGAATAAGGCACAAGTAGAGTGGTAGAAAGAGGAAGAAAAAAAATGTAGAGAGAGAGGATGCATAGAGGGAAAGAGAAGAAGAGAATACGTAGGGGAAGGTTAGAGGGAGAAAATAAATGGACACGTAGGGGATTTTGGATTTTAGTTTTGGAACCCAGGCATTAGATATTCATACATATGGAGTTATTTTGAATCTAGACATTAATCTATGACATTATTAAATCCCTTCTTCCTACATTGGATAGGTAATTCCCCATTTGACTACAATTTATTAACTCTTGGAATGAATTTTTTTTTATGAAAACTAGCATACATTTCCAATTATTCCTTTGGGTATAAAAATAGTAACAAGGGAGTTGAAGTGAGCATTTTGTTATTATTGAAATGTTTTTGGTTATATTCCTCATTCTAATGAATACCTTTTTATTTAATGGGCTAGGTAATTCTGTTAATTAGTATATTCCATGGTTTTTCTTAGTTAAACCTACAACTACTTTTCAATGGTTGAATATTAATGACTTATTTCCTATTACCATTCAATGTTGGATTAAAATTACATAATCTTTGTACTATAAATTGGGTGAATTAGATCATTGATATATTTTTATAATTTATTAACCTAGTTTTCCCTATTTGGGTGATGTATCATATTTTATTAGTTTCACCCTATTGGTGGTTCAACCCATGAGATAAAACTTATAAAATGGGTTAGTTCAATTAAATCCTTATGAAAAAAATTTCTCGACCATTATTATGTATTTTCCCATTGAATTATAAAATGTACTTGAGTTTTGTATTAAATACATGGGTTGAATGTTAATTTGATAATATAAATTTGTGAATAGTATTAAATGGACCTAGGTCAATATAACAACCTTTAGGGCAGAGTTTCAATTTTGTCTATGTGTATATTTTCCTAGAATTGGAATAAGTCATTTTGAGGTGTCTATTAAATTCCACAAATAAAAATTTTAGTGGATAATTTATCCTTTTTAAACTAAATAATTAGTTATTACCTCTTGAATTCTCAAGGCAGATTTTAGTTATTATTACATTTTATATTATTCCACTTTGAACTAAAATTGATTTAGGTCTTGAAGTTGAAAGAGCTAAGTTGTTTTATGAATAATTGTCCTTTTATTCTATTATTTCTCTTTGGAAGTTATTTTTGAATTCGCCATGCTATGTATATTAAAGGGCATGACTTGGATTTTGAATATATTAAGGCCTTGAAAGAGATGCCTACATATTTAATTAATGCCAAATCATTGTGGCATCGATAAGTCCACTAGCTCATCCCATTTAACAAATTGGTTATTGTGTTTTCCTTGCTTAATTTGATTGGGTAAAAATTCCTCATGTGGTTATGATTGGAATATCCATGTGTTAGTTAAATTACTAAATGGTGTTATGGTTTGAATAAGAGTTTTGTATTCATGTATATTATTGAGCCATGGGAACTGGCAAAACCTTGTTAGAACCATCATTTCATAAGAATTGGGTTTTCATTTTTATTAAAAAACATTTTAACTACCTATTGTCTCATTAATGCATATTTCTTGATTTTAATATTTTGGGATCATACAAGGTCATCATATCGCATAATGATCCCCCAAATCCATCTTATCACTCATTGGCTTAAAATCACTTTATTGTTTGAATGTCGAGTGTGTTGATTATTGCCATTTAGAACTTGTTAGCACTATGGGAATTAAGATGAATGCATGGATTGATAATTAATTTTTACCTATTTTAGTTTTGAACTGGTTATGATTTATGATCATTGTGGTTTTAATTTATTGTTGGATTCATTAATTATTGGTTTAGGAATGTGGTATGCATGAATTGCCTAATTATCTTACATGGATAATTTTTATTTATTGGTCCTCAACTTGATTGAGTATAACAATTAAATTATGTGTTGTGATTTCTATTTTTTATGATTTTTTAAGCATAATAATGTGGCATCACTATTCCTACACCAAAATTGAATAACCAATAGTTGGGAGGATAATGGGTTGGTCGTATGCTAAGATGGGATCCAAGTTGGTTATATAAAAAACTATAAAAAACCTTGTATATGGTTAGGGATCCTTCAAAATTAAGAAGTTAAAGCTTATGTTTTTGATTATGATGTAATATTTTGGAGTTCACATATAATTTTAAATTCAATATTTAGATGCACTTGGGTTTTATCTTGGATTGTTAATCGGATGTTCCTTGTTAATGTTATAGTGTTACACCATATTATTATTATTGTTGATTATTTATGATGTTACTACCTAGCTAATCATTATTGTAGTTATAACTTGTAATTGGTTTGACACACTTAGTGGAGTAATATTTCATTGTGTAATCTTATAGAATATCTTATGTTCTCTTGATACAAACTATCATGGTAACTTGAGTAGTTGTATTCTTAGGCAAAGATTTCACCTATTTGGTGTTTATGCATGTTGATTATGTTAGCTTAGATTATTAGTAAGTGGGAATATAAATTTTAATGATAACTATTGAGAGATATCAAATTATTTCTTTGGATCCATATGTATTCTCATGATTAATTTTCCTTTATATACAATGGAGCTACTCTTATGAGAAAATGAGTAGATGGAGTTATGATTTAGTGATTTGCAATTGTGTATGGAGTATAGAGACTCCTTGAATGTTGTCGTTAGTCAATCCTTTTGTTGTATGGTTCTTAACTCTTAAATTTTAATTGATTTTGATGTTAAAATGAATAAGTTATGAGTTGACTAGTTGTTAAGGTTGCCTTTTATGAATGTCTATCATTTTAATATTTGGAATAAACTACTAGTTTATGGTTGAAGAAAGTTATCCTAAATCACTGCAATGTGAAATAAATGGTAATGCTTTATGATATGTTCCCTTACTTATATGATATAAATTAAATATCCAAAGATATGTATATGTTTAATATCACTTTTATGTACAGGTTATGCATATTGTCTTCATCTTTTGTTGGCTAAAAATTCCTCATCGAGTAAGGCATTGTTATTAGTATGAGATTGGTATGTGTTTTTATTCCTTGAGTAAAGTTGATTCTTACATGTTTCTACAAATGGTTTCATTATGGAACCATTATATGCTTGTGTAAATTATATATATGTACATAAAATAAATATGCCACTTCTTCACATTGAATGTACTTAGTATGATGTTGAATGAAGTTGGGATTACTCCCATACTAAACTCCTAGGTTGTATGATAAATTGTCTCAACTATTATTGTTGTAATAAATTCCTAAGTTCATATATGGCTAAAAAACACTAAAGTAAATGTCAAGGTTGAAATGGATTTTATGCTTTCCTTACCTAAACTACCAATTGATAAAATAATCAATGTTATGCAATAAATAATATTCATAGGATGCCATGTACCTTAGGTGTATTTTTCCCCCTTTAGTTTTGGTATCGCATTGGCTATTTGCCAATATGGATTTTTTATAATGATTCAATGATTGGATGTTGGTATATCATTATCTGTTAGATGATGTAATAAGGCATGATGGTATCTTCATCCATATTTTATATCATGGCAAGCATTCATGTAAATTGATTGAAATATCTTCATGATAATGGTATATTTTTTGTATGATAAAGAGACTTGGCATAATCTATAGGTAATTAACGGGTACTACTCACTATTTATGTTTATCATGTCAATGCTTGCCTGATTGATGTCTTGAAAATTATTTCACCTACTCTTTTACCTTGGACTCACTATGACCCAATGATGGCATAGAAGGTTAAGGTTAAACTTTCTATTTGTGTATACATGAGTACACTACACTATTATTGCTTACTTCAACAAGTGATGTTTGGGTCCATTACACATCCAAAGTGTACTCTGATATGCAAATTCAAAAAAAAATGGGGTTATTTCAATAACATGAGAGTAGTTTCCTCTTTTGCATGCATGTGTGTCATATTACTCCATAATTGTGTTATATATAATAATTAATGTAAATCTAACCCTGAAATTTGGAATAATTTCAAAAATGTGGAATATTTAAAATAATTATCCTTGAACCTTTACCTAACATCCCTCTTTGTGAATATCAACATTTCCACTATCCCTTCAACTCTATTTGAGGCAATAGTAGTCACTCCAAACTTATGGAAAACATACCACCTAACCTCTTATACTCTGATGATCATGAGCTTGATAATATAAACCTTAAAATCAAAACCATAGACCTCCCTTTTTGCATTATTGTTCAATTATACAATTTTTATAACCTCATTATTATAATAATCTAACTAAATATTTTCATGCTTCTATGTTCATTAAAAATAATCCAACTCTCCACTCTTCCCATACTGATAGAGTGGTATATTGTACGTCCACATTTAAAATAACATCCCTTTAAATAATTATTATTCTTGTTGTTACATTAATTTATTTTATATTGTACGTCCTCCTTGTACTTTAGTTGATAATATCCCCACATTGTTTGATGTTCATGGGTTAGAGATGGAGCATATTAAAAATTATTCATGCACTTCCCTATTTACGTTTTTACATATATAAAGTATTCTCCTTGATCATTTTATGATGGGAAATTATAGGTAATATAAACATTTAGATCCTTAGAGTATGATTCCTTATGTGATGTTGGATACATTGATATGGCCTGCACTAAGGTAGTTTCCTAAATAAGTGGTTTTAGCACTAGTTCAAGATCCTAGTTATAGATTTATTGATAGTGATGACCTATTTTATGAGGTTAAAGATATAACCTAACATGACTTTCCACATAGACAGTGAGTGGAAAATCTATAGTGTAATTTTCACAAGGTAGTTGGCCATTGGGCCAAAACTTTCAAAGCATTCAAGATATTTTTAACACAAAAGAGTCACAAGTCTTCGTTACCTCATTAGATAGTATAATATCACATTCAAATACCTATATTTTTATTTATTATTTCTATGATACAAAAACATATTATTTGACTCACTATTGAGATCATTGATAGTATTTAGATGTGTTTCCTCTTGAATAAACCTATATTTCTAGTAGTCCGATGTTTCTTCCTACAAAGATATATATTATTGATGCCATGGATATATATGAATCCACACACATCATACATGTTATTATAATTAGTGCCTCTATAGAATTAACACTCTCCCAATCTCTCACTTGAAGTCCCTTACATCCTCCTTCAGCTTATGTAAAAAATCTATAATTTGACAAGCCTATTTACATAGATAAAATTAATAAATGCATTTATAAATCCTCATCTATATAATGTGACCCAACACTCCTAACCAAGCATTGGTATTATCCCAGAATGTTTTATTATTATCACATAAGTTGGGGACACTCCCAAGAAAAAACTATACAACATAATAACCTTTCTCTCTATTTTATCCTTGGTCCTAACTTCTATCATGAAGATATGCTATGATAAGGTACCTAAGGCCCATGAATTCAAAATCAAGTATGAATTTTTTAAATTAGGCCAATACACACATTTTCATCTACAAATACCCACTAATTAAACATACTCAAAACCAAAAACACAATACTAATTAAACCACTACCACAAATGTATTTGAAACTATGTTTAACCCTCACACTTCTACCAATGAAGAGAACCTGGTTATAATGAACAACTTGTCTCATGTAGTCACCTAAATTGACCCTTATTCTCATATTAATCATACTCTTTATCTAACTTATTGATTATTTTAGGATACCTCTCCATCTCAGTTTTCCTCCATCAGCCATCTCTATGTAGTCATCTTTTTTAACAATTTTCCCTACTACATCAGTCACGATGATATAGTCAACTAGTTGTGTTTATACTATATCAACCATCCTAGTACAGTCTATTTTTATCATCTCTTTATGTATATTACATCAATTAACTTGATACAATCAATCACTTCCAAACCAAAACCGATTGTATAAACTACCATGAAATAATTAGTTATTGTTCTTAAATCTATTTCAACTGAATCATCTAGTGCTTCCATCCAATTTTATCAAACATTCCCTTAATGATGAATCAACCATATTGATATAATTATTTTGTAGATTTTATGTTAAAAAAAAATATTGAACAACTTGATTCAATATTTTATATCTGACCAAACTACATTAGCCAGACCAAGACTGCATAGTTCCTTCCCTAATCAATTTAAATGAACCATTAAACCTCCCATAATTTATTTTCTTCACATTTATTCACCCTTATATTAGTCTTATATAGTTATCTTAGGATTTTATGAGTGGGATCCCATTGAATAACATTCTAAGCTCCCTAATCAAATTAAATTTCATTACTTCATGAAGACTTATTTGTGGAATAAAAACCAATTAATGTAACTCCTATTTAAAATTAATTTTATTTGACATCTACCTATGGAGAAAAGAATTACCTTATTATGGTTTAAGGATAGTATTATATAATAGTGTGAATAAATGTCCATTAAATTTTACAATACTATGGATGTTTCTATCTAACATATGTTTCCTATTGCTTCAATACTCCATGATAACCTACTACATTGCATGGGACACCTTCTAATCTTCATTTGTGTCAAAGTTGGTGATATTGAATTCAAGGTGCCTTCATTTATGAAGTGTATTAAATCTATGTCACCTCCACTAAATTCATAAAATCTATTAGATAATACAAATTTAACCTTAAGTATATCCAAAGTACATTTCAAGTATATGATAAAAGGAAAATATCTCCTCTTAGATGCACTTAGATTCCTATCAACATCAATATTTTCATGATTAGTGTTAAGTTCATGATTTTAAACATTTTGTTATTCTATAGCATATTTCTTGGCTCACCTTAGGATATTCACATGTGATTAGTTGCCTCTTTTTCATGTTAGTGTGTCACATTACCCCATAATGTTGTTATATATAAGATTCAACGTGACATTAATGCTTAGAATTTGGAAAATTTACAAAAAAATGTCATATTTATAACACCCACCCTTGAACCTTTCCATACCATCCATTTTTATGTACCTCAATGTTTCCATTATCCCATCAACTCTAGTTGAGGCTATAATAGTCACTCTAAACTTATGGGAAGCATACCACTAACCTATAAAATTAGACATCAATGATCACGAGCCTAATAATATTTACCTTAATATTAAAACCTTAGACCTCCCTTGTAGAATTATTTTTCAATTATCACCTTCATTTATACCTCACTCTCACAAAAACCAAACTCAAGAGTTTCACTCATCTATGGTCATTCCAAATAATCAAACTCCCCATTCTTCCCATTGTGATAGATTGATATATTCATTCCATGTAGATCTACATACACCTTATTACAATGATGGTTACACCTCAAATGATACATTTTTAGATGGTTATGCCTAAGCTAAGAATGTATAAATTATCTAATAGTAATATTATCTTCATAAATCATGACTATTCATCTTATTGTTGCATTAACTTAGTTGATATCATTCATTATCTTTATAATTTACTTGACATTATCCATCCTTTGATTTATGCTCACATGTTAGAGATGGAGTGTATTCATGGTTATTCAAACACATCCCTAGTTACTTCTAAACCTTTGTAGAGTACTTTCCATGATCACTCTATGATGGGAAACTATAGGTTATCTAGAGTTTTGATCCTTTGAGTATAATTCTTTTTGAGACTTTGAATACATTTAAATGGCCTATACTGAGGTAGTCTCCTAAATAAGTAGTTGTATCACTAGTTGAATATCATACCCTTATATTATATGATAATGATGACCTATTTGATAAATCTCAAGATAGAACACAATATAAATCTCCACCTTGAAAATGGGTGGATGATCAATATTGTAAGTTTCACAAGGTAGCCAGCCATTGGGCCAAATATTTTGAAGTATACAAGAGATTTTTATAAAAATAATATTTACAAGGACTAAGTACCTCATCAGATATTATACCATCACATTCAACTATTTATATATGCATTTATTATTTCCAAAATATAAAAATGAGTTCTTTGACTCATTGTTGATCTCTTCTATAGTAATTAGATGCACTTCATTATAAATAATCATAGATTTATATTAGTCTAAAATTTCTTCCATAGAATATATATATGATTAGTTTCATCAATATATATGAATCCATACACACCATCCATGTTATTCTCCCTAGTGGTTCTAATGGATTAACACTCTCCCAAACTCTCATGGGGAGTTCCTTATATACTCCTCCCTCTTATCCAACCTATGTCAAAAATGTATAAGTTCACAAGCCTAGTTACTTATCTAGAATTAAGAAACACAATTATAAACCCTTATCTATAGAATAGGATCCAATGAACCTATCCAAAGATTGGTAAAATCCCAAAACATTTTTTTGGTGTTACACAAGTTAGGGACACTCCTAAGAAATCTTTATAAAATTTAAGAACCTTAATCTCTTTTTAATATTTGGTCCTGATTTCAATCATGAAGCTATGGTATGAGAATTTCAATAAGCCTATGACAAAGTAGCTAAGGCCCATGAATTCAAAATCAATCTTGACACCATTAATCAAGATAATTCATATGTTTCCATATATAAATACCCACTTATTAAACACACTAAAAAACCAATGTCATAATCCTAATAAACCCACTAAAAAAATGTTATTAAAACCATGGTTAACTCTCCCAATTATATCAATTAAGATAATGTAATTAAAATGAACAACTTGAGGCATATATTCACCTACATTTGAATTTATCCTCATCATAATCATACTCATTATCCTACTTATTGATCAGTTTAGGATACCTCACTATCTCATTTTTTAGATATGTCCTATAAGGAAATTATTACCAATCCATCTATTCCTTCTACATCATAGGAAAAATTGTCACTACTACATCAGTCACTATGATATAGTCTATTAGTTATGTTTCTAATATATAAACCATCCTAATATAATGTATTTTTATCAAAATTTTATGAATATTATGTTGGCAAACTTGATACATTAAACCTTTTACAAACCAAAACTAACTACATTAATGACCCTAAAACAATTAGTTCATGTTCCCAAATATATTTCAACTACATACTCTACCTCAATTCCGTAAAATTTTATCACACATTATGATAGTGAGTAATTTATTTCCAACCAAACTACATCATCTGGACCAAACAACATAGTTCCTTCCTTAATAAGTTTAAATGCACCCTAACCCATCCTACAGTCCTTTTGCTTTATCACTATGCACCCTTATCTCAATCATATCTAGTTATCCTATGATTTGATGAGTGGGATCCCATTAAATAATATTCTAATCTCCCTTGTCACATTTCATTTCTTGAGCTCATCAAGAATTCTTTGTGGCTCTAAAACCAATTGATGTATATATTATTCAAAATTAATTTTTGACCTCTACCTATGGTAAAAAATTACCTTATCGAGGTCTGAGGATAGTATTCTATAACAATGTAAAGACATGTCAATTCATGTAGATGAGACTATGGATTCTTCTCTATCACATAAGTTTCTTATTCCTTCCATGATCCTTGATAAAATTTTACTTTTCATGGGATACCCTCTTCTCTTCATTCATGCCCAAGTTTGTGACATTCAATTCAAGGTGTTGCTATAACTAAATTTGTCACCCTTGAGATGGTGATTCAATCCCTCGTAATTGAGTTATACAATGGGATTAGTCCTAGATTTTGGGTGACCTATAAATGGACTAAACCCCTAAAATATAGGGCTAGTTCTCCTTGATGTATCATTAGGCTCACAACTCTATAGTATTATCTTTTAAGAGAAAAATTATAATTATAAAATGAATGAAACCTAACTAAGGGGGTGAATTACCAAATCTTAAGATCACTAACACCTATTGCATATGCACTATGATAAATATGATTGAAATAGATGCACTACTCTCAAGTTGTGCCTATCACATCATTGATCAGTAGTGAGATAATATATAATGGGTTTAGGAGGGAAGATTATTTCCACTTATTATCTAAATTTGACCCCTAATGACACTTTCTATAACCTTCTATAGTGACCTAAACTACATGGAGGCAAAAATAATAAGATAATAAACCAAGGTGAGTTGAGCCTACACTTAATTTCATCAATCATTCAACTATTTACACTACATGTAGCCATGAAAGAAGGAAAAATAAGTTTTTTGTTGATTAAAGGAATTACATAAGATCATATCTTCACTATAATCATGGTGGAATTATGCATCAAAATTTTAAATCAAGCATACTTATAGAGAAAGTGAGAAGGGAGAGAGGGACATAGATGATATCATTGACAAGTGTCACTATTATAGGATTAGTTAAATCAATAAAGGAGTTAGGAACATCCTTTTAACCTGCTTAATATGTTTCAACTTTATTTATGATGATCTTTTCATGGATTTGGTGTAGGAATCCTTATTTTACTTGATGACTCATTAGACTTTATTGAAACTATCATCTCCTTATTTCATGAAGAGTGAAAAGTCATGTTGGTTTTTAAATGCTCATATATATCTTGGACACTTGTTCATACATTAAAATATTATATTCTTATGTTTTAAGTGTTCTAATTATTTTATGATCTATAACATCTTATCCAACTATCACTAGTTCTATAAGTGCTTTGAAACTCTTCAAGTCATTTTACTTACTCCTATGAAATTGGTTTTAGAACAATAAATTTATGTTAAAACCTCTCATTATAACTTTTAGGTGATCATAAAATGATTTATCAGGGTCATATATGATCTCAATAGATTACATTAAGCCTCACTCAGTCATATTTTATGAAGAGCCACCCAAACTTACATTTCTAAGTCTGCAACAGTTATTCTTAGGCATATTTATCTATAATAATGCCTTTAATATTTAAAAAAATGACCTATTATGGTTCCCATGAGACCTATGAGTATCATATTAATCATTACCAATCTAAATCAAGACATTTGGAGCCTCTTAAGGGAACAAAACTAGTCATTGAGTCATTTATAGGGTTTAAGGAGGTTCAAATATGTCTATCATCTTAACGATGATTCATAAATATGAGGTTCATAATTATTGAGTTAAATCCATGATATTTTATTTTAAAAATGTATTCAAATATCCCTAAGATATTTTTCTCCCATGCATCTTCTTTGTCTAGTTCTGGGCTTGAGAAACTGACCTCTCAAGTATTAAAGGGTTGTGCATCTATATTAAGAGACATGTTTTGGCTTAGAAGTTTCCCAAATGTTCATAATTCATTAAAATTACCATAAATAGGTATGATACAACTTAAAACATTTATCTCAATGATATTATATAGACATTAGCCACCCACAAATTATTTCCACTTAGTTTGATACCGACTATGAGGTCTTAGGAGTAATTAGGCTATTTTGAAACTAGAGGTATTTTTATTGAGACTCTTCCTCTTTATATTGAGTCAGAAATTCATGGGAGTATTTTTATGTTTCTTATTATTTAATATAAATATCTCTCATTCCTCATTTTTAACTCAATCTTATATCCATCTTCATGTTCATGTATTCAACTATAGGTGCATAGTTTAGGTGTATTAACTTCAACCTAGAAATATACCCTCCTTAACTAAATTTTAGGATTATGGTGAACCTAAAAAGTGTTAGATAGTTTATTCATATATTTTTTCACTTTATATACATTTCACCAACTTCATACTCAATAAAATGTACACTTATTTGTTGTTCACATCAAGTACTGCAACTTGAATATCCTCTTTGGATTGCTTATCTATAGGATACTCTTGAGATATTGGGTATAAATAAGAGTTAATTTTTTTTTGAATCATTTAAGTTCATAAAAATTAATTAAATATTCCTACATTTTCTAACCTAGCTATAAATTATCCAATCACTTTCATACCTGAGATCCTACATTTAGATTTTTTCTAGTTGTACATAATTATATGGGGGACCAAGAGAATTTTGAAAGCTACTGAATATTATTTGGAGTTCCTAAATATTCCCTTTATGGTTTAAAATCATTATTACTCTATAAATCTAAACCTCAAAAAAAAAATACTCATTCTTTTATCTCATAAAGAGAAAGCCTATAGGTGCATTTTTAGTCTCTTTAGTTGTAGGTGCCTATCTCCTAGGCAAAAATATCTCTCTTCACCTAAAAGGATTTGTTAAAATTGATTTGATTCCTTCATAATAGGGGTATAATAATATAAATTCAAATCTCAAGGTCAAATACTTTCCAATAACTTTCATGGATCTTGTCCACATTTATGACCTTTCCTACATTCTTTGTTTTGTACTACTAGACCTTTAGGTGTATTCTTAATCTATTACCATTTTTATACATGATATGTCCACATATAACATGAAATGTCTTAATTAAAATTTTAATATTAATTTTAAATATATATTTGGTATATAACAAAGTCTCCATTAGCCCAAGATATAATCTCTCATTCCAAAATATATTTTGGTATATTTTAAAGGGATGGTTGTCATGTTATCCCTCATTCCAAAATCAAGACAATCTCTCTCATCATCCTTGGAGATGGATTTGTTTCCTTGTTGACAAAGAGGAGTACCAATAAATATTTACTCATCATACATGCTCGAAACACTATCTTCATAGCCTTTTTGAGGCTCACTTACTACTGATGGATATTCATTTTCAATATCTTCCACCTCATCACCTAGATTTGAAAGACTCTCTTTCACATCTTAATATCCATCTCATGCCCTCAATGAAATTTATTCTCCTTCACAAAAGGATAGGGTGTGAGGGAAATAGACTTCTTTATCTTTCTTGAAACCTTGTAGAGTGTCCTTCCAAATTGAAACCTTATAAGTACTAGGTTGATCATGATTCTCTTGAAGGGATGGAGAAGAGAACTAATTGAATATGTATTCTTCTCTTTCCATTCTTAAATTGATTTGTCAAATCTAGAAGGGTATTTAAATTCATTGGTGGATCCAAACTCAAGTTAGATTTTAGGTGAATGTATTGAAAAACTTTAGAGATCTATTGAAATGGATTCCATATACTTCTCCTTTTATTGATTTTGTATAGGCATGGGGGAAGGTTATTTTTCAATATTATACATGATATAATTAGGAGACTTGGTCAAAAAAGGTATCCAATAAGGGATTTTCTTAGGTTATTAAGGAAGTGTGGATGAATATTTCATTGGCATATACCTTTCTTGATGACATATTGCAATGTGGGTTGTGTTTGGAGAAAAATAAGGTTATTTACCTTATTTTGGAGTAGGAGAAAGCATACAAGACTAAACATATTGCATTTGTTTCCTCTCTTAAAGTACCAATATAATCTCTAGACATTGAATAAAACTTATTATCTCCATCACATCATCTCTAGATACATACTAATTTTCTCTCTCAATGATCACCCACTTATTCTTGATTAGCTACAAGAAATTTATTTATTTTTGAATCATCTCACTCTAAATGGAAGGGATAGAGACACTTAGTCCAAGATCATTTTATATATCAATTTTACTTATTTGAATTTCATATTCCAATATAGTTTCTTTTATATATTGAGTAGGATTATCATAGCTTTGACAAAGTTGACTAGAGGGATAAGTACGCTACCAAGGACGTTGAGTGTGATTGGGACAAAGATGAGATGTTTTTGGAGGACTATTTGAGGGGAACCCATAAGTATAATTATATTTATAAGATTAATATGAAGGTTCACAAGAATAATTTTTATCAAAAGATTAGTGATACATTTTAATTTTTTGATTTTAGACACTTGGGATAGTTATGCCAATTAAGATTTAATTTTAGTCACCATTGATATTTGGATTCATACCTCTATAGGTTGATTTGTTAAATATTAGCATTAATAAATATTCAATTAATTGCAATCTATGTCCCACTAGGCATGCGATAACTATTATAGCTCAAATTTTCACCCTTGAGAGGGTGCTTCAAGCTCTCTCAACTTAGCTATACAATGGGATTAGTCATAGGTTATAGATGAGCTCTAAATGGACTAAACCTATAGATTATAGGGATATCTTCCCTTGATGTATCAATTAGTCTCACAAATTTACACTAATAGCATGTAAGGTAAAATGGAGAAGGATAACATGAAATAAACCTAACTAATGGGGTGATACATCAAATATTAAGATCACTAACACATATTGCATATTCACTATGACTTATAGGACTAAAAGACATACACTACTCTCAACTTGTACCTATCACATCAGTGATTTTCAAAGAGGTAAGATATTATGGGGTTAGGAGGGAAGATTATTACCACTTATAATCCATAAGTGACCAATGATGACACTTTATACAACCTAAAATAGTGAGATAAACTATATAGATGCAAGAAGAACAAGATAATAAATAAATGTGAGTTGAGCCTACAATTGATTTGATCAATCATTCAATTATTTACACTATATGTAGCCATTTAATAAGTCAAAATTAGTTATATATTGATCGAAGTCATTACAAGATATCAAGGCTTAGACATATTCATGGTGTAAGGATGCATCAAATGTCAAAATGAGGCATACTTATAGAGAAAGTGAGAAGGGAGAGAGAGAGAGAGAGAGAGAGAGAGAAAGAGGGATGCTAAGGAGCTCATTGACAAGTGTCATTGTTATAGGAACAATTACAAGAAATAAAGGAGTTATAAATATCCTTAGAACATCCTTTATATTTATAAACTTAATTGATGATGATCTCTTCATGCAGTTGGCATAAGAATCTTTGTTTTCCTTGATTACTCATTAGACTTTATTGAAACTACCATCTCTTTTTTGATTGAAAAGTGACCAATCATGTTGGTTTTTAATTTTTATCCCTATATTGGACACTTGTTCATGCATGGTAATATTATATGTTAATGGTGTAAGTGTGCTAATCATTCTAAGGTCTGGAATATCTTTTCCAAGTGTCATTAGCTCCATAAGTTCTTTCAAACTCTTCAAGTCCTTATCTTTACTACTCTGAAATTGGTTTGAAAAAAAATAAAAATAACTTAAAACCTCTCATTATAACTTGGGTGGAATCATACAATGTTTTCTCAGGGTGATATATGATCCTAAGAGATTCCATTAAGCCTCACTCGGTCATATTTCATGAATATCCACCCAAACCTACATTCCTAGGCCTACAATAGTCATTCTTAGGCCTTTTTCTATAAACATGTACCTTGCACATGTCAACCAATGGCCTATTATAGTTCCCATGATACCTATGAATATTATACTAATTATTCCAAAGATAAATGAATCCATTTGGAACAACTTGAAGAAATAAACCTATTCATTGATTCATTTGTAGAGTTTAAGCAGGTTCAAACATATCTATCATCGTAATGATGATTCATAAATATGAGGGAAATAATTCTTGAACTAATGAAAATATATTTTAGTATACAAGGGTCCTTGGTTACCCTTAAGATGTTTGTCTCACATGCATATTATCTGTACAATTCTAGGCTTGAGAAATTGACCTCTCAAGCATTAAAGGGTTATGTATGTAGATTGAGAGACATATTTTAGATTATAAGCTTCCTAAATATTTAATATTTGTTATAATTACCCTTAATATGTCTGATACAATTTAAAACATGTCTCTCAGTTATATTTTATAGACATTAACCTCCCACAAAGTCTTTCCACTTGGTTATCCCATTATGAGGGTTTAGGAGTAATTAAGCTATTTTTACCCTAGAGGTCTATTTCTTGAGACTCTTCCTTTTTTAACTAAGTCTAAAATTCATGGGTGTCTGTATTCAAGTCTTATTATTAAATATTAATATCCCTCATTCCTCACATTCATCTCAATCTTGTAAGCTTCTTCATATTCGTGTATTTAGCTTTAGATGCACAATTTAGGTTTCTTGACTCCAACCTTGTAATATACCATTTTCAACAACATTTTAGCATCTAAGTGACCCTAAAAGTGTTATATAGTTTCTTCATACCTTTCTTTATTTATTTACATGTTTCAATAAATTTATATTCAATACAAAGTACACCTATTTATTTCCCACATCAAGGACTACAACTTGAATATCCTCTTTGGATTGCTTATATGCAGGGTACTGTTGGAATCTTGGGTATAAATAATAGGTAATGAGTTTTTTCTTAATCATTAAAATTAATAAAAATTTATTCAAGATGCACTAGAGTCTCTAGCCTAGATATAAATTATATACTCACTTTCATACTTGATCTCCTACAATTAGGTCTCTATCACCTCTACATAACCGTATGGGGGACCAAGAGAAGTTGGAAGGCTATTGAATAGTCTTTGGAGTTCCTAAATATTATATGTATGGTATAAAATAAATTGGTCCTATTTAAATCCCAACCTCAACACAGAATTCTTATTCTTTTATCTTGGAAAGTGCAAGCATGTAGGTTCATTTTTAGGCCCTTTGGCTATAGGTGCATATTTTCTAGGCAAAAATTTCTCTCTTTACCTAAAAGTAGTTTTTTAACCTTAAGATTTTACTTAATCATAATTTTATAAACACAAAACCACAAATATCAAGTTAAAATACCTTCTAATAACTTTTAGGGCTCTTATTTACATTTATGACCTTACCTACATTATTCATTTTGTAATATTAGGCATGTGGGTGTCTTCTTAATATCTTACCCTTTTTAGACTTTATCTCTCCACATATAAATTGAAAGGTCTAAATTCAAATCTTCAACCTAGTTTTAAATGGAATCTCACTACTACTCTTAGGTAAAAATGTTGACCTATAGCCCTATAGGCTTGTAGGTTAGCCAAAGACTCTCTCACATGGTACTTTGAAGGCATGAGTTGAGGTTTTCCTCATGATAATCATATAGAAAATGATTTGGAGAAGGTATTGAGGACTATTTAAACCTTTTTTAGATAAATTTTGCATACAAGTGTTTTCATATAATTTTAAACATCCAAAACCATGACACAATACACTAAGATCTTCTTGCTTATCCATCACCTATAGAGCTTTTTATTTGGATAGGAATTCATATGTATAGTTGAGATAAAATGAAATTTAGTACTATTTTCACCAAATATTTCACACTATAGGATTTTTTTCAAGACTACTCTAATATTTTGGAAACATTGGAATACTTCTAGGTATGTGGGTTACCTATACTAGAAGTAGATGTCTAGTTTTAAGGGCTGTCTCCCTAGATTGATCTTTAAGTGATTATCAACTGTAATAAATTATTGTTTGTATGAAAAGGGATATAATTTTTCATGCAATTAAACTAGTATAATTGGGTGATACACCATGAATATTTTCACAAGATCATCATACTCTTTTCACTCATAAATAAGACATACAATACTAGCTTCAAAGTCCTAAGTTGTTCAAACATTAGTATTTTAATATAGAGATGATATGCATAAGAAAACTCAAGGTAAGTGGAATAGAGGTCATTTTTTAGACTAAAAATACACTTTCACACTTTAATGGAACCAAACACACTATTGACACTCCATATTACCTATTATAATGAGAATTTTTTACACCAAACATGAAAGGACAAGGAGAAACAAGGATAAAAGCTTATCACTAGATCTCACCATTAATCACTTAAAAAACTTAGAAAATATGTTTTTTAACTCAAAATTATATTTTTTATATTATTCAAATGTAAATTAAAAAATCAAACTAGAATGCTTCATCATACTAGGTGTGCTATTAAAAAATAAGAGCCAAAAGGCCTAGTACTTATAGAATGTGAAAGAGGAGAGAGAGAGGGGGGGATCAAGGGTCATAATTACATTTGTCATGTTAATAAATAGAGTTAAATTTTTATTTGAATATAATATTAGATATGCCATTCAAGTTCTCTTTGGAAAATTGTGCCTCCAAGCATTAAAACTCTCCAAGTTTGGCATAAGACCTCTCAATTGGCTTTTTTGAAATTATGTTCATCATTGGCTTCTCTTAAACACTCAATAGTAGACTAATAAAAATTTCCACATGTGAATTATGATGATTTTTTAATTTTATTATTCAACATGAATTTTATGTTTTCCTAATCATTGATATTCTTCTAGACAAGTGTTCTTAGTCCCTACAGTCATTATCATCCTTCTACAGACATGTCTTCACATTTGGCACCAAGATGCTTATCAGTTTTCCAATATAATCCATACATGGGTGGTATGACACCTTTTAAGATTCCTCCTATCCTTATATCCATTATTAAGACCTTGAAAATCCTCCCAATTAGAGTTATCACATCCTCACTTGTTGATCACCTTTCATTCACTATGCCACTTTAGACTACTTGAAGTGAAGGGGCTTATAAAGATACCTATGTGATTGATTGAATCAATAAATGAGCATGAGGGGTTATAATATGTCCCAATTTACATCCCAAATTGATCTTCATCCTTTGAAACTAATTTTAATCTATGAAACACCAACATTTTCTAAGAAAACTAGTTTTATACCTTGTTCGTACAAATAGGGTATAAGCCAACTTGATGGGAAGGACATTGGGGAAGTCTTCTACAAGTCCCAATTAATTTATAATTTATATTAATTTCCTTCTTAATTTTTTCCATCAGGTCATTAGCAAGGGTTTTGGATGGTTTTGAGTTTTTTTATCCATTAAGAATTATTCATAAAAAGTTTACATTAAATCATCAAACAAATTCCCCTAGAACCTTTTTTAGGACCTTTTAAACATATCCTAACTCCTTAGATACCCATGCTAGATTTTCTATAGATATGAGCTTCCAAACTTAGATTCTCAAGCTCTTTCTTATGTTTTGTGCACTTTGGGTTGTTCTTGAGCCTAGAAAATGGGTTTTTTCATGACTTTCTCCTTATAACTCCCCATGGAGGTCCTATAATGGTTTTAAAGGATCATATAGCTCTATAAATGATAATATCCCTCTAATTAGACTTTAATCCTAGTCAAGGCCTAATAAGCTTGACTATACCTTTGGGGGTTTATGTTAGCATGTCTAGCCTCTAGCACTTGTGAGGCCTTTCTCATGTCCATACATGTTAAATACAACCTTAAGACCCTTTTTCCATATTTTCAACAGCTCACAACTCACCTTATTTCCTTTCTTATGAAAAACCTATAAAGTATGGTTATCTGAGACTGTTCTCTATTTCAGACAAAATAAAGGGTACTTCCCATATTATCCCAGCCAAAATGATCATTTTGGGGGACCAAGTAGGTCATGATGACCTTTTTAAAAAAAAAAGAGATCTAGATCACACTAATAGCTCATCCAATTCTTAAAACATGCAAAGACATGTTTCTCAAGCTTGCTAACTATTTATCAAGCTAGTGTACTAATTGTAGGTTATGTGTTGAACTCTTTTGACATGCTTCCCTATTTCCATGTGATGATAATATCATGAGATTGTCTTTATCACTTTTTAAAGTATTATTAAACATGTTTATCATGCTAATCATTGAAAAATTATTTAATGTGTACCTTCCACTTTGATAGGCCTAGTTGGCAAGTTAAGGAACTATGTTATTTTCTTAAAAAATGGCATACCTATAGTTATATATCGTAGTATTAGGCCTTGAAAATTGACCTAATAAATTATTGTATTCTTTATATTTCATCTTATATTTTAAATGTTCTATATTATTCCTTAAGTGATACCAACACACACACACACACACACACACACACACACACACACACACACACACACACACACACACACACACACACACACACACACACACACACACACACACACACACACACACACACACACACACACACACACACACACACACACACACACACACACACACACACACACACACACAATTTATTCCAACTTGCATTGTCATCATACAACCAACCTGTAGGTGTCTATTCTGAGAGAAAAAGAGGTCTTATAAGTTGACATATGGGTTGAGACCCCATATTTCAACTCCTATAAATGTTATTTAAACCACTAGTGCCATTTAAATCCCAAATGAATATTTATATGCAAAATTATACCTCCAGCATGTCCTATATCACCATAAAGCCATTTGGGGATCAAAATCATGTAGATAACAGTGAGGGACTAAAGTGAAATATTGCATAAGTTGGGATCTGTCCATCATCATAATTATTTGGTGAAATATACCACTTATCATGTCAAATAATATCCCATATGATATGGATCCATGATGGAAATGTTTAAACCTACCAATACCTCATGTATTTCACTGTGGGAAGATTGAAAGAAGGGTGATAACCCTATTTCAAAAACTTTAAGGTAACCAGTCACCTACATTACTTAATCAACATAAGAGCATGGTTTCAAGATTTTTTTATATTTAAATTCTTCACTACATATTTATATGGCACCCTTAACACCTAAAGACCTTAATTAAGGTCTAAACAAGTTTCAACATATGCATTCCAATTATTATGTACTCTGTATGAGCCACATGTAGGTGCATATTATAAGACACAACGTAGTGAAGGTGAGATATTAACTGTATAAATAGTGTATGGTCTTATAATCAATATTATTCATCCCAAAATTCTTTAAATTTATCCTTCCCATATTGAAATACATCAGAGTAGTTTCAACATCTTCATTCTAATATGGTTAATCTCATGTGGGGCACTTGTAGGTGTCTATCAATGATATAGGACTATGCATAGACATTGAATTAGTTGTCATAGTTTATTATATGTCATTTTAATGGATTTTATTTATTTCTTATGTTATAATATTGTACCCAACTCATTACCTTTCCATTACCTCATTCACTTGACAGTAGGTGAAGATATGTAGGGAACTGAATGTGTTTGATTTTATTGATTTCTCACTCCTCATGGAGATGCATTAGGGAAAAAAATTCTTAGAGATAATGATCATCATATTTTTTAATTTAAAAAACACATCAACCTTGATTGAAACCACCATAGGAAAGGAAAACCCATGTACCTGATGAACATGTTTGCAACATAACAATGAAGCTCCTACTTGACAAACTAAGATGTTTTGCTCCTAAACTCACCTCCACACATGAAATAAAAGATTTAAAACATGATATGATGATGTATAAATATTATATAATAAATTTAATCAATTTTATTATACGTACCAATGAAAATATAATCAAAACCTATAGGGTGTGAGGATTTTCATGCAAAAAGGAGTATGCAACTTCTTAACATTACTTCATAAAGTATAGCAACCAATCTTTGAAATCCTATCATGAATATAATGTAGAATAAGGGTAATAAAATCCCACAAGATATTTTATCTTGAATCAACCTTTTTATTCCATACTCAACCAAAATTGAGTGCCCACTTTTGCATGCCGAGTGAAACAATGGATAAGTAAAATGTTTCTAAACCATTTTTGGGACTTTAAAAGTTTATCAAGTGTCAATGTGAGTTCATGGGAGTTAAAGAGTCACTAAAAGGCCTTCCACATGTGCCACAACCTATGTAAAATATTTACAACTACCCAAACTTCCTATTTTATAATTATTTTATTTATTATAACATAGTACCTATTGTAGGGTTAATTTTTACCCTTGGAGAGGGTTCTTAAAGCTCCCTCAAACTAGGATAAATAATGGAAACAACCTCAGGATATGGGTATCTTGTGGTGAGGTTGAACCTCTAGAGTAGGATGGATTCCCCTTTGATACTCATCTAAAACAAATGCTAAACTAATGCTTCACGGAGAAAAGGGTTAGAAAGAGGATAAGGGATCCCAACAAATTTAAACAAGTGATGTACTAAATAAAAATGGGAGATTCCCATAAGCTTGAACACATACTAGTTCTGTAGAAGATAATGTTAGATCACACAACCTCAAGATCAATTTAGTTACATAATTATTTCATAGAAGATGTTTGGGAAGAAATGAATGTAAACAAATAGGAGTTCTAAGACTCACTAAAATCTCACATTAATAATAGAAAGAACACTAATCTATATTTGTAACATATATTTAATACACACTAGAAAAGGAGTAAGAAAGAAGGACCATAGATGAGGAATATTCTCCTTCACACAATGTCATAATGCACAACTCACTCAACACAAATCCAAGGCAAGAGATAGGTAAAGAAAATCTTATATTGCATCAAGAGGTAGTTATTACAAATGCTTGACAAGGTTGAGCCTAATCAAGATGAGCATATTTTGTAATATCTAAAGGAGTATCCCTATCTTTGAGAAAGATAAAAAAATTCTAAAATTTGAGAAGCTTTACAAAGGATAAGATAATGGGATAATATAGAATAATGGGAGAAGATAGAAGATGGAGCATATTTCAAAAATAATTAATGATCTACTAACTTTCAAGGAATATTCCACCATACTCTGGTCTAATCATGACTAGTCCATCATCAATAGATAATCCTACATTAGCTCCAATAGCCTTCTAACTCTCTTCATTGGCCAAGGGGTCTAATAAAAGACAAGGTCTTATTTAGCATGATGACAAAGTCTATTTGGAATCAATGCCCATAACTACATCTCCAACTACTAGTGAACCACTTTGGGACCCTAATCCCACTTTACCTATTCATGGGGATAATGTCCTTGAATCCTAAAGCTGACAGTGCCATGTCATGAATGGTGGTTAGTACCTACTTTGTTGATGATGGAGCCACATCGATAGATGAGACCTTTTTGCATTTATCACATATCTACTCCATTTCCATGTTTGTATCATATGTTCACCTATATATACGAAACTAATCTAAGATTATTGGTTTTCATATAGTGTTCCATATTAATTCAGACCTATAAATTACATAGCCTTTTTTTAGATCTAAATAGGTCAAAAATGACCTAGTTTATCTCTTTAAGAACCAAGATTTCATTATATACATAAGTTCTCCTTTAAAAATGGAAAACATAGTTGTAGATGAACCCTACAAGTTACAAATATATGAACCATAGGTCCATATTTAGCCTTTATGGTCTTTATCACCTTAGATGCATTAGTGTGTCCCTATAATGGTGTTAGATCAAACTTAAATGGTGAAAGGATGATCCTGCAAGACCTATTTACTTTCATCAAAAATAGTTTCTTGACTTCCATCAAAAGTCTTGGGTTCAAATTTATTCTAATTAGATATCGATATCTAAATCATCTTGTTGACATATTGACCTTTACTTTCACCATCAATCTTAATCTATATGATTGAGTGAGATCCATCAATATTGCACCTGACTTGTCAACTCTATCCAAGCTTGTTCCAAATTTCAAATGCATGTTAATTCTCAAGATTCATTTTTAGTCTATATCCTCATGTGTTTATTCTATGTGTCAACCTATTGATCTCCTCGATAATTGACTCATCTCATACCATTGGATCAAGATGTATGGTAAAACATAGACCATTAAATCTGCTAGGACCCATTGTTTGAAAACCAATGGCTACTTCATGAGCTTAAATTTGAAATCTTTGCTGATATCAAATAATGTTAATGCAATCATCAAATTTAATCTCAAAAGGATTTATTTTTATCAAGCTTAAAGTTGACATTAACATAAATATCCTATGTTGTAGGTCCATCTTTCGAAGCTTATAACTTGAGCTAAAAAGCTTGCATAGGCATGGAAATTTTAGAGGATGATCTTGGCATGTAGAAGTCCATGGAGATATAGTTCTTTGGATCATGAAGGCTTCCTGAGTGAAGAAAAAAATTTGACAAGTGGACTGGTCCATTTTCTCGTACGTGATGTCTTAGTGAAGGTTTGGCTCAAAAACTTGCATAGCTCATCTTTTGATCATTCTTTCAAGGTTTTGATGATTCTCTAAGGCCTGTACAACCTTATCCATGAATTTGAAGGATCAAAACATATGATAACCTACTTATATCCATCTATTTGCATTGATAGACTCATTTCTAAGCCTTTGATCCACTACTTTATCAAACCATGTAAGAGCTTTATATGTGTGCCAAAATTGGCCAACAATACCTAAAATTTTATTAGCTAAGATTGATAAGAATATAACATAATGGACATTGAGAAACACTTAGACACCTTTCTCTACTTATGAAAACTATACAACCTTCATAAATGGTTTAAATATGACCCCTTATGACATGAGATGGTATAAGGACTAAAATTTGACCATGACAAAGTTAATGACATACCAAATGATCCCAACTAGGACCATGAGACACCTCATAAAACCTTATAAAACCCCTATTTCAAGTTTTTTACTATAGGGGGTTGACCTATTTTGACTTGTGGTCAAAATAATCAACATTATTGGTGATTTCCTAGGGGTGGTATGCTTGTTATGCCAAGACTAGTATCTTACTTCCATCCATTAGGTTATGGAGTCACCTATGCACAATTTTGACACTCAATTGCTTTTTAAAACACACCAAAAATAAGGGAAAACATAAAACAATACATAGAACCACACACCTAAGTAAACACACATGTTCTCAAGAACACTTAAGGAACACACAACAAAATAAAAAACACACACCTATTCTAGTATTTATAGGACTAACTTTTATCTCATCAATAATAAATGTTTAAATGGATCCCATTCACAAGGATAAGGAAATCTTCTCCTCTCATTCTTTCTAATTGGAAGGATTTAATTTGTTTACACTTGATGATGACATATGGTATACTCCATAAAGTATCAAATTTGGTATATCACTTTGGACTTACTCTATATTCATCCTATTTTAACACTATGCCACCTTATTTGATTATTCTTGTAGTTTCCCTCTTATCAAAAGAGCTATTCATTATAATTTGTTGATGTTCCATAGCTTTGTGAGCATTATCTCTAGTCTCTTATATCTATATCAACTCTATAAACCTCACCTCCATCGGAGTGGTCTCAATCAATTGTAATTGATGTGACAACTCTAAGTTTCGTATATCTTGGGATATAGATAGCCTAGCCTCTCTCCCATAAACAAGAACAAAAAGAGAGTTCCATATTGACCTCTTTGGAGTCATTCTATCAACCCATAGGGATGTCTTCAATTTAGTGTGCCAATACCTTTGATTGTCCTCAAAAAAATTTCTTGATGATTCTAATCAGGTTCTTGTTAATAGGTTCTTAGGGAGAAATAACCTCCTCTTGTTCCATCATAGAAATTTTCAAGCAACACTCAAAACTAATAATTGTAAATGTATCTCAATAACACACTATTAGTATCTCTTCTAAAAATCACACCATCTAAAAGATAATAATGGATAGCTTGTAATATAAAAAACCTCCTTTTGGGTCTAATAAAACCATTAAGGTACTCACCACTTTGAAGAAATATGATGACATTTTGTGTCCAACTTTGTACAGGCATGAAATTAGCTGGTTGGAAGTAATCGTGATTGACTAAAGCTTCCTCTTTTGACTCATGGAGGTCTAAAGCTAGGTGTTCACAAATACCTTTACCCCTTATCAACTTTCTCACTTTGATATCAGCATCATATTCCATTACCTTAGTAATCCATCCTATCCTCATTTCACTAAGGTCTTTGCTCAAAATAAACTCTTTGGTTCTATGATGAGAGACCATAATATGAATCCCATTGTTTTAAACCATATGCCTAAACTTATTAGTCCTCTTATAATATCAAGATCTTTTTTCTCCATAAATGTGTTCTTGACCTCATAATCTTCCAAACCTTAACTAAAGAATGCAATTGGTTATTCCACACCTTCATCATTATTTTACATTAGCATAGTTAAGATAATATCAAGGTTATCAAATGAATACAATATGAAAAATCTAGAAAAATTAGGGTTCAAAAGAGTGGGAGCTTGTGAAATTGCTTAATTGATGTCTTTAAAGCTACTTTTACTTTTCTTAGTCCAAGAGAAACTTGGTTCTTTTTTATCATGAATGTGATAAGTTTCATCAAAGATGCAAAACTAAGTATGAACCTTATCACAAAATTTATCTTTCCTAGGAATATTTGGAGTCATTTCTTATACAAGGGAAATGATATGACTAGAATATCCTCTATCCTTCCATGATCAATAGTTATACCATATTTGAAAATAATATGTCCCAAGAGCTTACCTTCATGGATAGTAAAGATGCATTTTTTGGGGTTGAGAGACACTCCATACTACCTACACCTTTCAAACACTTTAATTATATGTTTCATATGCTCATTATCATCCTTAGAGAACAATTTTATGTCACCTAGATATACCAACAACATTTCATTGATTAGAATTTTGAAAACCATGTCCATTGCCCTTTAAAAGTTATCACTAACATTTGACAAACCAAAGGGAATATTCCTAAAATAAAAATTCCCCCATTTTATAGTTAATTTTTTATTAAACTAATCATATTCATTCACTAAAATCTGATTATAAATTTGAATATCCATCTAGGAGATACAAATGTTGAGAACCTAAAACAACTTGCAATATCTGCTCCACTAAGGATATAGGATAATGATTATTGAGTGAAAATATATTAAGATCTCTAAAATCCACACAAAGTATTATCTCCCCATTCTTTTTTATAATAGGTACAAGGTCAGATACCCATGTTTAATGCTTTATAGGTAACATTATTTAAGATTCAAGGAGTTAGGTAAGTTCTAACTTGATGAGTTATTCAAACTTGGGTTTAGTGGGCCTTTATTTTTTCCTAATTATTTTAAATCCAGATTCTAATTTAATGGTATGATGTGATAGGATAGGATAAAAAACTCTTAGTTATTTTTATTCCCAAGAAAATATGTCATGGAACTCTCTACACAAATCAATAAATGCTTGCTTCTCTAATGTAGAATATACTTTGCCTAGTTTGAGGAGTTTGTCTTTAAAAATCAAGATCCCTTAATAATTATCTTAATTTGTAGAAATACCTACCTTTTCCTTCTTATTTTCATCATATTAATAAAATATACTCTCTAAAGTCACCAATCCAATAGGTATCTTATTTTTTCTTAACTGCACAATCTAATTTTTAAACTATTCTTGGAATCTCCTCTGGTTTCTTCAAGAAAACTCAAATTCATTTTACAAGAAGTCTACAATGTGTTTGTCACTATCAAAAACTTGAAAAGACACCTCATTATCAGATATGGAAGGTTTTACAATGATCTTTATGTGGGATTGTTTTGCTTCCTCTTTTATGGTAGTAGGTGTATCAAATTGTGCTTCTGTAGTAGTTAGTCTATTATCATGATAATTTTGCTCCCTTGGGATTAATTATATTTTTAATGTATTGAATTATTCAATAAAATACCATACCCTATGATTATAGGACTTAATCAAAGGATTATTTATAGTAACCACATTCCTAACTTTATACACAATCAATTCACTATCTCCATAGACTTGTGTATTCTTGATTCCTTTTCTCCTTGTCCATTGAAGGACATGAATCAAACCTTCATACTCAACCACATTGTAAGTGTAACTAAAATGGAACCTATATGAAGAATAATATTATTGCTTATATGTGGAAACAAACATCATACCATCTCCTACACCAATCTTACTTCTTGATCCATCAAAAAATATTTTCCACATTCCATCATTCACCTTCCTCTTTGTCAAGTAAAGGTATTGGCATTCCTTCCTCATGTAGGAAATACACTCCTAAATCAGTTTCCTCCATGGAATAATAAGGTTCATGCTCATAGGTGTTTTTTCCATAATCATAAAGAAACAAATCATAAATTCCTTCAATCTTAGAAGAATCACCATCATACATAATAGGCTCCTCTTTAACATTGATAACACAATTCATATTGGAACTTGCTTCAACATAAGGTTCAGTATGAAATTTACCAAGTAGTTGAGTCCTAATTATTACCTCTATTACATAAATTGTCTTGAAGGCCAATAAATATCAATCATATGAGATTCATCCTCCTATCTTGGTTTTGAAATCCCTTGAGAGGAAGATAACAAAGTGGGAAGGCAATTCAACCACTATAATGTCTTGGAGGATGGGGACACTTGGACAATCATAAAATAAAACCTTCAACCCTTTGATCAATCCTATTGAATTAATAGGTGTACCATCCAATTCAATCACCCCCTTACTTTTTGGTTCATATTTTAGACCCAATATTTTAGCTACAACCTTGGGCAATAGTGATGTGTTAGCTTCACTATCAACTTTGCAGTTATGAACAAATTTATCCCCCATAATGAGAGTGAGGTAGAAAGGTGGAGGCTTCATAGATTTGTTAGGAAGTTACATAATATTATTAGGATCATTGGTAAGATCAAAATTTCTATGACCATGACTTGGTGATGGATGACTATCATGGATAGTGGACAACTATTTTTGTAAAAGCTCCTTTTGTCTAAGCATATGAAGGACATACCAAAGAGAAATAGATGTCTTGGCATTATTTAATTATACACAATGTTTAGAGTAAAAATACTTACATTTTATTTATCCCTCATAGGAAATAAAGTTCTTACAATTTGAGCGATTTAAATACCTTGAGTAGACTTTCCAACAATTTGACTTGAAGGAGATGTAGGATTTGTAGGGACTACCATGTTTGCAGTCATATTTTTCTGCCTTATAGGAGGATTAGATGAACTTTTAAGAACACCATTATCATCTCATAAATCCTTCATTTTATCTCTAGTATTGTCTACAACTGAATTCCTTTGATTAAGCACAAGAGTGTCTTCAACTGGGAAGTTGGTGAATATTTCTCCTTGAGGCTACCAACTATCATTTATTTGCATGAGGACTTCATCATCTACTAATAACCAAGGAGTGATTCCTCCTTGAGAAACTAGATATTTCTCTTTTCCTTCATTAACATCCATGAATTTTCCATATTTCCATTCTTATCCTTGTATTAGATTGTTATGCATCGGTACCATTGCTCTTGTGTTGAAGGTTGAAGTAGGATTGTATGTTTTGGTAGGCCTATTGAAATTAGGTTTCCCTTAACCTCTCCTTTGCCCATATTGTTGACCATATTACTGATGATAGGGTTAAGTATTTTGATTCACACATTTTTTCATTCTCTCTCACCTAATATTAGCTTTTAATAATTGAATATGCGCATCTTTATCCATGGCATCATCTGATTTCTTTGAATCAGTCCTTGTTTTGACATTAGCATTAGGAACTTGGGAAATATTTGGAGTAGTATGAGGAAAATTAGGCAATAGAGGCATAGGTATTTTTGGAAGAAAATTTCATTCTTGAATGAGGCCATTCTCAGCTCTAATGGCAAGGTCATATGCTTCAATAAGAGGGAAATCACCCATGGATTGTAGCATGATGGCAATATTAGTACCAATGGGCCTTAAGTAGGTAGGAAAGACAAAGGTATCAAGTGATCTCATGGGATGAGGAAACCTATGTCAAGCCTTTTGGAACCTCTCATTGAAGTCATGCAGTATTTCCTTGGGGGATATTTAGATCACATTGAGTTGGTGAATGAGTGAAGTGTGGTCACTCTTATCCTCAAATATTGAAGTTAACAACACTCTAAAGTTATTCCATGTTGTAATGTAACCACTGAGAAAAGTCCTATACCAATAAAGTACTTTCCCTCTAAGGGACATGTCAAGGAGTCTAATTTCAATATTAACCTTAGTTACATTATGAAAAATACAAAAGTTTGGTATATCCCTAATGTGATTACTAAGAGTGGCATGGACTTCACCATTGAATATAGGAACACTCTTTGTAGTATCAGGGGGGATGCCATCTTAGTCATCAAGATGGATTTCATTTTAAGTGTTAAAGGTTGTGAAATAATGTTTCTTAACCATTTTTTATTTAAGTTTTTCCTCACTCTCTTGGTACTATTGGCTAGTATAGTCTTCTTGTTCTTCAAAGGGTAGAATAAGCTGAGGGTATTGAACTTGAAGAGTAAGTTCAAGTTGAAGAGGTGGATTAATAGGATTGAAAACTCTACTAAAAGATAATCTAGTAAATACCATGAAGTATGATCACAAATATATGACAAAAAAATGGCTTCCAACCATATTTTACCTTTAATATAATCAACAAATTTTGAGTAACACACCATATGCAACTGATGTTGTCAAGACTAGCATTCACCTTGACAAGTTATCTTTAGGACAATGGTCCCACCAGTCATGTGATAAATTTTGTCACAAAATATTTCACCTTAGAGGAGGTTTTTCAATACTAATATAATATTTAGGCAACATTTTAATACTTTTAGGTATGTGGGTTACCTATAGTATAAGTAGACCTCTAGGTTTAAGGGCCAGCTCCTGAGATTGATATTTAAGTGCTTATCACCTATAATAACTAATTGTTTGCATAAAATAGGATAGAATTTTGCATGAAATTGAAATAATCTATGATACACCATGAATATTTCCATAAGATCATCATACTCCTTGCACTAATAAACAAGACCTACAACACTATCTTTAAAGTCTTAAGATGTTCTAACATTAGTATGTCAATATAAAGGTGATATACATGAGACAACTCAAGGTAAGTGGAACAAAGATCAATTTTTAGACTCAAAAGACACTTTCACACTTTAGGGGAGTGAAATACACTAGCTACACTCCATATGACCTATTAGAATGAGAACTTCTTGCACCAAATATAAAAGGACAAAGAGAAGCAAGTATAAAATCTTATCACTAGACCTCACCATTCATAACTTCACAGACTTATAGAAGATGTTTTTGAAATCAAAACTATATTTATTATATTATTCAATGGTAAAGGACAATATCAAACTAGTAGGGCTTTTCCATATCATGTGTGGTATTAGAAAATAAGAGTCAAAATGGCTAGTACTTATAGAATGTGAAAGAGGAGAGAGAGAAAAGGAGCTTAAGGGTCACAATGCCACTTTCCAATCTAAGAGAGAGAGATAAATTTTTATGGGAATGGAATATGAAACATACCATACAAGGTATCTTTGGACAAATGTCCCTCCAAGCATGAAAACTCTCTAAGTTTGGCATAGGACCTCTTAATTAGCTTCTTTGAAACTGTCTTCATCATTGGATTATCTTGAGAACTCCATAGTAGACTAGTAATAATTGACACATGTTCACTATGATGAGGGGGTTAATAATAAGCTCCAACATTCATTAGACATGTTCCTAATCTCTCATATTCTTCTAGACAAGTGTTCTCACTACCTGTAGTCACTATCATCCTTCTACAAACCTATCTTCACATTTGGCACCAAGATTCTTATCATTTTTCCAATATAATATTACATGGGGTGGTATGAAACCTATTAATATTCATACTATCTTTATATTCATTAGGTAGACCTTTAAAATCCTCCTAATTCAAGTTATTACCTTCTCAGTTGGTGATCACCTTTCATTCACTATGCTAGTTGGGATTGCATGAAGTTAGTGTGGTTTAAAAGATACATATGTGATTTAGTAAAGAAATAAATTATCATGGATGTCATATTATGTTCCAATTGACCTCCCAAAGTGATCTTAATCCTTTTAAACTCCTATGTACCTATAAAACACCAAAATATATCAAGAAAACCAACTTTATACCCTATTTGTACAAATAGGGTAGAATCCAAATTGATGGAATGGAGACTGGGGAACTATTGTGCAAGTACCAATCACTTATCAAGTCAAAAAAACTCATTTACATTTCTTTTCTTCTTTATTTTTTCCATTGGGTCATTAGCAAGGGGTTCAAGTGCTTTTAGCCCTTAAGGATTGTTTATAAAATTTTAATGTTTAATCCTAAAAATAATTACATAATAAAATTTTTTAGGACCCTATTCAACATATTATAACTCCTTAGGTCCCCATGATATACATCTATATAGATATGAGCTATTTCCTATGTTTTGTGCACCCTGAGTTGTACTTAAGCCAAGGAAATGGCTTTTTATGACTTTCTCTACAAAATGAAGGTTTCAAATCACCTTATAAATCCCCATGTATATCTTATAATTATTTTCAAGGTTCACCTAGATCTAAAAATTATATTATCTTAGTAATTAGGCTTTAGCCCTAGTTAAGGCCTAATAGGCCTGATAGTACCTTTGGGGGTTTAGGCTACCATATCTAGACTATAGTGCCTATGAGGCCTTTTCAATGTCCTTACATGTTAATAACAAATTCATATACCCTTATATCATGTTTTAAATATATCCGAACTCACCTTCTTTCCTGCTTTATGACAAACCTACAATGTATGGTTCTCTAGGAGTGTCCTCTATCTAAGACAAAAAGGAGGGCACTTCCCTTATTGTCATAAAAAAGATGGTTATTTGGGTGGATAAACTAGGTATTTATGAACTTATGTAATAATTTTTAGAGATATATCACATCAATAGGTTATCCAATTCTTCTAACACCCCAAGATAGGCTTCTCAAGCTTGTTGGTTGTGTATCAAGTTAGTGTACTGATTGTAGGTTATGTGTTGAACTCATTTGACATGATTTCCTATTTTCATGTGATGGGAATCTCATGATATGGTATTTATCAATTTTTAAAGTGTGCTCAAACATTTTAATTATATTCAATCATAAATGCATAATTTCTATAAATCAATCCTAACTCAAAAAAGATAGATCATACTTACACTTCTAATTGGGGATACGTTAGATAATAAAAACATGATCAATATGGGGATCCACTATACCTAATTAGGGTATCTATTATCACAATAAATAATTATATGGAGGTTTTAAAATCCTCCAGGTAATCATAATCATGTAATAACCCTAGCTAGGTCATGTGTTTTCATATCTCAGTAGACTAATACCAAGTAAAGTAAAGATATCTAATCTAGTGCTCACCAAATCTTATGGCACAAAGTGGGGGTTAGAAAAAACAAACATGCATAAGAGAATCTTAATTAAGCTATGTATTATTAAGACCCTAATAAATGAAGAATAAGATAAATATTATTCAAAGCCAATAGTTATACTACTTTTATCTAGTTAAAAAGAGGAGCAAAGTTAGAGAATACTTACCTAAAAGACAAATCCATCGAGACTCAATCTCTCCCTTGGCCAAAAGGGGAATTGAAAGAGATTTTTTTTCTAAGGATCACTAATGAAGGCCAAATCATCCAATACTTCTCCATAAGACTAGATTCTCTAAGTGGAAACCCTAAACTAAGAATCCTCAAGTAGAATGGTGGAAGAGCATATTGTAAATAAGTACAAGCAAATAATAACTCTTATTCATTGACAAATAATGATGAAATGAACTTGTATATATAGGTACATTTAACACTAAGAAATTATCAAAAAAATTTGATGACAAGGTTGACCCAGTTGACTTAGTACTGTTATGGATAAAAAATTCACTAGGTCAGAGGCTAGGTTGGCCAAGATCTAACCTAGACCCTAAATGAATTTTACCCAAAATAGTACATGGTTGACCCAATTGACCTAGTGCTATAGACTATTGAAATAGAATTTAAGGTGAGGAAAAGAAGGATGAAAGGTGATAAATGATAGGACAAATATGTAAAAGAGGATACATAGATTAAGGAATGATTTTAAGAGCTAGTTAGATTGGTAATAAGTGGAAATAAGGGATAAAAATCTTGAAAATCACCAATGGTCTACCCAACCTTTTCTCAATGCACCCCTTAGGGCATACATTCAAAGAGATTAAGTCTTGAAGGGTCCCTATAAGGTATAAAATATCCGTAATTGATAAAGTTGAAAATATTATGTGTATAAATATGCCCCACTTGAAGCTCATCATGTGTCACTTAGGTGCAATAGGGGATGGTGCTCCAAGAAAGAACATAGTAACACAAAAAAATGAATAATAAAAACCATCCATAATAGGCTCCTATTTATCATTGATAACATAATTTAGATTGAAACTTGCTTCAACATAAGGTTCAGTATGAAATTTAGCAAGTGGTTGAGTCTTAATTATTAACTTCGCTCCATACCTTGTCTTGAAGGACAATAAGGACCAATAAGATAATATGTAGCCTCTTATATTGCCTATAAAATCTCTTAATATATAGATAGAAAAGTGGGTAGGCAAGTCAACCACTACAATGTCTTAGAGGATGGGGAAACTAGGACAATCATGTAAGAAAACTTTCAACCCTTTTATCAATCCTCCTAACTTAGCAAGTGTACCATCCAATTTAATCACCCCCTTACCATGTGGTTCATATTTTATACAAATTTTTTCAGCTACAACCTTGGGCATAACTAATGTGCTAGCTCCACTATCAACTATGTATTTATGAATAATCGTATCCCCTAAAATGAGAGTGAGGTAGAAAGGTGGAGGATTCTGATATTTGGTATAAGGTTCCACAATATTATTAGAATAATTTTCAAGAGAAATATTGATATGATCATGACTTGGTGATAGATGACTATCATGGATAGTGGACAAATGTTTTTATAAAATATCTTTTTGGCTAGGCATATGAAGGACATCCCAAAGAGAAATGGATGTATTGGCATTATTCAATGAATCCACAATGTTTAGATAAAGAATACATACTTTTTATTGAGCCATTAAAGGAAAGAAAATGATTAGAACTTGAGGGATTGAAGCACCCTGAGGATATTTTCCAACATTCTAACTTGAAGGTGATGTATAATTTGTAGGGACTACCATGTTTGTATTCATGCTTTGCTACCTTGTAGGAAGATTAGATGAACTTGTAGGAACACCACCAACATCTCCTAAATCCTTCATTTTAGCTCTAATATTTTATATAACTGAATTTATTTGATTAATTACAAAAGTTTCTTCAAATAAGAAGTTGGTGAAACTTTCTCCTTGAGGCTATCAACTTTCATTTATTTTCATGATGACTTCATCATATGTTGATAGCTGAGGAGTGACTTCTCCTTGAGAAACTAGATCTTGATATCCTCCTTCATTATCATCCATGAATTGGCCTTTTTTCCATTATTCTCCTTAGATTAGATTGATATGCACCAATACCATTGCTCTTGTGTTAGAGGTTGAAGTAGGATTGTATACATTGGCAAGCCTATTGAAATTAAGCTCCCCTTAACCTGTCCTTTGCCCATATTGTTTACCATATTTTTGATGATAGGGGTAAGTATTTTTATTCACATATTTTTGCATTCTCTCCCACCTAAGCTTAGATTCTAAAAATTAAATATGTACATCTTTATCCATGACATCATATACCTTCATAGGAGTAGTCCTTGATTTGACATTAGCATTAGTAACTTGGGTAATGTTTGGAGTAGCAATAGGAACATTAGGCAAAAAAGTCATGGATAATTTTGGAGGAAACTTTCTTTCTTAAATGAGGCCATTCATATCTCTAATGGTAAGGTCATATGATTCAACAAGAGTGAAACCACCCATAGATTGTAGCATGATAGAAATATCAATACCAATGGCCCTCAAGTAGGTAGGAAAAACAAAGATAATAGGTGGTCTTATGGGAGGATGAAACCTATGCCAAGTATTTTGGAACCTCTCATTGAAGCCATGCATTATTTCCTTGGGGGATCTTTGGATCAAATTTATTTGGTGAACAAGCGAAGCATGGTCACTCTTGTCTTCAAATATTGAAGTTATCAACACTCCAAAGTTAATATCCCATGTTGTAATGTAATCACTAGGAAAATTTGTATACCAATTAAGTGTTTTCCCTATAAAGGACATGTTAAAGAGTCTAATGGAAATATTGACCTTAATGACATTGTGAAAACTACAAAAGTTTGATGTATCCCTAATGTGCTCACTAGGAGTGACATGGCCTTCACCATTGACTGTATGAACACTCTTTCTATTATTAGGGGGGATGTCATCATAGGCATCAAGATGGATTTGATTTTTAGTATTAAAGGTTTGGAAGGAATGATGCTTAGCCATGTTTTATTCAAGTTCTTCCTCACCCTCTTGGTCTTCTTGGCTATAAAATTCCTCTTACTCCTTAAAGTGTATAATAATCTGAGGGTATTGAACTTTAAGAGGATGTTTAGTTTGAAGAGATGGATTAATGGAATTGAAAACTCTACTAGAAGATGACCTAGTAAGGACCATGAAGTATGAGCATAAATATATGACCAAAAAATTGTTTAAAACCATATTTTACCTTCAATGGAGTTTCCAAATGCTAATTAACACACCATATGTAGTTGATGTTATCAAGACTAGCATTCACCTTGACAAGTTGTATTTAGGACAATGGTCCCACTAGGCATGCCAAAAATGTTGTCACCAAATATTTCACCTTAAATGAGGTTATTAAATCCTACTTTAATATTTTGGCAACATTTTAATACTTATAGGTATGTGGGTTACCTATACTAGAAGTAGACCTCTAGGTTTAAGGGATAGCTCCCTAGATTGATCTTTAAGTACTTATCACCTATACTAACTGATTTCTTGTATGAAAAAAGATAAAAGTTTACTTGAAATTAAAATAATATAAGGGTTGATACACCATGAATATTTCCACAATATCATCATACTCCTTGCACTAATAAACAACACCTACAACACTAGCTTCAAAGTCCTAAGATATTCTAACTTTAGTATTTCAATATAGAGGTGATATGCATGAGACAACTCAAGGTAAGTGGAATAAAGGTCAGTTTGTAGACTCAAAATATACTTTCACACTTGAATATAGTTAAACACATTAGTTACAGTCCATATGACCTATTAGAATGAGAACTTCTTGCACCAAACATGGAAGGATAAGGAGAAACAAAGATAAAAGATTATGATTAGACCCACCATTCATCCATTCACACAATTAGACAAGATTTTTTGAGCTCAAAGATATATTTATTTTATTATTCAAATGAAAATTATAAAATAAAACTAGTAGGGATTCACCATATCAAGTGTGGTATTAGAAAATAAGAGCCAAAATGGTTAGTACTTATAGAATGTGAGAGAGGAGAGAAAGAGGAAGATCAAGGGTCATACTGCAACTTGTCAAGTTGAGAGAGAGTTAAATTTATGGGGGAATGGAATATTAAATATACCATGCAAGGTATCTTTGGAAAAATTTCCCTCCAAGCATGAAAAATATCCAAGTTTGGCATAGGATCTCTCAATTGGGTTCTTTGAAACTATCTTCCTCATTGGCTTCTTTAAGTGCTCCATAGTAGACTAGGAATAATTTCCACATGTGAATTATGATGAGGGGGTTAATAAAAAGTTAAAAAATTCATTTTATGTGTCCTAATCATTGATATTATTTTGTACAAGTGTTCTCACTACCTGAGGTCACTATCATCCTTCTACATATATGTCTTCACATTTGGCACCAAGATGCTTATCAATATTCTAATTTAATATGTAAAAGAGGTAGTATGACACATTTAAAGTGTTCTATTATATTTATATCCATTAATAATTCCTTAAAATTCCTCCCAATTGTAGTTATCATATTCTCACTTGGTGATCACCTTTCATTCACTATGCCAGTTTGGATTGCCTAAAGTTAAGGTGCTTCCAGAGATACCAATGTGATTGACTGAAGTAAGAAATGAGAATTATTGGTTATATTAGGTCCCAAGTGACATACCAAAGTTATTCTCATCCTTTTAAACTCCTATGTACCTAAAAAACACCAAAATCTATCAAGAAAACTAGTTTTGTACCCTATCTATACAATACAGTAAAAACCAACTTGATGGGAAGTAGCCTACGGAAGTCTTATGAAAGTCCCAATAACTTTAAAATTTAAAAAATCACATTTATATTCTTTTTATTATTTTTTTCCATTGGGTCATTATCAAGGGTTTTGGAGGGTTTTCAATGGTTTTAGCCCTTAAGGATTGTTTATAAAAGTTTTACATTCAATCCTAAAAAAACTCCACTATAACCTTATTTAAGACTCACTTCAACATATCCTAACTCCTAAGGTACCAATTCTATATGTTTGTATAAATATGACCTTCCAAACCTAGCTTCTCAAGCTATTTCTTATGTTTTGTGCACCTTAAGTTGTTCTTGAGCCAAGAAAATGGCTTGTTATGACTTTATCTACAAAATGAAGGTTTCAAGTCACATTATAACTCCACATGGAGGTAATATAATTCATTTAAAGGATCATATAGATATATAAATGATATTGGCCCTGTAATTAGGCTTTAGGCCTAGTCAAGGCCTAATATGCCTGACAAAACCTTTGGGAGTTTAGGCTACCATTTATGGCCTCTAGCACCTATGACAAATTTTTCATGTCCATCCATGTTTAATACAACTTATTAGACCATTATTCCATGTTTTTAATATATCCAAACTCACCTTCATGCCTTCCTTATGAAAAACCTATAAAGTATGGTTCTCTAGGAGTGCCCTCTGTCTGAGACAAAATAGAGGGCACTTCCCTTGTTGTCCCAACCAAGATGATTATATGGGGGGTTAAATTAGTTTTTTATGAAATTATATATTAATTTGTAGATCTATATCACATTAATAGGTCATAAGATAATTTTTATTCTAAGACAATACTTATGATACTTGTATCTAGTAAAAGAGAGGAGCAAAGTTAGAGAATACTCACCTGAAAGATGAACCCATCAGGGCTCAATCTCTCCCTTACCAAAAATAGGATTTTCAAGAGGCTTTTATGGTTTTCAAGGATGAATAATAAAGTCCAAATCATCAATAATTCTCCATAAGATAAGATTCTCCAAGTAGAAACCCTGAGCTAATACTCCTCAAGTAGAATGGTGGAAGTGCAGATTATAAAGAAGTGAAAGCAAATAATAAATCTTATTCATTGGTAAATAATGATGAAATGAACTTATATATAGTCATATTTAACTGTAATCCCTTCTAAAAGTTTTGGCCAATAGGGTTGACCCAATTGACCTAGTACTATTATGTACAAAAAATTCACTAGGTCACAGGCTAGGTCAACTAAGAGTTGACCTAGACCCTAAATGAATTTTACCCAAAATAGTACAAGGTTGATCTAGTTAACCTAGTATTGCAGACTGTTGAAAGGGGATTAAGGTAAATAATGATGAAATGAACTTATATATAGTCATATTTAACTGTAATCCCTTCTAAAAGTTTTGGCCAATAGGGTTGACCCAATTGACCTAGTACTATTATGTACAAAAAATTCACTAGGTCACAGGCTAGGTCAACTAAGAGTTGACCTAGACCCTAAATGAATTTTACCCAAAATAGTACAAGGTTGATCTAGTTAACCTAGTATTGCAGACTGTTGAAAGGGGATTAAGGTAAATAATGATGAAATGAACTTATATATAGTCATATTTAACTGTAATCCCTTCTAAAAGTTTTGGCCAATAGGGTTGACCCAATTGACCTAGTACTATTATGTATAAAAAATTCACTAGGTCACAGGCTAGGTCAACTAAGAGTTGACCTAGACCCTAAATGAATTTTACCCAAAATAGTACAAGGTTGATCTAGTTAACCTAGTATTGTAGACTGTTGAAAGGGGATTAAGGTATGTAAAAGAGGGATGGAAGGTGATAAATGCCTATAAGAGTATGAAAAATAAGAGAAATAGTTTAGGGAATGATTTCAGGAGCTAGTTGGATTGGTAATAAATGGAAATAAAGAACAACAATTTTATGAAGCACCAATGGTCTACCCACCCCTTTCCCAGTGTACCCCTTAGGACATGCACTCAATGATATTGAGTCTCAATGGGTTCCTTTAAGATAGAAAGCATCAGTAATTGATAAATTTGAAAATATTATGTGTATACATATACTCCACTCGAATCTCATCATGTGTCACTCAGGTATAATAGTGGATGGTGCTTCAATAAATAACATGGTAACACATAATATTGAGGCTACAAAATATGTAGTGTTTTAAATAATAAAATAACTGAAAGTAAATGATTGAAAGGGAAATCATTTGAAAAGTAAATATATATCTGTACATTGACTTACCTTTATCATTATATGGTCTTCTACTATGTTTGTATATTTAAGTGTATAAGGCACAGAGACTGATTTTAATAAACCCAAGAATATAAAACTAAATAGAAAAAATAAATAAATGAAAGAAAGCCAAGATAATTAGTGCTATGTGAATAGGACATACTTGTAAATTTAGAAAGCTAGGGTGATAAGTGATATGTTAGACCAAATGACCAAGTCAAAATTTAGAGTAAATTGGGTAATTAAGAATCCAAGGCTACTAAAAAACAAAAAACTCAAAAAAGTAAACCTTAAGTAAGAAAGGAAAACTCACCAAGTCAAATCAAGGATACATGTCAAAAAAGATGGTAATCAAACATCAATGTAATGGTAGTAACAATCCTTACTATAACAAATATGGGCAAGTAAAAATGGTAAAACAACATTGATGAGTGAGTAGTAACAATCCTTAATCATCAATGGAAAAAGGGTGATTAAAAGGGAAAACAACATTGATGAGTGAGAAGTAACAAGCCAACCTCACTCAATAATGGAAAAAGTACATGAATGTAGAAATAGACTCATGTGTCAATTAAAAATTGTAGTAAAACAATGACAAAGTGGAAAAATAAAAATAAATAAAATCTAGAAATGTAGAGCCATGGTGTAAAGAAATTAGTCCAAAGTTACTCAAATATATTATTTTATTCTAAGGATAGATAAAACTAAAACAATTAGTGCTAGCATGTTTTTAAGATGTGAAGAATAAATAAGTATAGAAGAGGGAAAATAGATTTGGAATCACAATTTTCCTATTAAGGGAGTAAATAAAATGTGTGGATGGGAGAATGAATAAAAAACCAAGGTAGATATAACTCTTTATCAAAGTCAAGACACTCAATTTAGGTTTCTCAAAACAAGAGGACTTTCAACCTTAAGGACTCTGAATAACTTCTCTTAGCCACACAAGTCTTATGTCAACAAATGAATTATGTAGATCATCCCATGAAGGTTATATGCATGAAAATTAAAATGGAGCTACCTTCCCATAATGTGTTCCCCATTCCTTAGGACCCCTTACATAGGCATCAGTCTATTGTAATTATTGAGTACTTGTGTGAGAAAATAGGTATTTGTATAGAATTTTTTGAATTTTCCTATTCTAATCTACTAGCCTACCACACCCCAATGGAACTCATCTCTATTTTGACACCAACTATTGAGCTTGAGCTTCTATTAGAGATAGGAGATGAACTTTTAATCACATCTTTTGGTGTGATTTTGACTTTTTAGATTTATATGTTTACTTTTGTATAACATTTCCTTTTGTTTCAAATGATTTGGATTTTAAAGTTTTTAATGTATTTTTATTTACTCGTCCTCCATACGGATTTAGAAAACCAAACATGGTTGCTAAAGATGACTTTCATTTGAATACTTGGGACTTGGTTGATAAGAGAGAGAACTCAAAGAGCTTGGTGTCTAAGAGTCTCATAAATCTAGGTGAAATAAGAGTGCTATCTTGACTTTGACTTTGTTTTATCCAATGTGGAGTGAAATAAAATGAAATCAAGAGGGATGAAACATGTAACAATTTGAATTACTTTAAATCACAAAAAAAGTGACAAAGGGTGTAAAAGGGATTCAATGATAGAAAAGTGTGATTCCTTATCATAAGAATGAGTGAAATGGAGGAAATCATGCTAACATAGTTTTTTTTGTAAATTCCATCTATTAAAATAAGCAAAAGATAAATCTTGAGAACAAAGGATCAATAACTTATAACCATTGCTAAACACATTCTAGACAAGGAATGACAAGAAGGTAATTTTATGAGGAAAGCTAGGTCTTATCCATGGTCTTACACTACAACTCATAAAAGATGAATTGAAGGGGCACAGAAATCATTGGAAAAATAAATGAGGTAAGAAAAAAATGGTATTTCTTAGGAAGGCCAGGTCCTATTTATGGTCTTACACTGCAACTCATAAAATAAAAAAAGAAGGGCTATCAAATAATGTGTAAAAAGAATAAAAAAATAAAATTATGGTATATCATGAGTAAGATTGGGTCTTATCCATTAGTTTTCAATGTAATTCATAAGAAAAATGGGAAACCAAAAGATCAAAAAGGAAGGACTAAGTTTTGTGAAAAGAGAGAATTGATGTAGAGGGTGAGACCCATTTAGGTATCCTATAAAAAGTGTTAGATAGAATATGAAAAGCATGAGGAAGAAGGGAAGAGTTTAAGAAAAATATTTATTAAGGAATTGTGTGTTGGTGACCTTTTTGAAAACATGTCCTTCATTGGTTTAAAGGCAATGGGTGCTGGGATGAAGAATATCTTTGACTAAATAAGGGCCCCACCATTTTTGGGCATATTTACCTTATTTATCATGAGTGTAATGTAATTTAATGACAAGATCACCAATATTAAATGTGCATATTTTAACACAATTTTCATGTTGTTTGGTAATATGAGCCTTATATTGGTGATTATGTTACAACTAAGAAAGATGATATTCATCAAGGAGATCGAGAGCATGAAGGTTAGATTAACATAATTATTCATTAGGTATGATACCATGGAGAGATATACAGAGAGAAGGAAGCTCAACTTCTAATGAAAGGACTAAATCAGAACCATAGACTAGAAAGAATGTTGTTGCCCCAATGGTAGTATTAATTCTAGTTTGAAAGACCCAAAGAGTAGGATAAAGGTGAAGGTGCCAACCCATGCAGGTTTCATGAATTGTATTTTGGAGAATTTTTTTGAGGATTTTGTTTGTGGCCTCAGCTTAAACATTGCATTATAGATGATAGGGTGTGGAATTTTTTTGATTGATCTTAAAATTAGCACATAGTTTTTTGACATCCTTGTTTTTGAAATTACCACCATTATCAGAAATGATAGTATGGGGAATACTGAAATGGCAAATGATTTGATTAAGAGTGAATTGCGAGATGGTGTTACTAGTGACATTAATAAGGGGCATAACCTTGACCCATTTGGTAAAGTATTCAGTAGTAGTGATGATAAAAAAATGTGCATGTTGAGAGCAAGGTAATTTTCCTATGAGATCTAATTCCCACACAAGGAATGGCCAGGGAGATTGAATGGTTTAGAGATTAGTTGGAGGTGAATGAATTAAATCATCATGAATTTATTAATGGGTACACTTTTTAGTGAATTCAATAGCATCCCTTTCAAGAGTGGGCCAAAAGTATCCCATACATAGGCATTTATAGGTTATAGTATGCTTGCTACAGTGGTGGCCACAAATGCCCCTATGTGCTTATTCAAGAAGAGAGGGAACCTCATATTGCATACCAAAATGGATCAAGGTACATTTAACATTGTAATAATAAAGGATGTTATATTGAAATACATACTTAAAATCTTGTTTACGAATATGTGTCTTTTCATGAGAATATAAGTTGAGAAGATAAGTTTGGTGTTCCAAGAATTGAATGATGTCTTTATACCATAGGCATTATTGAATAGTGATGGCCTTGATGTGGTAGATAAGTGAATATTGACATTGGGTAGAAGATGGATATTTTATTATTTGTATAATAAAAGTGGGATGATAAATAACTTCATGGAAATTAAAGAGAGATGTTGAAGAAGCAAGGGAATCAACAATAGAATTTTGAACTCGAGGAATAGGCTTGACAGTGAAAGAGATGAAATCTTTGGTGAGAGTAGTTATAATTTGATGATAAGTAATAATATTTTCACTTTTGAATTTGTAATAACCATTTAATTGATGTAAAATGAGTTTAGAATAACCTAAGGCATGTAGGTATTGGATGTCTAAATTAAGAGCAACTTTTATGCCTAAAATTAGAGCTTCATACTCTACCATATTGTTGGTGACATCAAGTGCAAAGTCAAAATCTAAATGAATGATTTTAACAAGAGGAATTATAAGAATGAAACCTAACCCATCTCCTTAAATGAGTTTGAAACCATTAAAGTGAAGGTTCCAAGTATCCTCATGCAAGTCAAAATTAATTTCAAAAAGTTCTTTGGTAACTAGTTTTGGTTTAGTAGTATCTGGGGAATAGAGGATTCATCAAGATTATTTGATTCAAGATCAGAGATGAAGTTATGGAAGTAATATTTAAGAGAAATATATTGATTAATACCTTTTATATAGATAATATTATCATCTAGAAGGTATATTGAAGGTGATTTGTAGCTAGCATAGGAGCTATGACAAGTTGATCAACTATGATTTATCCCTTGACAACCTTTTGAGTAATAATGTGGAGATCAAATTATATAAGAAGGACCATCCATTTTCCAATTCTATCTATATGAATAAAGGCTTTAGAGAAGAAGTGATGAAGAGGGTCAAAATGAATGATGACATAGGTGGTCTGGTATAACATGTATGTTTAAGTTTTTCAACTACAAAATAGATGGTGAGGCAATCACGTTCAACTTTTGTGTAACATTTCTCATAATTAATGATACATTGACTAACTTAATAGATGGAATACTCTCTTCTAGTATCATATTGATGGGTAAGCATTGCACCAACTGATATAGGTATGGAATAAGTATACAAAATTATAGGTTTATCATTGTGTTAGTGCCCAAAATTACACTAAAGTAATTGAGCCCTTTCTAAGTATAAATGCCTAATTTGTCTATCCCACTCCTATTTCAAGTGGTCATCAAAGTTCAAGTGTCATTTAGTGGTCAATCAAAAGCCAAGTTGAAGTCATGTTTGATTATCTCAAAACCCTCATTCTAATTTCCCTAGCTTAGGCCCTTTGATTAAAATTCAAATTTGGTAGGAACAATTTATGCGTGAATGCTTTAAAAAGTGCCATGGACTTGGTTTAATTTTTATACTAAGGTTTAGTCATGTTTATTAACATGACCAAACTTTAGTCTAAATTCATATTTGGTCTATTTTATATCCCATGGCCCTTGGTCCCTTTTATCTATTATCATATTCTAGCTAATGCTTGGTCCTTTTGTTACAAAATTAGCTCAAAGTCCTATACTGAAGCTTCTATCGTATACAAATAAAAACCTTATGCTAATACTTTATATTAAGTTATTTGTTCCCAAACCTCTGACTTAATTATTTTCATTATTAACTTGGAGCTAATCATAATCAACCTAGTGGATCATAATTAAATGATGTGTGTTAACTCAGAGAAAGATGATCTGATGCTGTGTGATGAAGTTGAAAAGTTAAAAATACTTAGGACAAGTATAAAAGTGACAAGTATTGGGCTTAAAGTGCATAGTTAAAAGATTGAGCATGTTCCCATGAATTGATGATACATGGAAAAGTGTAAGATCTTGATCAATAGTGAGAAATACGTCAAGACTTAAACAAAGACCTAAGATGAGCAAGAAGGTGACAAGTGCCACCATCATAGGAACACTATCGGGGATTCGATGATGATCAGAGGTTAGTAAGTCAAATATCCTTCAAAGGGATGTGAGAAGGACAAGTGTCTTAATCTCAATGAGTAACCAAATATATTTATGGTTTTTGGAAAATCATACATCTATTAGATCGATGACATGAATGAGAGAAGAATTTTAAAAGGGTATAGGTCAAACATGGTAGTGAGATGTGTCACAACCATGATGAGCTAGATATAGATCAATGGTCAACAATCTATCCTTGATTTAAAGAATCAACAGAGCACATTTGATATGAGAAAATGAGATCAATGATGTAAGATGAAGGTAGACATTTTGATAGAGCTCAAATTAAATGTGGACATGATAAGTGTCAAGCCCATAATTGAAGCTTATGAATATTTAGATGATCCAACTATGTGAGTAAAGATCTGATAATTTAATTAGGCTAAATATTTAATGAGAGGCTACCAGGTGGCATGATAACATTCAAGTAATCAATACTATTGGCAAGGTATAGAGAGAACCTATAGAAATACCAAGTGATAAGATCTCATAAGCCCAAATCAGGATCAATGGCCCATGATAAATTCAAGGTCCAAAGACTTATTAAAATATCAATGGTTCATATTTTATCCATTTTCAAACCTACATGAGAAAGTGACACATGTCTAGATTAGATTCAAGTAAGTGACTTAATCACTTTTAAGCCCCATGAATACCTAGTTGGATTTAATGTGGAATGCCACATGTCAATATGTGGAAATATTTAGCTTAAGAATTAAAATTGATGTCTCCTTAATGGATGGGAAAGAATTCAAAGCATAGAAGAAGGTCTATGGACCATTCTAGAGCATATTTTTGGCCATGGATCATTTTTTACCTCTACCATAGTTGGAGAATCTCAATGCCATCATTGCAAGAGCAAGGGCAGTTGTCTAGGAGGTTCCAGCTATGTAAGCAAGTGGTTAAGTGCATATCCAAATAGTTACACATGAAGACAAATTTTTTTTGGTCTCCACAAAATTTCACCTTTTAGATAATGTAAAAATGCATCTCCAATCAACAAGTCAAAGTGTTTATTGTAAATATACATCATTCTTTGTAGAGGTAGTTAGATCAATTATTTTTCTTGTAAATGGAAGAATATTTTAGGTGGATCAAGGAATATTTTCTAGCTGGGAGCATATTGGTAGAATTTGGAGGGTTACTTTGCAATTTTTCATATTGCAACCCATAGTCCTAGATTTGAACTAGGTGAAAAATATATAAATAGAGGGCTTTTCCTATATTTTTTAGGGTATTTTTTTCATTTTTGTTGGTTGTTCATTTTTATCTAAGTTGAGGGTCTACAAAAAATTTGGGATCAACTCTTGTGTGTAGATCTTATCTCCCTTACTAATGTGGTTGCAAGTATACAACCATTAGTAAGCTTTGAGAACATGTATATGTCTCCCCTATCCAACATGGAGAAATATCACCATGCTTGTCCCCATAAAAATATTTTAAAAAATGTATGTATGTAATATCTCTTTTATAGTTAATGAAAATGCTTGTGGTTCTTTGGTATTTCCTATTGATGAAGTGCAGCAATGTGTTTTACAAGTTATGTTGATTGTACATTTGGGTTTGTCTTTGCCACTGGTTATCGTTTTGAGTATAGATCTAGATTTTAAACCTTTTCTACATTATATTAGGATATGTTGTTGAATAACTTGTTAGGGCAACCTAAGTTTATGGATTTGATAGAGAAAAATGTTTGAAAGTTTAGTTTAAGTGTATTTTCTATGTCTTTCAATGATAATTTGGTATGTCCCATTAAGTTGATTACAATTTTGTGATTTGTCTTTACTAAGGATAATTTCATGATTTCTAAAAGATACCCTGTTGTTTGAAAAAACATCAGCACAACACCCTTTCTATTATTAGCAAACTATCCTACCTTGTCCTACCCTACAAATAATACACACTTGTTGCATATAATAAGTGTCATTTGCCTAAAAATGCATAAGATTTTGCATATATTTCATGTATATACATCTTGTGTTTTAAATATTAGCATTGATTTCTTCCATCCAATGTTGTTATTGAAAATTATTTATAATGAAGATTGCATTCACTCTCCCATCTATTTTCAGTAACTTTTATGTGATCTAGGGAATTTTGGCATTCCATGTGATAACCCTTCCCAAGTGGATTGAACAAGTTTGGTTGTGCCCTAGTCACATTTGTGTCTCTTTGTGCTAATAATACCCATGGAGGTTTAATTTCATAATTTCTCCATGTGAGCAACCTACCCCATAGGTCCTCTTACCTTGGTTTAAGTAGAGCTAAAAGTAGCAGGGAGATGACCATACCCTTTATCGATGCCTCTCGATCATTATCTCTATTTAGTCCATTCTTGATGCTAAATCATCCCCTAGATAAAATTATATATTAATAGGTTTCTCATCTTTTCTTGTCATTTTATTCAAGTGTGCAAGGCTAAGTGAAAGAGGTGTACAATTGGAAACCAACATTTTGCTGGCACTATTGCCAAGGATTAAAAAGACACATGTGGCACTTATGTTTCTTAGTAATCTTGTAGAGAGATATAATTAATTCAAGTTTTAAATTTCTCTACCTATATTTTCATTGATTTGACTATCTTGGCTATCAACTCTACATCACTCCACTATGGGATATGCCAGTAAATGAAATATTAGACAACTTGACTTTTTCTAAGTTTATTATAAAGAGATGTTAAAATTACATGTTGGAAGGTGATTTATCCCATTTTGGACATAATTTTTAAAATTTTAGTGTCTTTGAATTTTATCTCATCATTAAATTTAGAAAGTATGTTCTCATCATGTATCACAATAGTGTGTTAACTGTTATATTCTAGAATTGTGATTCTAGTGGTGACTCCAACTTTAATATCTAGTTTCAAGGAAGATTGGTGTTTGTTTTGAATTTATTAATTTTTGGATTTGAATGTTTTATTACCTAAAAATATGGAAGGATTGAGATCATCCTTTAAAGGTGACATATCTAAGCAAGTTGTCTTACCCCTAAGTATTCATCAAAGAAGAGGGATACAAGTTTGAAGGCCTATTAAGGGCAATGTTTAGCTGCTAAATAGTGTCCTGACTACCAAGATTTTGATAATGTTGAAATATTTGTTGAACTTAACAATGCTAAGGACTTTTATATCTCTTTTAGTCATTTTAAAACTTATAGTCCTATTTATTATCCATCTCCTTCTCAACCAGTTGAATCCTCTCCCAAGTTTAATCCTACAAGTCCCACTCATTCACCCCCTCATATCCCTTTGTTAGTTTTTATTGAACCTCTAATTAAACTGATCATGAGGTGTATGGACCCAAATGAGAATGAATATCCTAAATTTTACATTCCCATATTTAGGCCTATAAATTTTAATGACATGGAAGGTTATCCTAATGAAGTCCCAAATGAATTAAGGAAATGTCTTCTAACGTTTCAAGGGAAAAATGTAGTGAGTGGTGATCAAAACTTGAGATATTTTCACAATATTATTGAATATTATTAGGTTTATCATGAGGATGTGTGCATTAAGTTATTTGTGCACATGTTTTAGGAAGACACTCATGAATGGTTTAATTCTCTTCCATGTAGATGCATTGATTCATGGGAAGAAATGAATAATGTTTTCAAAATTTAGTATGGTGATAGAGTTGATCCAAGGTTCCTTTTGGCTAAGTTTGAAAACATAAAGAGCTCCAATGAGTGGGTGAAATAATTTAACACATGGTTTAACAAAGCTATGATGTGGCCTGAGAACATAAAGCCTAGTGATACAACGTGCTTGACAAAATATTATGATGCCTTTGATAAGAATGTTATGTATTACTTGTGGGTGGGACAAGGCTCCCATGAACTTATGGTTAGAATTCAATATGGCCATCCAAATTTAAAATAAAATAAAGGTTGTGGGAAATCTCATAAATAAGTGGTCTGATATGAATTTGATCAATCGTTAAAAAGCACAGTCTACTAAGAATGCCAATCTTGAGGAGACAATTAAGACTCTAGACTCTGCTATCAAAGAGATGTCATAAAATCTTGTCAGGACTGAGAAGGGGGTCCCTCATGTGTCTACCAATAAAGAGAGGGCTCAAAATATGAATCAAGCATAAAAGGGTCTTGTTTTCCATACTTGAGACAATGAGAGAGGGAAGAGGTTCACCCAAGATGAAAGAATAGATAGAAATCAAAATAGAGGGGCTATGAAATAAGTGCCTTATCCATTAAATGCCAAATTAAATGTGGTAGGTTATGAAATTGATGTTTATTGGTGTGACAAGTGATTCCTTTCATATCATCCATGTGATACATCTAAACTAATTGATGAATAAGTGTATGAACTTGAGTTTGTATCATTTGTTAATGAGATAGGTATCTATTATGATGGGGGAATTATGTTAGTTTAGGATAGGTAGCTACTAATTAATGTAGCAACTACCTAAGATAAGGAATATAACTTGAGAATTAGGAAACAAGTTACTACTACTCAAGTCACTACCTCATCCAAAACTTAGGAGCATTGGTTGAAAGATAATTCAAGAAATAAGAATAACATAATTATAATAATGCAATCTCTAAGAAGAGATGTTTTATTACTCAAATTTGCAGATACAACATATGCCTATCTCTGGGAAGAGATGTCTAATTTCCATTTTGGGTTACATCTTCATTTATACACATTTTGAAGGTAGGAGGAGGATGTGGCAGGTCACTAATCTTGAGGGAGATTAAGTGGTTTGACTTACATGATTTAAAGAAATACAAAATTCAAGGAATTACTATTTTTATAAAATTTTTATTTTTAGATTGCACTACTAAAATTGGAATTGGGGCACTTCCATTGGGTTTTCAAGGGTGAAAACCCACTGAGTAGAGCTCAGTGACATCTCACCATATTCTGTTAGTTGAGGATAGGTAGATACTAATTAATGCACTAACTACCCAAGATAAGGAATACAATTTGAGAAGCAGACAACAAGTTACTACTCCTTAAGTCACTACATTTGCAAATCTAAGGGTAGGAGATGCATGTAAGGAAGTGAAGAAAACTATGACAATTCCTAATACTTCTAAACTAGTACCCATTTTCCAAGTTGCGAAGCCTAAAGGTTCTCCCACTAAAAATAAAGTACCTTTAATATATAGTATTCCTAAGGGTGTGAATTATGTTAAATAAAATCCACCTTTGAAGGCTACTTCTAAGCATACAAATCCACACCAACCTACTCCACTTCATATCACAAGTGATTCCATTCCACCTGAAGGTGTTGTTACCCTTTCCCCAAATACTCATCTTCCTCAGTATAGTATATGTGATATGGCCCAAGTGTTCTTCCAATGGAAACTAACCATGCCACTTGTTGAATTATTAAGAATAATTGAGAATATGAAGAGGGCATATAAATACTTGGAATTTGGTGAGAAGTTAGCTGAAAATGAAATTAATTTACCCCAAATACCCTCAAAAAGTGATGAAGAATCTAAAGAGGTTATTGAACTCTCTCTAGAAATCTATTTGGGGATTGAATTAGTAGAGATTCAATTGAATGTAGATCCATTTTATAAAACTCTATTGATCAATAGTCTTATTGTCCATAATTGCATGTTTGATTTTGGTGCTTATTTTAATGTAATGCTCTTGGGTGTCTTAAATGAGCTTGGAGTTAATATTACATCATCTTTTGGAAAGTGTTATGCCATGGACTCATGAGAAGTTCTAGTTGTTAGACAAGTCAAGGGGTTGGTAGTGTAATTGGAAGTGCATCCAAGTAAGTATTTAAATATGGACATGGTAATTATGGACTACCCACCTAAGTTGGGGATGTTTCTATTATGTAATTGGGTTTCTATCATGGGTGGAAGTGTAAAAATGGACCTTTCCTATGCCACCATTACATTGGATGGTAAGATGGTTTAACTTTATAGAGAGCCAAAGATGATACATGTAATTGAAGATCCAAAACATGCTCAAAATGAAGCATTGTACATAGATGTTGGGCTTGGGAACTTCATTGGGAATGTTGACACTAATTAATATCCTACTACTCTTGATGTTGTACCTAGTAGCAAAGGTGAAATTTGGGAGGTGTGTTTTTATGGGGCTTGCTCCAATCTTGGAAATGGAGTAGGGGTTGTATTCTATGCCCCAAATAGTAAGTGTTCCATGTTTTCTTTTTATTTGTCCTATGAGTGCACTAATAATACTATTTAGTATGAGGCACTCTTGCTTGGTTTACAGATTACCCACAAACATGGAATTAAAATATTTCTTAACAAGGGTGATTTTGAACAAGTGGTAAGGCAATTTGATAATGCTCATGCCACCAAAAACCAAAGGTCAAAACAATATCAGAATGTCATCTAGGATTTGCTTCAGTTCTTTGATACATTCAATCTTTGTTATCATGATATAAGTTTCAATAAAGAAGCTGATATACTTGAAGGGGTAGGATCTCAATTTGACATTGAAAATACAAGCCCACATTATCAATATCAATTGGAGGTGCTTGTTAGGCCTTCAATCCCAAACAATGTTCATCACTAGTTAGTGTTTGATGATGATAAACAAATAAAGAGGTTTTTAAATTGTGAAGCTAAGTTCCATGATCAGATCATAGACTTAGAATCTATGATTTAGATTTGTGATGGAAAATAAACCTTGTCTGGGAAGGACCTTATCTAGATAAAGATAAACATGCTCTTTATATGATTGGTAAGTTTAGAAGCATCTTTTGATGAAGTGGATAGAATCAAGACTCGAGAATCATTTATTTAAAAGGATGTGATTGAGTGTAATTTGGGTTCTCATAAGAATCCAAGGAAGGTTTGATTGGGTACTCACCTAAGTACAGTTGAGAAGTTAGTCTACATGTAGTTGTTAAGAAAGTAATAGGACTGTTTAGCATGGTCTTATTATGAGTTGAAAGTGTATATGGTAGACTTGTTCCAATATGTCATCCCATTATATCCCGATAGCAAGCCTTTCATGTAGAAACAAAGACCTATTAACCCCATCTTAGCCACTAAGATGCAGGATTAGTTAAAGAAGCTAAGGGATGGTGGTATCATTCATCCCATCAAGTATTCATCATGGGTTTAATATTTAGTTCCTGTGAAAAAGAAAAATGGTGACATTTGGTTGTGTTTGGATTTAAAGAAATTGAATAAATCTTCTTTAAAAGATAACTATCCCCTACCTAATATGGATAACCTGTTACAAAGTGTTACAAGATCAAAGATATTTTCCACTTTAGATGGCTTCTTAGGATATAGCCAAATTATGGTGAAGGAGTCTGAGAGACCCAAAACCACATTTACAATGCCTTGGGGCATGTATGTATATATGAGGATGCCTTTCAAGTTAATGAATGTTGGTGCAATGTTTTAATGAGATATAGAAGTTGATTTTCTAGGGGTGATTAACAAGATTATAGTTGTATATCAAGATGATATTAGTGTGTACTCCAAGACTAGAGAAGAACATTTGGAGCATATAGAGAAAGTGTTCATTATATGTAGGGAGTTTAGAATTTCACTCAATCTAAAGAAATGCCACTTTGGGGTATAAAAAGCCAAGTTATTGGGACACATAGTGTCCAAAGTTGGTGTCATGATTGACCCAAAGAGGGTAAACTCCATTGACAAAGTGCCCATCCCATATTCCAAGAAGGGAATTTAGTCCTTCTTTGGACAAAATTATTTTTTTAAGGAGGTTTGTGTCTAACTTTGTAGAGTTCACTTTGCCTATCGCTTCCATGTTGAATAAGGACCAAACCATCAAGTGGGAAGAGAAGGTCATATAAGCATTATTTGACATAAAGGGAGATTTAAAGTTTACTCCTATTTTGGCTAGCCCTAATTACACTAAGTCATTTAAGATATTCTCTTTTGCATCATAAAATAAAAAATTTATTGTCATTGTGCAAAAAAATAAATATGGTCACGAGTAACTTATAACTTTCTTTAGCAAATTTATGCAAGGTGCTAAACTAAATTACACCATCATGGAAAAACAAGACTTCACTCTTTTAAAGGCTATTAAAGCATTTAGACCTTGTATTATGAGCTCAAAGATTATTGCTTATATTCCACATATCATGGTGAAGGACATTTTAAATTAGACTAAAGTATTTAGTAAGAGATGTAGGTGGGTCAACAAGTTGCAAGAGTATGGCATGGATATTCAGACCACCAAGTTAGTGTAAAGGATGGGTCTAGCCAAGCTCATGGTTGAGACTAATTTTCATGTCATTGAGGTAAATACCACTATTTTCAATGTTGATGATTCCTTGAGTTAATTTAATATGTCTCTATGGTATAAAGACATTGTGTATACTTACAAAATCTGAATTGTCCCCCTAAATTGGAAAATAATCAAAGGAGGACTCTTAAGCTTATTTCCCAAAAATATATCTTGGCAAAAAATTGACTTATATGGAAGAATCTAGATGGGGTTTTCCTAAGATGTATGCTAGAAGAATAAACTGATGACCTGATTGAAGACTTCCGTACCTAAAATTATAGCTCATAAAATTTTGAGAGCTGGTTAATGGTGGCCTTTTTTATTCAAAGATGTTTCTCAAAAAGTTAGAAAGTGTGAAAGATGTCAGTGCTTTGATATAATGATGAAATCTTTGGGTTCTCTTCCTTTATAGCATATGATAGTTGAAGGCCCATTTAGACAATGGGGAATGGATTTCATTCAAGAATTTATTGATTCGTCAAGTTTTAGACATAGATGGATACTAGTTGCAACTGATTACTTCACAAAATGGGCTGAGTCAGTCCCTACAAATAAGGCTACACATTAGGTGGTTATGTATTTTTTATAAATTAGACTATTTGTAGATTTGGTGTGCCTATGAAAGTTATTGATGATTACACCATGAGTTTCAAATCTAAACCTTTAGTGGCATTATGTAAAGAGTACAAGATTGAATTTACCTATGCTTCCAATTACAACCCTCAAGGAAATGGGCAAGTAGAATCTAGTAATAAGAACTTGCTCAAAATCATTAGATGAACATAGGAAGCAAATAAGAAGTGGGGTGAACAAATGAAGTTTACTTTGTGGGCTAACATGATCACACCTGATCCAAAACTCAAAAGTTTTAGTTGATAAATATTTGAATAACATGGAAATAAAAAAGTAACAACGAATTCTCTGAGAAGAGATGTAGTATTACTCAAGATTGCAATACAAATATATGCTTATCTCTGGGAAGAGATGTATGTCTTCACATTTCAGGTTACCTCTTCATTTATACACATTTTGAAAGCATGGAGAGGATTTGAAAGGTCACCAATCTTGAGGGAGATTAAGTGGTTCAACTTCCAAGATTTAAAACAATACAAAATTTGAGGAATTACTATTTTTAAAAACTTACTATTTTTAGACTGCACTATTAAAATTAAAATTTGAGGCACTTCCATTGGGTTTTTAGGGGTCAAAATTCATTGAGCATAGCTCCATGCTATTTCATGATGTTCTCCTCATTCTTATATTTCTAACGGTTCAAACGATGAGTCAATTGGAGCTACGGTGCAAAAGTTATGGCTCCCAGAAGTTTCGTCATCAATTGGGGTGGAACTGTCACCCGAATTATCACCTAAATTGTTGCCTAGATCATTCCTCCCTCCTTTAAAATCAATTGTCCCCATTGTGATAACGTTCCACATCAAGTTTGGTAGTTATTTCTTGATTTGATTCTCTGTGAGGCACTCACCTTGATGGCTAAGCTGGCCCCTTTTGACCACTCGATAAAGTGGAATAGAGCGTCCTCTTGTTGTCTTCATCTAGGTATCTACAATCTGATCCTCTTCCACTGGAGAAAAACTGTGTGGATCAAGATCATCAATGTCAAGTTGTTCTGCTACAACTAAAGTGTCTAAGAGAGGTGGGTGATATGGTTTGAGGAGCTCCACATTGAATATTAGATGCAGAGCAAGGTAGGCTGGTAGGTTCAACTCAAAAGCATTTTCTCCAACTCTTCTGGTGATGGTGTAAGGACCATATTTTAGAGGCCAAATATTTCTATGTGGGCTTGCATGTCATTCCTTTTGAAGCTGCAACCAAACCTTGTCACCCATAGCAAAATGGTGTGCAATCCTATGTTTGTCATGGCATTGCTTATACTTCTAATTCATCTTCTCCAGGATGTCATGAACTTGTTCCTAGATGTGTTGCATTTGTTCAATAAACTTTGTTTCTTTTGCTTCCTCAGATGTTCCATGAGGTGTGTATTCCATGGTGGAAAATGGAATAGCTATATCAATTGGTGCCATGGGTTGGAACCCAAAACATACTTGGAATGGACTGTGCTTGGTCGAGCTGTGCAACACCTGATTGTATCCATGTTGTATGAAAAGAAGTCCCTCATCCCATGTGTGTGGATGTTTGGAGTGATAAATTCAAATCATGTGAACAATCAAGTGGTTTACCACCTCTATTTGACCATTAGTCTGTGGATGGAAGGCTGTGGACTTCATCAACTTAGTATCCATCATCTTCCATAGAGTGGACCAGAAGATGCTCAGGAACCTGCTATCTCGATCTGAGACAATGGACTTGGGGAGACCAAAATGGAGCCATACATGACTAAAATATAGTTGAGCAGTTTCCTCAGCAGATATATTTTTCTTACAAGCAATCATGATAGCCATTTTTGAAAAATGATCAACTACCACAAAAATATAGTCCTTACCATGTTTTGAAGTGGGCAAATCTAAGATAAAATCCATTGAGACAGATTCCCAAGGCCTGGTTGGTTATGGAAATGGTGTGTAAAATCCTTTCTTCTTATTTGTTGGCTTGGTTATCACCCATGGGGTGAAAGATTTGAGATATCTTTCCACATCCTTTCACATATGGGGCCAGTAGAAGTGTTTTTGAAGAACTGTCAATGTCTTTTCAATACCAAAGTGTCCAGCTATCCTACTGAAGTGTGCTTCCCATATCATCTTTTATTTCTCTTCAACTAGAACATAGATGTGCCCCATATGACAAAGGACATTATCTTCCAAATAGAAATCAAAAACATGTTTACCTTTTTGAAGTGCTTGATATGTATCAGTAAAGGTAGGATCTACTTTGTACAGAGCACCCCAAGTGGTAGTCTCGTGTCTGCACAGGTCTAGAACTATTGTGAGTGTAGTAATTGGTGGGTGGCTTAGACAATTTGTAGTTGTATTTGAGCTCCCCTTTTTGTGTTTGATTATCAAGTGGAATTGCTGAAGATATGTGGCCCACTTTTGATGCCTCTCATTTCAGAGTTTGCTTTGCATCTAGATGAATTCCAATGGTTTGTGGTTAGTGTGTATGACCATTTCTTTCCCCAAGATGTAGTGTTTCCATTGTTTGTAGGCTTGCACAATGGCATAGATCTCCTTATCATATTTTGGATATTTCCTGACTATATCAGTGAAAGTTTCACTGTGATATGTAATAGGATGGCCATGTTGCATGATGATAACTCCCATGGCATATTCAGATGCATCTGTCATCAACTCAAAAGGTTGATGCAAATCTGGCAAGGCAAGAATGGGAGCTAAGCAGAGTCTATTCTTCAAATTCTCAAATTCTATTTTTTGTATTTCACCCCACTGAAATGTAGCTTTAGCTCCTCCTTTATTCACTTGGGTTAGTGACCAAGCAACATGTGAAAATCCAAGAGCAAACTTGTGGTATAAATTTGCAAGACCCAACAAGCTACGAAGCTCTATGAGGGTCCTTGGTGTGGGCCATTCTCGAATAACCTAAATATTTTTTGGATCAACATGGACCCCTTCCTCATTCACAATGTACCTGAGGTACTAAATTGTTGTCATCTTGAATGTGCATTTGTCAAGATTTGCATACAACTTGTGCTCCCAAAGGGTTTGAAGCACCTTATGAACATGTTGCAAATGTTCTTCCCATGTTCTGCTATAGATGAGTATGTCATCTAAGTAGACAACAACAAATGAGTTGAAGGGTCGTAGGATGTCATCCATCATCCTCATGAAGGTTACAGGTGTGTTAGTTAAGCCAAAAGGCATAACCAACCATTCAAAGAGCCCCTCCTTAAATTTGAATGAAGTCTTCCAGACATTAGTGGGATCAATGGGAATTTGGTGATAACTAGATTTGAGATCAATTTTGGTGAAGAACTTCACACCACAAAGCTGGTCTAGTAGGTCATCAATCTTGGGGAGAGGATAGCGATTCTTTACAGAGATTTTATTCAGGGCTCAGTATTCAATGTAAAGCCTCCATGTTCCATCTTTCTTCAGTGCCAAGACAATTAGGCTACCACAAGGTGAAGAGCTTGGCCTGATGTGACCCTTTTGGATCAATTCTTGAATCTATCTTTTTATCTCATCATTCTCCAAAATTGATTTGCAATACACAGGACTGATAGGCAAAGGTGATCCTAGGATCAAATTGATAAAATGTTTTACCTATCAATGCAGTGGAACTCCTATGGGTGACTTGAATAAGTCATCATATTCTCCTATGATTCATCCTATCTACTTCTATTTTTGTGTTGATTGTGTAGTTAGGATTGAAACATTAGCCTTCTTAGATTTTTTGTGGCTTGACCACCATGAGAACAAATTGCTTTATTTTATCCACTAATCTCTTACAATGCTTAACACTGATCAGGGAAACAGATGTGGGAGGTGGTACCTTTGGTACCCTATAGTGTCATGTTCTAAGAGTGAGGGTGATCCTTCGAGTTCATGATTCATAGATGCCATGTCATGCATACATGAATGTCTGACCAAGGAGTACATCACCAAACATCTAGATTGACCACATCACACAAGACTTCATCTTGGAATGGTTTTATAGCATATGAAAGAAGACACTGATGGGTGACACAGAGGTCTCTCCCTGGACTCAACCATCCAATACTGTAGGGCTTTGAATGAGGCTTCATGGATAGATTTAGACTTTTCATAACTTTAGTAGAGATTAAATTCTTTTGACTCCCACTATCAAGAATGAAATGAAGAGGCTTACCTTTTACCCATAATTTGGAGTGGAACAATCTTTCCTTGTCATCTGGTCTTTCCTCATGAGTATATGATGAAGTGACAATGGTGTCAGGCTTAGCATCTACAATTTCTTGTTCATCCTCTTCGACTGTGGGTTGTGTATGAGGTAGAGTAGTAGATGTCGAGTATTGTGACTAAGAAAGCAATGACTTGATGGCTTGACATTCTTCTTTGGAGTGAGTTCCACTTTTGTGGTAATCACACCATTTTCTAGTCTTCCCTTTCTAGGATTTCTTATCTTGAAACTCCTTTTACTTCCAATTTTAGCCTGATGTTTGCCTTCCTTGTCACTTTTCCATTTTGAGGGTTGACTCTTCGTATTCTTTCTGCCATGCTTCTATTCAATCTTCACTAAAAATTTGTATGCCTCACTGAGGGTTTTCAAATTGAAGATTTCCATTTCCCCCGTATGTACCATTGTAGTCCACCATGATATTTGAGAGTCTTATGTTTCTTACTTTCTTGAATGCCCAATCTTGTAGACAAAGAATGAAAAGTGTCTATATAATCTTGAACAGATTGGTCCTTACCTTGGTGAAGTTGTTGCCACTGTATGTACAGATCATCATATGGTCTGATGGGATAGCATTCTTCTTTCACTACTTCCACAAATTCATCCCAGGTAGGTTCCACCTCAATGACAATGTCATCTATATTGAACTTCTTTTTGTACACTTCCCACCAATTTTTCACAGGCAATGTTGATTTCAAAAGAGCAAAAGTAATCTTTTCTCCATTGGTGAACTTATTTATAGAGAAGTAGGAAGACAGTTGATCCAACTAATTTTATATTGCATCAGCATTGATTTTGCCTTCAAATTTAGGAATATCAAAATTTACCTATACCTTGAAGGGTTTTGGGGCACTGAAAGGATGTTCTCTGGATGAGGAGCCAAGAAGTGGAGCCATAGAGCCAGGATTTCCCATCAAAAGTGTTTGAAGAATTTGGGAAAATTGTTGTAGCATCTGTGCTTGTTGTCATTGGAGGGATTCATTCACCATTTACTTGAAAGGATTGGATATCTCAGTGTCATCCACCATTTGAAGTCATTTAGAGTGAACAGGTGGAAAATTTGGAAGTTCTATTGTTTCCCACCCAAGCTTCTTGTAGCCTGACCTCGTCCTCAGGATCATACACTCTCAAGACAAACTGCTCTGATACCACTAATCCAAAACTCATAAGTTATAGTTTATAAATATCTAAATAGCATAGAAATAACACAATAACAATGAATTCTCTAAGAAGAGATGTAGTATTACTCAAGATCACAATACAAATATATGCTTATCTCTGGGAAGAGATGTTTGTCTTCACATTTCAGGTTACCTCTTCATTTATACACATTTTGAAAGCATGGGGAGGATGTTTAAGGTCACCAATCTTGAGGGAGATTAATTGGTTCAACTTCCAAGATTTAAAACAATACAAAATTTAAGGAATTACCGTTTTTAGAAACTTACTATTTTTAGACTACACTATTAAAATTAAAATTTGAGGCACTTCCATTGGGTTTTCAAGGGTCAAACTTCATTTAAAGTATCTCCATGCCATTTCATTATGTTCTCCTCATTCTTAGATTTCGAACAGTTCAAACGGTGATTCAATTGGAGCTACGGTGTAAAATTTATGGCTCCCAGAAGTTCCATAATTAATTGGGGTGGAACTGTCACCCGAATTGTCACCTAAATTGTTGCCTGGATCAACACCTAAGAGAGCTACATTCAAAATCCCTTTTTATTTTGTGTATGGAGATGAAGTAGGTTTGTCTATGAATTTGTAGTTACAAACCTATCAGCTCATGAAGCAACTAGAAGATGATGAGAAAATCAACCACTATGAAAGTAGGATGAACCAAATTATTGAGATTGAATAAATTTGAAGACAAGCTCATGAAAGACACCTCAAGTTTAAGGAAAAGTTGAAGAATATATTTTATAGGAAGTTCACTCCAATAACCTTTTGAGTAGGTGATCTAGTTCTACTTTGGGATAACATACATGAAGAGAAAGGTAAACATGGAAAATTTGATACCATGTGGATGGGTCCCTGTTACATTGACTATTGGATTGGGGAACACACTTTTTACTAAGAGACCTAGATGGTGAAATACTAGAGCTAAAATTTAATGATATAAATTTGAAACACTTCTTGGATTGAGTCCATAACCTATGTACATAATTGTATAGTGTATAGTATTTTTATTTTTTTGCTTTATTGCCCCTTTTCTTTAGGACTTGCTTGTACAATTTCCTTTCATATTTTTTTCATGCATTCATTTTCAGGTACTTTTGATATATTTTTGTTATTATACCTTATTTTTTTGAGAATTCATGGGTCTTTATTGATATAAATTGACTAAGTGTTAACTCCATGACTTGATGGATTGGCACTTGGTCTTATTTTTAGGGTTCTTTACACACCTGTAAGGGGTGTACATCCCCAGATGAGAGCCATTATTAGTTCCCAAAATTACACTAAAATAATTGAGCCCTTTCTATGTATAAATTCCTAATTTGTTTATCTCACTTCCTATTTCAATTATTTATCAGAGGTCAAGTGTCCTATAGTGGTCTATCAAAATCCAAGTTGAAATCATGTCTGAGCATCTCAAAACCCTTGCTTCAATTGCCCTAGCTTAGGTCCTTTGATTTAAATTCAAATTTAATAAGAACAATTTATGTAGAAACACTTTTAAAAATGCCATGAACTTGGTTTAATTTTTATACTAAGGTTTTATCATGTTTATTAACACAACCAAATCCTAGTCTAAATTTATATTTGGTCCCTTTTATATCTCATGGTCTGTGGTCTCTTTTATCTATTATCATGGCCTAGATAATGCTTGATCCCTTTGCTATAAACTTAGCTCAAAGTCCTATCCTAAATATTCTATCATATATAACAAAACCTTAGGCTAAGACTTTATATTAAGTTCTTTGTTCCCTAAATTTTTACTTAATTGTTTTCATTGTTAACTTGGAGCCAATCACAACTGACCTAGCAGATCATAATCAAATGGTGCACATTAACTTGGGGAAGATGATCTAATGATTTATGATTAAAGCTAAAAAGTTAAAAGGACTCAGGATAAGCATATAGAAGTGACATGTGTTAGGCTCACAATACATGATTGAAATCTTGAGCATGTTCCCATAAATCGATGGTATGCATCAAAGTGTATAGATATCAATTGATGGTGATAAATAGGTCAAGACTTAAACAAAGCACCATGACAATCAAGAAGGTGACAAGTGTCATCATCATGGGAACTCTATCAGGGATCTAATGAGAGCAGAGGTTAGCAAGTCAAAGATCCTTTGAAGGGATGTGAGAAGGACATGTCTCTTAATCTAAGTGAGAAACTAAGTAGATTGATGGTTCATAGATGATCATGCATGTAACATATCAATGATATGAATGAGAGTATGTTTTTCAAAAGGTTTGGGTCAAATATGGTAATTACATGTGTCACAACCATGATGAAGTAGATATAGATCAATATTCAGTATTTGATCTTTGGTTTAAAGGATCAATGGAGCATATTTGATCTAATTAAATGAGATCAATAGTGTGAGATGAAGGTAGGCATTTCAAGATAGATCAAATTGAATGTGTAGGTGATAAGTATCAAGACCATAATTAAAGCTTGAGCATATTTTGAAGATCTAATGGTGTGAGTGAAGAGTTGAGAGTTTCATGGGGCCATAAATCTAATGAGAGGCTACCAAGTAGTGTAATAGAATTCAAGCAATCTATATTGTTAGTAAGTTAAACAAAGAAACCACAGAGCTACCAAGTGGTAGGATCTTGAAGGCCCAAATTAGGATTAATGGACTACGATGAAGTCAAGGCCTAGAGACTTCTTAAAAGATTGATAGTGAATATTTGATCCATATTCAAGCCTACATGAGAAAGTGACACATGCCTAGATTGGATCTAAGTAAGTGGCTTAGTCACTTTTAGGTCCCATAAATGCCTAGTTGGATCTTATGCAGCATGCTATGTGTCAATATGTGGAAATATTTGACTTAAGAGTTAAAATTTATGGCTTTTTCATGGATGAGAAACAATTTAAATCATATAATAAGGTCTATGGGCCATTCTAGAGCATATTTTTCATCATGGATCATTTTATACCTCTACCATAACTAGAGTATCTCAATGCCACCATTGAAAAAATAAGTTATTCCATGGCGTGCATAATAGGAAAGGAAATTTTATAAGAGGTGTTAGTTGTGCAAGCAAGTGGTTAAGGGCATTTACAAATGGTTACATGTGAGGATAAATTTTGTTTGACCTCTACCACAAAATTTCACCTTATAGATCATGTAAAAAGGCATTTTTAATCAAGAAATCAAAGGGTTTATTGTAAATCTTCATCATTATTTGTAGAGGTAATTAGAGAAATGAATTTTCTTGAAAATGGATGAAGATTTTAGGTATATCAAGAAATATTTTCTATCTAGGAGAATCTTAGCAAAACTTGGAGGGCTACTTTGTAATTTTGAAAATTGTAACCCACAATCCCATATTTGAGTAGGGTGAAAAATGTATAGATAAAGGGTTTCTCCTCTATTATTAAGTTTTTTTCTTGTTACTATTGGTTGTTCATTTTTTTCTAAGTTGAGGTTCTACAAAAAAAATTAGGATCAATTGTTATTTGTAGATATTGTCTCCCTTGATAAGGTGGTTGCAGGTGTACAACCATTGGAAAGCTTTGAGATCATGTTTTTGTCTCCCTTGTCCAACATGGAGAAATCTCACCATGCTTATCCCCATGAAAACATTTTTAAAAACTAATGTATGTAATATCTCTTTTCAAGTTAATGTAAATGTTTGTGGTTCTTTACAATTTCCTATTGATGAAGTGTAGTAATGTGTTTTGAAAGTTATGTTGATTGGATGTTTGGGTTTATGTTCACCATTGGTTATCATTTTGAGCATATATTTAGATTATAAACCCTTTCTACATTATTTTAGGATATGTTGTTGAATAACTTGCTAGGGCACCCTAGGTTTATGGATTTGACAGGGAAAAGTGTTTGAAAGTTTAGTTTCAGTGTATGTTCTATGTTTTTCAAGGATCATTTGGTATGTCCCATTAGATTGCTTATGAGTTTGCTGATAAAACACCTACAACTTATTAAATCAACCTACCAAAAAGCAATGACTCACATATTTCATGATCTTATCCACAAAATTTTGAAACCTATGTGGATGACTTCATTGTTAACTATAAAAGTTGTAAGACTCATATTTTTGATCTTTCTATCATCTTCTCAAATATCAAGCTAGACTAAATCCTTAAAAATGTGTCTTTGGTGTCACATCTAGAAAATTATTAGACTTCCTAGTCTTTCTCCATGGCATTGACATTGACCCAAGTAAAATTAGTGCTATTATTAACATGCCCATTCCTCATTTCATTTTGGAAATTTTTACTTATTTAGGCAAATTTGGGGTAATTAGACATCATCCCCAAAATGGCTTACCATATCCACTGCATAAATTTTCTAAGTTAAAATGCCCTTCAAAATGACATATGTCACAAGGTGTTTTATAAGTTAATTAATGTCATTTGATGTCTTTGGTCCTTAGTTATTTTAGTCATTTTAGTCATTTTGAGGTAAAAAAAGGTTGGATTTAATAATTTTTATAGATTTATTAGGAATTTTTAAGGTTAAAAAAATATTATGTCACATCCCATGTGTCCCAATAGGTCTTAATCAACTAACATAACTGAAAGGTGGCAAGTTCTTCAGAAGAAAGGGCAATTTTCTTAAGGAAAAATGAGAGTTTGGCACTTGTACAACTCATTAGGAAATGTGACATGTGGAATAAGGTTTTATTATGACTCTTTAGCTTCCTTAGATCCATTTTAATTATTTACACACTCTGTAAGCCTTTTTTGGACCAAAACCATTTTATTCCTTTTTCACCCTTCTTAGCAAGCAAAAGCAGTATTCAGTTTTATACTTGGTATGACCAACATAGGAGGTTTCAGATCAAACTCATTGGAGAGGTTAAATTAAAACTAGATAAATTAATTTAAATATATATTTTTTGAATAATGGTGGCATGTGCTTCATGAACCATCCTCATGAAGTTGACTATACTTTTTGGCTTATTATTGCATGCACCCTATAGGTTTTGCCTTGGTTTGAAAAATTCTAAATGAATCAAATGTTGAGTTTGTTTCCATATTATTTTTTATTTATCCTCATATGATATCCATTCTTGGTTTCAAGATTAATGATGTTTAGATGAGTCAAATAGCCCAAAGTTGTAAGATAAGCGCCTTTCTATGTTGCATGCAACTTTTCCTCTATTTGCAAAATATTCATGTTTTGACCATGATTCCAAGGTTGTTATAGCTTTTTTCCATGTATTACATGTTTTATTTGTCCTATAATCTTTAAAATTCATTCTTAAAATCATTTTACATGAGTTGGTAGTCATATGCAACATTCACAGGTAGGCAACCATTGATGAACATATACAGGTGTCATGAGGGAAGAAAATCATGTTGAAATGGAGGTTTTAAAGTTGTTTCCAAGATAATTATAATGAGGATCAACCATTTGGTCAATTTAAAGGAGTATTTGTCTATTAATAAGGCCTAAACAATGGATATTTTCCATTTTCCATTATCGCATGTATATGATAGTTGTCACATACAGGAAACCTTGATAGAGAGATAAGGAGTTTGTCTTGAATCATAGAAATAAGTGATGTAAACTTCATTGAGGTCATTACATGTGGAATTTATCATGATCAATCCATTTTTAATGATAAGTTGATAATTTAGAGTTGAAAACCACGTTCAAGAAGTCAAAGACTGAGTTCTGTGATCAAGTTCCTAAAAAAATAAAATAGTGGCCTAGGAATGTTTTTGGAACATCACATAACAAGGTTGAAATAACATTTTATTCCTCCTAATGTGATTATATTGTATCCTCCATATATTAAAATTACCTTTAATGTTTTTAAGGGATAATGAGTAGTGGAGGGGGGTAATTTTGGGGACTAAAATTGCCTATAAAAATAATGAATACAAGTAGTTTGATCTACAATTTCGAGTTAAAATGATACCTTTGTCACCCTAGGGTTACAAATTAGGCATTTACAACATGGAGGAATGTATTTAGATGATTGGAGGGAATAAAATTTACCTAATATATTATCAAAGTAGACTCATGGGCTGTGTCTTTGACCCCCACATTCATCTACAGGTGTGTTTATTACTAGAATTGCCCACCTATAGCCAATTGCAGGAGCACACAATCCATAGTATGGGTTTGGATATAAGGAAACCAATGTTGGGATGATGATAAACGATAATAAAGACATTATATAACTAAAAATGAATGATTTACATAGTTTTAAAAGGTAATGGTGGTTGACATTTCTTTTTACCTCTGAAAGTCAACCACTATTGACTATGACACAGGCAGTAACATAAATGAGTGTTGTTTAAGCATCGGAAATACATAAGAGATGATTAATTTAAATTAAAACAATCATGTATTCATAAAAATAATATTATTATGTTTATAATGGAATTTTATCATGGGTTTTGAGGACACATACCACCTATAGTATTCCCTACAATCACCTGTAGGTGACTGTAGGCAGACAATCAATAGAGAAATGTGTCTAAGGGGTGGTTTGCTCTAAGTACAAGCATGAATACAATTAAAAACAAAATAAAATGAATATAATGGAGGTATAGGATGTTTTTAAAATTTTTTTTAAGTCCAATCATGCACCTATACCTATAGGTACACTCTAGAAAGTAAAAAAACATAGTCAAGAATTAGAATCTCAGTCTTATGAATTCAAGAGTATGGAAGGTGCTTGAGGGGTTAGAATATTATAATGAATATTTGAGCCACTATAGTATGGACATGAAAACATACATATGCTTTTTATAGTGGATATAGAACATGAAAAAGGCTCAAACAAGAAAAGACATAGTCCACAGTTGTAAAACCTACTACCATTTTCTTCACACAAGTTTGTTTTAGGTTTTGGATGACTTAAGAGGTATATTGAACTGATTAGGATATTAAAATTGGTATATATATTTTATATTAAATTATTAAACTCATCCAATATTTATTTGTCTAGGATAATAGGGGAAGTACCCTTTGTTTTGTCTCAGATAGAGGGTACTCCCCTAGGGTCAAGACTAGCAAGTTGTGAGGAGTGGCAATGGATAGTTGAGTTCAAGGTTGGTAAATCATATAAATAAGGATTTAAAAGTTTTAAAAAATTTAAACAAACATTAAAATCCTTATTAATAAGGATGAGACCTAAAATGTGGACCAAACCATCAAGAGTTGTAGTCAGCACTAAGGGTAGAGTTTTGGCTTAGATTCCAAACAAGAGACGACCTCCACTTTTAGATATAATAAATATTTAAAAATAGTTATAACATGTTTTTATAATCATAACATAGGTTTATAAACCATTTGGATGTAGGGAAACCATAAAAAATCCATTTTGAGCTTCAAGGACAACTCATGTCTACTTGAGTATGCTTAGGCCTAAATCCACTTGGAGAGTCATTCATGTTTATAACCTTGGATATTAATTTAAAATAAATTTTATCATATTTATGGGGGTATAATAGATGTTTTTTTATCCATTTTTATATATAGTAAGTCATGAAAAGGTCAATTTTGTACTTTATGGTCACTCAGGGCTGTTGGAATAGAGAGACAAGCTCGATAGGTTAGATTAGAAAGCTCACATCTCTCTTGAAGTTTTTCATGGAGGAAAAAGAAGTTTTGAGTTGTTATTAGGGTCATTTAAAATAATTTTTATGAGTTTTTTCTATAGGTTAAACTTCAATTTTTTATAAACAATGCTTAAGAGTCAAAACTACTCAAAACCCTTGCAAACCCTTCCTACTAACCAGTTTGTGGAAATGGAGTTATATATATGATATAATGGCATATTTTGACCATTAAAACTATTTTAAGTTGTAAAATAATATTCTAATATACCTCCCATAATTTTTAGTTATTCAAAACTTTATGTATGGGGTGAGAAACAAGGTATTTTAAACTATTTTTTATGTTGTGCAAGTTCAAGGAGGAGTCTAAAGATTAAAAAAAATTACGAGAAATTTTTAAGAATTTTGATAATTCATTATGTTAATTTAATGACTTATAACAACTCTTAAGTTCCTCAATAAGAGCTATGATATCAACCATTCAAAACTAGTATATTAGACAAGCTAGTGAGAAGTGTGAAAACTCTAAGTAAAAGTGATTTTAAGGTGTCCCTGATACATATAAGACCATGGAAGGTCTTGATATGTGTCCCCCACTCCCTCACATATATTTTAATTATAAAATAATTCCAATTTTGATGCCAAGTGTGCAAGGTGCATGAAAGAGGACTTTTCTTGATAGCAGATGATGATATCTCATTTTGGGATGATTCTAGAGGACCAGGACTATAACCAATGCATATAGAGGAATGTCTAATATAATTCCCATTATTTATAATCATCATACCTATCCCTAATCATTTTTTATATGTTCAAATTATTCCAAATCATGAAGGTAATTTTATGAGCCAAAATAAGGATTTGTATGCCACTTTACAAGAATTTGATGAATTGGATGGACACTTGGATTTCATAACCTTGCATGGTTTATCCCTCATCCTCTTCTCATGCACAAGTAACTAATTTTATTACCTTTACAAGTGTATTTTTGACCCTTTTACTTCTCTCTTCTCTAACCATTTTGGCCATTATAAGCTATGCTCCTCCTGAGTACGGTGAATCCTTACTCATTTGCATACCATTCGATCAATAAGACTACTAGTTTTTACCTTTTCATGACTATTTATAAGTATGTTTTTCTTGGATGATGGATATTTCTTAGTGAAGACTATGGATTTCCTAGCGTGTTTTCTCATTATTTCACCCTATTTGTAGTTGGAAAGCTTCTTCTTACAACGCATATTAAGTATTCTAAGAAATGTCAAGGGTTGAGTGAGTGAGTCTTTTCATTAGTGCTATTCAAGGCCTCTTGTCTAGTCCTCATATCTTTACACATTCATACATAACCTCATAATGTAATATTAATTTGACAAGATGTAGAATGGAGAAGTGTATGTTTAGTTTGTCCCTTGATTTCATGTCTAACATGTTATTGGTAGGAAGTCATAATCTAATTTGGTGTATCACCCCCCTTAGGATAGTTTGATTTCAATTTTCTCTCTCCCTTTTCACCCCAAAAATTTAGGTTTAGTTTCAATTCAAAGTGGTACATCAAGGGATCTAGCCCTATCTAGAGATTCACCTCATCCTTAGGCTACCCACAAGCTTAGAGGTGTTTCCATCATGTCACTTAGATGAGGAGATATTTGATATCTACTCAATGGGTGAAAATCAAAGTGACAACATTTTTTGGCATGCTTAGTGGGACTCTTAGTCCAAAAGGTTAAAATATTTTTGGTGTTGTCTTTCAACAATCAACCTTTGGAGGCATGTATCAAAGCATCAATGGTGACTCCAAAGATATATCAGTTGTTCAAGTTGCCTAGGTTATCTTTATAATATTTTTGGTAGCATTTTAGTTTTTTTTATTATTTTCAATGAAGTTTCATGGCTAGTTTTGGTGTTGAGCATTGTTTTACACAAGTTGGTGAGACTTTTCAAGCTTATGCCATTCCTTATCAATATGAACAAGTTCTTAATCAACCTTGGTGTGATTCTTACCAGTATTGTAATGACCATTTACAACCACATCATGATCCTTATGAGCACTATATCCAACCTTGTCATGATTTATATCAGTCTTATAACCAGCCTCCTCAATATCTTGCTTCTCATAGTCAACCTAGCCACTTCTCAAGTCCATCCATTTCCACCATCAAGCAAATAGTTTTGGGCTATGAGAGGTACATGTTTGAGATTGATACTTTAAAATTATGTGGTCAAGATTTTCCTATTCATCTTATTCATAAGGTGAGAAATGCATTAGAGTTGGTCAAAAGAGAATAGGTACTTATTGAGAGAGCCAATGGCCAAGACTCACAAGTGAGATGCTTGATGTGAGTGGCCTAGTTTCTTCCTTAGATGATAGAATAGGAATTAATGAAAGGCAACCTCAAGAAACCTATAAAATTTCATATACACTTACCTAAGTTTCCTATCAGCCATATTTAATGCCTAATCATGAGCCCAATCAAGGATATCAAAGTCATCCTTTTCCCAATCAATTGGAAGAGAGATTTGTAAAGAGAAACCTTGTTTTTAAAGCTAATATTGATAGGTAGATTAAGTTAGCTAATATGCATATGAATTAGTACATGTTAGTAGTAAGGGAATTGGAATTAAATCCCTCATTTCCCTCTCACATTGCATCCCCACCACCTCAAAATAGACTTTTAATCCTAACATACTAATATGGAGTAAGATAGTGGAGACATGGGGAAAGAAAGAGGATAAAAGTCTTGATAAGGAGTGTGAAATTGAGAAGGAGCTTGATACTATATAAACCGACTCCCACCCTTACTAAATAAAAGACTTCTAATCCTAACATCCTAAGCTAGAGTAAGATAGTGGAATCATGGGGAAAGAAAGAAGATAGAAGCATTGTTAAGGAGTGTGAAGTTGAGGATTAATTTATCCTTTTCAAGTCCCTCCCACCCTTCCTCAAGAAGTTTCTTGTGTTTCATGTCAGCCTTGATGCATTCCTTGTCCTCATGAAGACTCCTATGAACTTCAAGAAAAACTTTTCCAAGAGAACCTAGCTAAGCAAATTGAAGAGTTAGAGTCAAGAATGAAGTTGATAAGTCAAGGTAAAATGGAAGGATTAGACTCAAAATTATACTTTTCCTATTGGCCTCCATCTTCCAATAAATAAGAAACCAATTCTCTTGAAGCCATACCTATAAAGAAGTTGCAAGTTGACCTGAGATGAGATTGGGAAGTATTATGAGGTATGTGAAAATTTTCAAGAGGAATATATATAAATTGGAGACCTATTTGAATATAATCTACTTGAGATTAGATCAAGTGATGTGCCAAGGAATAGGTATGATCTACAAAGAATCCAATCTAAGGAGAAACATGTTTGGCACTATATTTCATCTCACCATGAAGATGATTCATGAATTTTTATTTTTGATCTTAAAAATTAGGTATGCTTAGTTTTTAGTTGTTAATAATAGTTGTTTTTTATTTCCATAAGTTCCTTGAGCACATGTGTGTGTGTGTCTTGTTAGTTTGTTGTCTTTTTTATGTGTGTCCTTGATTTGTGTGGTTGAGGTATTCAATTAGTCTTGTCTTGATCAAGGTCAATGGTCAAAGGTTTCCTTTTTTGTCTCAAAATTTAGATGAATCATAAGCCCAATATATTTATAAGGCTATTGGTCTAGTTAGCATAGTAGGCATGCTACCCCTATGAGTCACCAATTTATTGACCAAATTTGACCTGTAGGTCAAATTGGGGCACCCCTAAGTAAAAAAATATTTTTTAATAATTTTAGGGGTCAAATACATATGTCACAAGGTGTTTTATAAGTTAATTAATTTCATTTTATGTTATATTATCCTTGGTCCTTAGTCATTTTAGTCCTTTTAGTCCTTTTGGGTCATTTTGAGCTCAAAAAGGGTGCATTTAATGAGTTATATAGATTTATTTGGAAGTGTGAAAGTTAAAAAATATTATTTCACATCCCATGTTTCCCAATAGGTCTTAATCAATTGACATAACTGAAAGGTGGTAGGTTCTTTAGAAAAAATGACAACTTTCTTGAGGAAAAAGGAGAGTTTGGCACTTGTATGGCTCATTGGGAAGTTTGAAACATGGGATAAGGTTATATTATGACTATTCAGATTATTTATATCCATATTAGTGCTTTATATTCTCTGTAAGTGAAATTTTTGTCCCAAAACCATTCTACTCCTTTTTCACACTTCTTGGCAAGTAAAAGCAGTCTTCAAGTTTGTATTTGGTACAAGCAGCATAGGAGGTTTAAGATCAAATAACTTAGTAAGGTTAAATTACACTTAGAGAGACTAATTTTAATATAAATAGTTTGTATAATGGTGTCTTGTGATTCATTAACCATCCTCATGAAGTTGATTGTACTTTTCTACTTGTTTCATGCACCCTATAGGTTTTGCCTTAGTTTGAGCAATTCTATATGAACTAGTTGCTAATTTTTATTAAAAATGTTTTTTTATTTATCATAAACTAATATAAATTTTTTTTTTAAAGTTTAATGATGTTTTTATGAGTTAAATAGCTCAAAGGTGTAAGAGAAACAACTTTTTATGTTGCAGGTAGCTTTTCCTCTATTTAGAAAATATTCATGTTTTGATCATGATTATAGGGTTGTGATAGATTTTTTAACATTTATTCCATGTTATTTTTCCCCTTCATATTTCAAATTAGTTATTTAAAGAATTTTCATGAGTTTGTAGTCATATACAACATTCACATGAAGGCAACCATTGATGAACGTATATAGGTGTGATGAGGGAAGAAAATCATGTTGAAATAGAGGTTTTAAAGTTGGTCCAATACCATTATAATTAGGATCAACCATTTGGTAAATTTTATGGAGTCTTGGTCTATTAATGAGGCCTAAAAAATGCATATTATCCATTTTCCATTACTGCTTGTGTATGACAGTGGTCACCTATAGGAAACCTTGACAGAGAGATAAGGAGTTTGTCTTGAAGCATAAAAATAAGTGATGGAAACTTCATTGAGGTAATTACATGTGTATTTGATCATTATTGATCCATTTTTAATGATAATTTGGTATGTTATAGTTGAAAACCATGTTTAAGGAGTCAAAGACTGATTTTTGGGATCAAGTCCGTAAAAAAGTAAAACAAAGACCCATGAGTGTTTTGGGAACATCACATAACAAGGTTGAAATAAAATTTTATACCTCCTAATGTGATTATATTATATACTCAATATATTAAAATGACCTTTCAAGTTTTTAATGGATAATGAGCAATGGAAGAGGGTAATTTTGAGGCCTAAAATTGCCTATAAAAACACTAAATATAGGTAGTTTGATCTACAGTTTTGAGAGAAAAGGAGACCTTTATCACCATAAGGTTACAAATTAGGCCTTAAAACCATGGAGGAATGTATATAAATTATTTTAGGAAGTAATTTTTACCTAATATATCATCAAATAAACTCATGGGTTGTGTCTTAGACCCCTACATTCATCTACAAGTGTGTTTATCACTAGAATTGCCCACCTACAACCAACTATAGGAGCACACAATCCATAGTAAGGGTTTGGATATAAGGACACTAATGTTGGGCTCATGATAAATGATACTAAATACCTTAGATAAATTAAAAGTAATGATTGTCATAGGTTTAAAAGGTAATGGTGGTCCACATTTCTTTTTACCTCAAAAAGGCAACCACTGTTGATTGTGACACAGACAGTAACATAAATGTTTATTGTTTAAGCATTGGTAATACATTAGAGATTATTAATTTGAATTAAAAAAAGAATGTATGACTCCAAATGATTTCAATATGTTTTTAATGGATTTTTATCATGGGTCTTGAGGATAGAGGCCACCTATAATATTCCTTACAGTCACTTGTAGGTGCCTATAAGCAAACAATCAATTGAGAAATGTGTCTAAGGGGTGGTTTTATCTAATTAAAATAATGGATACAAATTAAAAAAATCATAAAATTAATATATGGGAGGTAGTGGAGGTTTTGAAAATTATTTTTAAGTCCAATCATGCATCTATACTTACAAGTATACTCAAAAAACAAAAAAAATAGTGAAGAATTAGAAACTCAGTGTTGTGAATTCAAGAGTATGGAAAGTGTTTGAGGGGTCAGAGTATTAGAATGAATATTAAATACAGTCTAGAATGGCCATGAAAACATACATGGGGTTTTTAAAATGTATATATACCATGGAAAAGGCTCAAACAAGTGAATACATAGTCCATAATCCTAAACCTTGCTGCTAGTTTATTCACACAAGTTTATTTTAGGTTTTGGATGAGTTAAGAGGTCCACTAACATGAAAAGGAGATGAAAATTGTTACATATAATTTATATGACATGATTAAACTCATCCAATAGTTATATTTTCTAGGATAATAGGGGAAGTACCCTCTATTTTGTCTCAAATAAAGGGTACTCCCCTAGGGTCAAGACTAGTAGGTTATAAGGAGTGGCAATGGCTAGTTGAGTTGGATGTTTATTAGGAATATAAAAAAGTATTAAAAATTTGTAAGAAATATAAATCAACACAAAAATACTTATTTATAAGTATAAACCTAAAAAGTGGACCAAACCATCAAGAGTTACAGTCAAGACTAAGGGTAGGGTTTTGGCCTAGAATCCAAACAAAAGACCACCTTCACTTTTAGATCTATGTGAGATTTAAAAATAATTATAACATGTTTTTAGAATAATATAATAGGTTTATGAACCATTTTTATGTAGGTAAACCATAAAAAATGATTTTTATCTTCAAGGATAGCTCAGGTTTACTTGAGCATGTTTAGGCTTAAATCCACTTAGAGAGTCATTCACATTTATAGATTTGGATATGATTTTAAATTAATTTAATAATGTTTATGTGGATATGATAGTTTTATTTAAGACATTTTTATATATAATAAGTCATGGAAAGGTCAATTTTGGGATTAAAGGTCACTTAGGCTAGTTGGAATAGAGAGACAAGCTCGATAGGTCAAATTGGAAAGCTCACATATCTCTTGAAGTTTTTCATGGGAGAAAAATAAGTTTGGAGGTGTTATTAGGGTCATTTAACATTTTTTTTTTAGTTTTTTTTGTAGGTTGAACATCAAGGTTTTATGAAGAATGCTTAAGATTCAAAATTGCTCAAAACCCTTGTAAACCCTTCCTAGTGACCCATTTGTGGAAATGGATTTGGATATCTTATATAATCACATATTTAAAATATTAAAACTATTTTAATTTTTATATTAATATTATATGATCCATCACATACTTTTTATTTATACAGAAATATATGTATGGGGTGAGATACATGGTATTTTTGACCATTTTTTGTGTTGTATGAATTATAAAAGGATTACGAAGATGAAAAAAACTTTGAGAGAAATATTAATAATTTTAATAACTCCCCATTTTCATTTAATTCCTAATAATAACTCCTAAGTGCCTCAACATGAGCTCTCATCTCAGCCAATCAAAACTAGTATATTGGACAAACTAGTGAGAAGTGTCAAAACTCTAAGTGAAAGTGATTTTAAGGTGTCCTTAATGTCTCTAAGGCCATGGAAGATATTTAAATATGTCATCCACTCCATCCCACATATTTTAAATATAAAATAATTCCAATTTTGAGGCCAAGTGTGTAGGGTGCATGAAAGAGGAGTTTTCTTGATAATAGATGATGATATCTCATTTTAGGATTATTATAGAGGACCAGGCCTATAACCAATTCATGTAGAGGAATTAATGATATTATTACCCTTATTTACACTCATAATTCCTATCCTTAATCAGTTTTGGGATGTTTAAATAGGTTCAAATCATGAAGGTAGTTTTCTAAGCTAGAATGAGGAGTTTTATGCCACTTTGCAAGAGTCTGATGACTTGGATGGACACTTGGAATTATTGATCTTGCATGGTTCATCACACATCCTCTTATAATGAATAATTAATTAATTTTATCAACCTTAAAATTGTTCTTGTGACCCTTGTACTTCTCTTTTCTCATCTCTCTCTCTCTCAAGTTCTATAAGAACTAGCCATTTTGGGCATTGTAATCTATGCTCCTCTTGAGTATGGTGAAGTCCTACTCATTTGAATACTATTTAATCAATAATAATACTGATTTTTACCTCTTCATGGCTATTTATAAGTGTGATTTTATTTGATGATGGATATTTCTTAGTGAAGACTATGGATTCCTTAGTATGTTATCTCATTCTTGCACCCTATTTGTAGTTAGAAAGCTTCTTATACGGCATATGAAGTGTTCTAGGAAATTTCAAGGATTGAGTGAGTTATTATTTTCATTAGTGCCATTAAATTCCTCTTGTCTAGTACTCTTAGCTTTGCACATTCATTCATAACCTCATAATGTAATATTAATGTGAGAAGATGCAGATTGGAGAAGTGTATGTTCATTTTGTCCCTTGATTGCATGTGTAACATGTTTTTGGTAGGAATTCATCATATAATTTGCTGTATCACCCCCTTAAAATAATTTTCTTTTAGTTTTATCTCTCCCTTTTCACCCCCAAAATTTAGGTGTAGTTACAATCTAAAGTGGTACTTCAAGGGAGCTAGCCCTATTTATAGATTCACCTCATCCTTAGGCTACCCACAAACCTAGAGGTGTTTCTATTATGCCACATGGATGTGGAGTGATTTTCTATCTCTTCAAAGGGTGAAAATATAAGTGATAATAGGAACTATGTTAGAAACCCATTTAGAATAATCCATAATTTTCATTAATTTAGCATCAAGAAGTTTGATGATTTCTTTGTGACATAAGGTGTAAACCTCAAGTTGAAATTTCCACTATTTTTAATCCATACACTTGGCATCAGGATAAGTAATGATGTTATGCACCACAATATGAGTGTTAATACTAGGCATGTCCTCATAGTAACAAAATTAGATCTCATGATATTTATCAAAAAATAATCTAAATTTATCATACTCAGTAGGTGAGAGTTCATGAGAAACTATAATTGGTCGAGGGCATGATGGAGTACCATATTCAATGTGAGTAGTCTCTTCGATAAGAATAACATTGACATCTTAAAAATGGTATGGTACATTAGGTAAATAATAAATTAGATTATATTTATTATTAATCTAGCAATGAATTTTTTGAAACAAAGGGTTTTGGTTTTGAAATTCCCAAGTTTATGATGTTGCTGAGGAAGTTGAGGTTCTCTAGCATCAAGTATTTCAAAAATAGATTCATCACTAGGAAAGTTGGGAAGAGGACCATAATAATCAATATATAATTTTATATCTACAATTTGATTACCATGGTGATCATTCTTAGAGTGTATCTAATGGACATCATTGGACTTGACATCTAGTGTAATCTCAGGAGTAGGAGAAGTAGATGGATCGAAAGGGATTGGTGTGTCATTGGTTTCTATAATAGGGAAGTATTAGATGAAAATATGGGATCCATAGGTGATAGAGAGGATTTAATAATATATTAAGGTTTATATGGTATGATTTGTTCTACCACCCAAGGAGTATCAATAAGTGGAAAATCAGTAGGAGGCACATGACCTTTAGGAACTAATTTATGATCTGTAGAAATGTTATGAACATCCTAATTAAAAGCATGAATTTGAGATAATTTTTTTTGATAATATTAAACATACAAGTCTCAATATTGAGCTTGGGCCATGATTTAATTATCATAATATGCTAGATAAATTGTATATGCTTCAGATTTAGGGGCAGTTTCAAAAGGTGAAATCCCAATATTATTGAATGTATGTGGAGACATGATGAGAGGATACTAAAATAATTTGGCCACTTCAAAGTCATTATAGGTATATAAATATTTGAGTAAATAAGGATCCTAAGAATTTAATAGAGGGGTAAATTTATTAATCTCATAAATGATGGGAATAGTATGGTCCTAAGGTAATAAAGAAGGAGAAAGACATTCTAAAATGTAGGGAGGTAGATTCGTAATATTGCAAGTATGTTGTAAATCATTAGGTTCATCATCATATAAATCAACAAGAGTGACTTGTAAATCAAGATTGATGTTGATAAACTCGGGTAAGGGATCACTATTGATCTTAAGAATCGTAGGAATACAATGCTAAGATTTTGGATTAGGAATTTGAACACTCTAAAGGTTGGGATCAACCTCATGCTTATACCATTTTCCATTGTGTTAGAATTTAATGCATTGGATACCAGAAGAAGCAATAGCCCTCATTCTATGAGTCTAAGGGTGACTAAGGGGTATGTTATAATATGAGGGCAAATCAAATACCATAAGCTTTATTCAAATGGTCTTAGGTCTAATGGTTAGGGGAAACAAAATACAACCAAGTGGATTTTGATTAGTTTTATCAAAACCATGACAGGTGAGGTGGGTTTGTTTGAGATGATCCTTATTATAACCAAGTTGTTGGATAATCCAAAAATATTTAAATTAATTGAAACATCCTCATGCAAATTATATTTTGTTGTATGCTAAAGAGACATAACATAATCTATAGGAATTCAACTAGTATTGGTTGGTATTTAGGTTTAACATGTTAATTCTTTCCTGATTGATGTCTAGGACATTATTTTACCTACTCTTTTGCCTTGGAATAATTGTGACCAAATGATGGAATAGAAGGTTAAGGTTAACATTTTTGGTTGTGCATACATGAGTATGCTTTGCTAGTACCACTTGCTTTATCAAGCAAGGTTTGTGTCTGGTACACATCTAAGGTGTACTTTGTTATGCAATTTCAAAAAAATAAATTGGGGTTGTTTCATTTACTATCAAAGCAATGTTTCTACTATAGGGATCTCTATGATTGGTAGAGTTGCTACATGGTGATAAATGAGGTGTCCCAGTTAGGTGATATTATAAATTAATCCAAAAGATATTTAGTATTTTAGGCTGAAGGTTAAGATGTTGTGCTAATTTTATTACTCTTATAATGTTTCATGCATCACTTAGAAAACATGATTCCAAGGAATCTAGTTTTTCTCTTGTCAGTTGTTATCACCCGTAGCATTGGTTAGGGTTAACCCTTCCTAAATCTAGTTGCATTAGGGCAAGTCTTGCCTGAAAACTATTGACTTGTATGTGCTGGTCAATGGGAGTTAGGTGATATAGGATTCATTCTTAAAATTAGGGGAATGATGTCTAGGTATCTATGGTTAGCTTGTATGGGAGAGCCTTCCTTAGATATTTGGAACATTATGATCTAGGGAAGACTAAGGGTTGAACCTAAACCTAGAGGGCATAATAGGGTGTAAAAAGGACTAAGTTTCTTATGTAAATTAGGAAAACTTGAGCTCTCCTCTCATGAAAAGGATTACCATGAGCTATTAAGAACCTATGAACCTACATGGGTGTGCTAGCCAGTGTTTGTAATTGGATAGTTTTAGTGGGGTGGAAACATCTCCATGAGGTGAGTTATTTGTGGATAACAAGGTTACCCTACTTATTTTATATTTATAATAAGTTTGTTATACATAAATTCCTAATAATTTCATTGTGATAATAGCTATGTTAAATAACCATAGATTTAGACTTGGCTTGGGTATCACTATAAGTGACTAGAGGAAGCGATACCACAATTTTATCATAAAGACAACTCCTGAAAGCCATTGGTTTGTCTAATGTAATGTACTTTTAATTAAACCAAGGATTATTTTTGGTTAATACATTACCTATTTGGCTAAGTTATAGGTAATAAGTATCCTTAAAATAGGCAAGCTTATTTGATGCTAAAAACTTATGCATTTTAGTTAGGGTGCGCTTGGTTTATTAGCCTATTTTAAGTTAAATCGAGGAAGAAAGTGGCTTCATAACTCTAAAAGGGGGTGAAGCTAACTAGTTTTGGCATGTTTATTATGATCATGGATTATTTTTATGTCTATGATGTATGTTTTATTCATGGATATGCCTAATTCTATGTGTGTGTTGATTTTTCCTAGTCAAGTTATACACCTATAGGGATGTCTATTCATACTTGAATTTATATTGACACCTATGAGGATGTATATTGAGACATTGGATATGTCTTGCATATATGAGGATGTTTATTACAAGCCCTGATTAAAATTTATGATTGTGGTAAATTGTGTTTCCCACAATAGTGACATTTTACTCTCCTTGATCTTTAGCTAAGCTCACTCTTACCCAAATCGATGTTACATTAAAATAAGAATCTCCATTCAACCTTTGACATGATTAGATTAAGTCAATCGGTTGAATCATGGTATAAAATTATTGTTGGAATTTTAAGATAATACTTGGATGTCCATTGATTGATTGCATGAGCAAGCCATCTAATGAGGCTAAGGTATGTTATCTTGGGAGGACCAAGGTTGCATCTCAGTCCTATAGGGATTGATGGGGTGAGTATGATTGACTTTAATGAGCAAGTTAAGATTTTTGAGGATTAATTATGTGATACCATTGATGGATATCTGATGTCTTTTGTATGGCATCTACACATCGAGTAGACTAATGTAGATTCATAAACCTTTGTGATTCAAAAATTTATGTGTTTGACTATTGTAATGTTAAAAATACCTTGGAATAATTACCCACACTTGAATGTGTATTTATCTTACACTACTCCTTCATTCATGTACACTATTCTATATTACTATATAAATTTGTGAGATGTGAAAGTGCTTAACCATGTGAAATGTATGAACTTTTTTACTATCTAGTTGGTTGTCCTAGTATTATAGTTATGTTATATGGGAGATCTTATGTTGTAAAACTATAATTATGAATCCAAGAACTTGAGTTTTGTAACTCCCTTTGTGGAAGCCATATCTCTTGTTTAGGATGCCAAGGTATAGTATCATATTATATTTTATAACCCTACATCATTGTTCTATCTATGAACATGAGCAAAAGTATAAGGTTGATGATAAATAAGAACTATTTACATAATGATTTAGATCAGGTATGGTATAGGGAGTGGAGTCTCTCATAGGCTGAAAATACACTCCACCCCTTTGTACGAGGTAGCCCCCTGATTCATTCAAAGTGTGTACCATGAGAGTCACATATTAGCCATGGGACCCTCCTACATAATGGTCACCTTATGGTTTAGTGTTCTTTTAGCTACCTCTTAGAGGTTATTACTAAACAACGTGTGTTAAATTTCATAGTGTAATACTTGTGAAGCACCATTTGTTCCTAAATTATTTATGTTTATTTAAATCAACAAGGAGGTACTTGCTAAAATGCATATCTATGTTGGCAGGTACATATAAACATTTTATGATTGAGCTATTTCCCTATAATACCTAATGTATGTATATATATAGAAAAGAAGGATGGGTACCCGAAATATAAAATCCACCTATTCAGGACTTATAATGTTCATTCTAAACACAAAATGAAAATGATATCCATTCATGCATAAACAATACATAATATATATATATATATATATATATATATATATATATATATATATATATACATATACATACATACATACATATATATATATACATATACATACATACATATATATATATATATATATATATACATATACATACATACATACATATATATATATATATATATATATATATATATATATATATACATACATATACATACATACAAACATACATATATATATATATATATACATATACATACATACATACATATATATATATATATATATATATATATATATATACATATACATACATACATATATATATATATATATATATATCTACATATATATATATATATATATATATATATATATATATATCTACATATATATATATATATATCTACATATATATATATATATATATATATATCTACATATATATATATATATATATATATATATATATATATATATGTATGTATGTATGTATGTATATGTATGTATGTATGTATTTATCTATTGTTTATGCATTAATGGATATCATTTTCATTTCATGTTTAGAATGAACATTATAAGTCCTGAATAGGTGGATTTTATATTTTGGGTACCCATCCTTCTTTTCTTTTTCTATTTACTGCCATGAGGTGAGTCCAGTGTCATGGTGTAATTATGATTCCTATAACCATCATGCAAGCTCACAAAGTGTTTGGAGAGCATGTGGTAAACCTTTGGGTAGCATGTAAGGCCTAGATTGGCTTCTCCTATTGTTCAGTGCGGATAGTGTGGGATGTTTCACTATCCCCTAAATGTTATTGTTGGTTTAGAAGTAACCATTAAAAACAAGTTGTTATCCTATGGTAACATTATATGATGAATGTTGGTTAAAATTATGCGTAAGGCATAATGTGTGTGTCGATAAAGACATTATTTCAAGTTTGGATATATGCTTAAAACCTTGATGGGATTGTGTAATTCACATTTCTAGTGATAAAAGTTACAATTTTTTACAATATGTTCTCTTATTAAGAGGGATGTCTATCTAATGTTGGGTTCTCTAGAAATTTTCTGACCTAAATAGTCAAAAAGTGATGAATCTGACTATCTTTCACAAGATTTTAGATGAAATAGGTGTGCTATAAGGTAATGAAATCTATTATTGGCATTTGTTGAGGTATATAAAATTTATTTTCATGGTTGGTAATATTGTTTTACTTAAAAATTCATGCCTATATGAGTGGTTGAATTTTAATAGTTTCTTAGTGCTATGTTAAAATAGTGGTATACCCTTGATGTATGTGATAAATAAGAATAGTTTTAGCATTGTTAGACCTTTTTCAAGTCAATAATTATTTATTTTCGACTGTTAATAAATGGCCTGAGCATCATGAACAGTGATTATATCTCAAGTAGAGAGATGTGTATGAGAATCTAATGCTATAACAATTGTATTAGCTATTTATTATTCTTTTAGTGTCATGTAATAGCATATGAGCTGATAAAACTTTTCTCTTGGCTTGAATTAAGGAAATACATGGATGCTATTATGATTTTGATAGGAATAGCAATTATATCTTACCTAGATGTAGTGCTTCCTCTTGATTTCTTGATATGTAAACTAATGGTTTTTCTAGTTAATATTATGACTAAGTAGTGGAACCTTTGTAATGAGAGTGATTAAGTCCCTAGGATAGTCAAGTCCTCAGTTGAAGATATAGTCATCAGGATAACTCCTCCCTGAGAGGGGGAAGATGTTATGATCCCATCATTGTGTACCTCAACATGAATAATTAAATGATTCATTTATCATGTGTATAGTTATTACTACACTTCCTTGCTTAGTTGGATTGTATTATTAGATATTGATGCTATGATATTTGATTGCCGGTTGATGCATTTATCATTTTTATAATTTTTCATTGATGATGTATGGGTTATTTGATCTATTTGATACTTGATTATAGTTTATTATTGATTTATCATTTTACTAATTTTTTGGATCAAATACTACTAATGGATTCACTTGGTAATTATAGGTACAAATTATGAGCTAGGCTAGATGTTGGCATCAACTTTTGGGGTAGAAAAGTGGTTTTGAGTAGTGCGATGAGTTTTGACATATAACTTGATATTCTTAATTTCTATTGTATCTTTATACAAATGTGTTATTCATTTTTCTATCACATTTTATTATGCCTTGTCACTTTTTTCTCATTATGTTTGGTCATATTATTATTGTTATCCCCGTGTGGTTTTTGATATTGATTCTTTTTTCTTGGAGTCCCTCTTGTTTTCTCTCTCTCATGTACACTCTTCACCACCCCAGCTCCTCTTGACCCACCCTTAGTTAACTCGGACTCCCTAAGAGACATATCTAGGCCTACCCCCCATGGCACCCCTTACACATTATTTATTTCATGGGTGACCTTACAATTAGTAATGCCTTTTTTAATTGATCATTATGGCATTTAGACATTTAGCAATATTTAAAATAATATCTATGTTTATTATTTAATTTTTATTATTTTCCTATATTATTTTATGGGTTCTAAGCATTTTAAATAATAATTATTTATATTATTAAATTTTTATTATTTACTATAATTGTCTTTTTATTATGGCCCATATTTTAAAAAGGTCATTTATGACCATTGGCCTTTGAGTTGGGGTGTGGGTCACATGGAATGGAGGGGGTCGATGGAGATGTTTTCTCTCTCAACATTCAATGTGGACTAAAGGGAGTATGGTAGATGGGATAAAAAGTTGGGAGTATGGTGTGAAGTATGGGGAAAATTAAAGGATTGGTTGGAAAAAAACAAGGCATAAGGAAGAAGAGGAAAAAAGATGCATAGGGATGTTGAGTGTACAAGGAGATGGAATGGAGGAAAAGAAAATGTAGAGGAGAAGAATCAAAGATGTGTAAAACATTAGAAAGAGGGGGGAAAATGCACAAAGAGAGAGAGAGAGAGAGGATGTATAGAGGTAAAGAGGAAAATAGAATACATAGGGGAAGATAACAGGGAGAAAACAAAGGAAGAAGGATGTGTAGGGGAGTTTGGCTTTCAGTTTTAGAACTCGAACATTAGATATTCACACAACTAGAGGTATTTCAAATTTGGACATGAATTTGTGACATTATTTAATCCCTTATTACTACATTGGATAGGTAAGTCTCCATTTTAAGGAAATCGATTATCTCCTAGAATGAAAAAAAATCAATTAAAACCAACATACATTTCCATCATTATTCCTTTAGGCATAAAATTGATAACAAGGGAATTGAAGTGATTAGTTTGTTATTATTAACATGTTTTCAATTATATTCCTTGTTCTAGTGAATACCTTATTATTCAATGGGCTAGTTAATTCATTAATTTGTATAGGCCATGGTTTTTATTAGTTAAACCTATAACTAATTTTCAATGGTTGAATATGAATGACTTATTTCCTATTACCATTCAATATTGGATTCAAATTAACTAATCCTTGTACTATAATTTGGAAGAATCAGATCATTGGTCTCTTTTTATAATTTATTAACCTAGTTTTCCCTATTTGGGTACCATACCTTACTTTATTGGCTACACCCTCTTGATGGTTTGACCCATGATATAAAACTTATAAACTAGGTCAGTTCTATTAAATCCCTAAGGCATATTTTTGCTTGACCATTATCATGTATTTTCCCATTGAATTATAAAGTCGATTTGGGGTTTTTATTAAATATCTAGGTTGAATGTTTATTTCATAATATGAATTTTTGAATAGTATTAAATTGTCTTGGGTTAGTATAACAACCTTTGGTAGAGTTTTGATTTTATCTATGTGTATATTTTCTCAAAATTGGGCTAAGTTAATTTGGGGTGTCTATTAAATTCTATAGATAGACTCTTTTGTCAATAATTTATCCTTTTCAAACCATGTAATTGATTAGGATCTCTTACATTCTCAAGGCAGATTTTAGTTATTATTACATTTTATATTTTTCTACTTTGAACTAAAATCAATCTAGGTCTTCAAGTTAAAAGAGATAATTTGTTTTATGAATAGTGGTCCTTTGATTGTATTATTTCAACTTGGGAGTTCTTTTTGAATTGGACACATTATCTATATTAAATGGCATGACTTGGATTTTGAAGATATTATGGATCTTCAAGAGATGCCTACATATCTAATTATTGTGAACCATTGTGGCATATACAAGTCCACCATCTCACCCACTTAACAAACTTGTTATTGTGTTTTCCTTGCTTAAGTTGATTGGGTTAAAATTTCTTATGTGTGGTTCTGATTGGAATTTATATGTTTTATTTGAATGACTAAATGGTGTTATAGTTTTAATAAGAGTTTTGTATTCTTATATATTGTTGAGCCATGGAAATTGATAAAACCTTGTTAGAACTATCATTTCATAAAAAATAGGTTTTCTTTTTATTAAAAAAAACCATTTGAATTAACTGTTATCTCATTAATGAATATTGACTCTATTTTAATATTTTTGGATCATACAAGTTCATGATACCTCAAAATGGTCCCCCGAATCCCTCTTAGCAGTCATTGGTTTAAAAATCACTTCATTGTTTGAATGTTGGTTGTGTTGATTGTTGCCATTTAGAACTTACTAGCATTATGTGAATTAAGATGAATGTGTGGATTAATTGTTATATGTTTCCTATTTTAGTTTTGAACCAGTTATGATTTATGATTATTGTGGTATTAATTGATTGTTGGATTCATTAATTGTTGCCTTGGGAATGTGGTATTGATGAATTTCTTGATTATCTTACATGGCTAATTTTTATTTGTTGGTCCTCAACATGGTTGATTATAACTGTTAAATTATGTGTTATGATTTCTATTTTTTATGATTGATTGAAGTATAGTCATGTGAGTTGACCATTCCCATATAAGACTTGAATAACCAAGCATTAGCAGGTATACTTGTATGCCTAAATTATAAATCTATAGCTAGGAGGCTAATGGGTTTGTTGTATACTTAGAGGTGATCAAGTTGGTTATCTTGGAAACTATAGTGATGGATTAGTCGAATCCATTACGATATCACTCAAAAACCATAATTATTTATCCCCACTTCTGATTTGTATTAGTGATAGGTGGTTATTTCCATCTTGCATCAAAGTGATGAAGGGGTCTTTTATTGATGTCATGTTATAATGTTGTGATGCATTTTGGCTCAAAATCCAATTACTCAGAACTTCTTCCTTGGCCCTATTTGCTAAAACCACCATCAAAATGATGGTTGGGGTGGTAAGGGCCACTAATGGTTGGGATCATAGGGCTAGTTGGGAGGGCTTATCTATTTGATTTATGTTGCTCCATTCTTGGATGACTCCATGGATAGGTATGATATGTCTGATAAAGTTTTATTACATGTTGTTTACTTCCTTCTTAGCATAGATGTATATTATTTCCTTATAGCATGACTAGTGAATGCAATTATAATTACTTCCATTAGATTTTAGATTAGCCACATTTGGATCTTGGCATCCTAACCTTGTATATGGTTAGGGATCCTTCAAAATTAAGAAGTTTAAGCTTATTTTGTTGATTATTATGTAATATATTAGAGTTCACATATAGTTTTAAATTCAATATTTGGATGCACTTTGGGTTTTATCTTGGATTGCTAATAAGATATTATTATTATTGTTGTTGATTCTTTATTCTGTTACTACGTAGCTAATCATTCTTGTAGTTATAACTTTTAACTTGTTTGAAATACTTAGTATAGTAATATTTAATTATGAAATATTATAGAGTCTCTTATGTTCTCTTGATACAAACTATCATGGTAACTTGATTAGTGATTTGCTTAGGCAAAGAGTTCACCTATTTGGTGTTTAGGCATGTTAATTATGCTATCTTGGATTATTAGCAAGTGGGAATCTAAATTTAAATTATAAATATTGAGAGATATCAAATTATTTATTTGGATCTATATTTATGCTTATGATTCATTTTCCTTCATATACATTTGAGCTACTCTCATTATAGAATGAGTAGATGGAGTTATGATTTAGTGATTTGTAGTTGTGTATGGAGTATAGAGACTCCTTGATTGTTTTCATTAGTCAATATTTTTGTTGTATGGTTCTTAACTCTTGAATTTCAATTGATTTTAGTGTTGAAATGAATAAGTTATGAGTTGAATAGTTGTTAAGGTTACCTATTATGAAACTATTTCATTTTAATATTTGGAATAAACCACCAATTTATGGTTGAAGAAAGTAATCCTAAGTCATTTAATTTAGAATTAAATGGTAATGATTTATGATATGTTCCCTTACTTATATGATATAAATGAATTGAATGAAAATATGTATATGTTGAGTATCACTTTTATGTACTAGTTATGAATATTGTCTTCATCTTTTGTTGGTTAAAAATTCCTCATTGAGTAAGGCATTATTATTAGTATGAGATTGGTATGTTTGTTTTATCCTTGAGTAAATTTGATGTTTGTATGTTTCTCCAAATGGGTGCATTCTAAAATCATTATATGATTGAGTAAATTATATATATGTACATAGGAGAAATATGCTACTCCTTCACATTGAATGTACTTAGTATGACATTGAATGAAGTTGGGATTGTTCCCCTACTAAACTCATAGGTTGTAGGATAAATTATATCTCAAATATTATTATTTTAATAAATTCCTAAGTTCATATATGGTTTTAAAACACTAAAGTAAATGTGAAGGTTGAAATGGATTTTATGCTTTCCTTACCTAAACTAGTGATTGATAAAATAATTAATGTTATGGAATAAATAATATTCATGGGCTGACATGTACCTTCGGTGTATTGGTCCCCATTTAGTTATGGTATCGTATTGGCTATTTGCCACTATGGATTCATTATAATGATTTAATGATTGGTTGCTTGTATATCATTATCTATTAGACGATGTAATAAGGCATGATGTTCTCTACATCCATATTTTAGATTGTAGAAAACATTCATGTTAAATGATTGAAATCTCTTCATATAAATGGTATTTTTTATATTCTAAAGAGACTTAGCATAATCCATAGGTACTCAGCTAGTACTAGTCATTATTTATGTTTAGCATGTCAATGATTGCCTGATTGATGTCTAGGACATTGTTTCACCTACTTTTTTACCTTGGACTCATTGTGACCCAAGGATGAAATAGAAGGTTAAGGTTAACCTTTCTGATTGTGCATACATGAGTACACTATGCTAGTGTTTCTTTCTTCATAAATTAAGGTTTGGGTCCATTATGCTTCTCAAGCATACTCTGATATGAAACTCTAAAAAAATTGGGGTTTGTTTAAAAACATGAGAGTATTTACCTCTTTTACATGCACGTGTTTCACATTACCCCAAAATGGTTTTATATATAATAATCAATGTAAATCTAACCTTGGAATTTGGAACAATTCCAAAAATGTGGCTTTTTTAAAAATGTTTATTCTTGAACCTTTCCCTAGCATCCCTATTTGTGAATCTCAATGTTTCCACTATTCCTTCAACTCTAATTGAGGAAATAGTAATAACTTCAAACTTGTGGTAAAAATACCACCAAACCTCTTATAATCTAATCATCATCAGCCTGATAATAGTAGACACAAGATCAAAACCTCAAGCCTCCATTGTTCAATTATTATTGAATTATACCATTTTTGTGATCTCATTCTTACAATAAGTTAACTAAAGAGTTTCATGATTGTATGATCATTCCAAATAATCTAACTCCATACTCTTCCCATAGTGATAGAGTGACATATGCCCTCCACATATATATATATATATATATATACACCAAATTATGATGATGGTTATACCTTAGATGATTCATTATTATTGGCTATGTCTAAGCTAAGAATGCATAAATCCTCTATTATCAATATTCTCATTAGAAATCTCATGATTCTTCTTCTTGTTGTATTAATCTGGATTACATCGTACATCCTCCTTGTACTTTAATTGACAACATCCCCACATCGGTTAATGTTCATAGGTTAGAGATGGATCATATTATAAATTATTCATGAACTTCCCTGTTACTTTTGTGCCTCTATAAAGTATCCTCCTTGATATTTTTATGATGGGAACTTATAGGTTATCTAGACATATAGATCCTTAGATTATAATTTTTTATGTGATGTTGGATACATTGATATGGCCTATGTTGAGGTAGTCTCCTAAATAAGTAGTTTTAGTATTAGTTTAATGTCCTACTTGTAGATTCCTAAATAGTGATAACCTATTTATGAGGTTGAAGATAGAACCCAACATGAATTTCTACATAGACAATGGGTGGAATATTTGTATTGGGAGTTTCAGAAGGTAGCTAGCTATTAGGCCAAAAATTAAAAAGCATACAAGATATTTTTAGCACAGAAATCTCATAAGTCTTAGGTACCTCATTTTATAGTAGATCATCACATTAAACTACCTATATTTTCATTTATTATTTCCATTGTACAAACACATATTATTAGACTCACTATTAAGCTCTTTGATAGTACTTAGATGTGCTTCCTCCTAAAGAAACCTATATTTCTAGTAGTTTGATGTTTCTTCCTACATATATATATATATATATATATATATATATATATATATATATATATATATATATATATATATTGGTGTGATGGATATATATGAATCCACACATCATACATGTTATTCTCCTTAGTGGCTCTAATGAATAAACACTCTCCCAACCTCTCACTAGAATTCCCTTGCATCATCCTCCCTCTTCTTTAGCTTATGTGAAAAATGTATAATTTGACAAGCTTATTTACATAGATAAAATTAAGAAATGAATTCATAAACCCTCATCTATATAATGCAACCCAACACTACCAACCAAGCATTATATCCAACCAAATTACATTAACTAGATCAAGACTTCATAGTTCCTTCCCTAATCAATTTAAATGCACTCTAAAGCCTCCCATAATTGATATTCTTCACATTTATTCACCCTTGTGTTATTCATATATATTTATCTTAGGATTTTATGAGTGGTATCCCATTGAATAACATTCTAAGCTCCCTAATCAAACTTAATTTCATTAGCTCATGAGCACTTCTTTGTGGAATCAAAACCAATTAATGTAACTTTTATTTACAATTAATTTTCTTTGACATCTACCTATGGGGAAGAAACTACCTTATTGGGGTTGAAGGACAGTATTATTTAATACTGTGAAGAAATGACCATTCAAGTTGACAAGACTATGGATGCTTCTATCTCACATAAGTTTCCTATTGCTTCGATGCTCCATGATAAAATTTTACTTTGCATGGGATACCTTCCACTATTCATTTGTGTCAAGGTTTTTGACATTAAATTCAAGGTGACTTCATTGATGAAGTGTTTGATACCTATGTCCCCTCCATTGAATTCATAAAATCAATTAGATAATACAAATGTAACCTTAAGTATACCCAAAGTACATTTCAAGGATATGATAAAAGGAAAATATTACCTCTTTGTTGTACTTAGATTCCTATAACCATCAATATTTTGATGATTAGCATTGAATTTATGATATTAAATATTTTTTTATCCTATAACATATTTCTTGGTTCACTCTAGGATCATCATGTGTGACTATTTGCCTCTTTTTCATGTCATTGTCTCACTTTACCACATAATGGTGTTATATATAATATTCAATGTGAAATTAATGCTTGGAATTTAGAACAATTCTAGGAATGTGTCATATTTAGAATACATACCCTTGAACCTTTCCATACCATCCATTTTTATGTACCTCAATGTTTCCAATATCCCATTGACTCTAGTTGAGGCTATAATAGTCACTCTAAACTTATGGGAAACATACCACCTAACCTAAAAAATTAGACATCAATGATCATGAGCCTAATAATATCATACTTAATATTAAAATCTTAGACCTCCCTTCTAGCATTACTATTCAATTATCACCTTCATTTTTACCTCATTATCATACGAAGCAAATTTAAGAGTTTTACTCATCTATGGTCATTCCAAGGAATCCAACTCCCCATTCTTCCCATAGTGATAGAGTGATATATTCACTCCACATACATCGACATGCACCTTATTATGATGATGGTTACACCTCAAAAAATCCATTCTTAGGTGGTTATGCTTAAGCTAAGAATGTATAAATTCTCTAATAGTAATATTCTCTTCATAAATCATGACTATTCATCTTCTTCTTGCGTTAAGTTAGTTTATATCACTCATTATCCTTATAATTTACTTGACAGTATCCATCCTTCAGTTGATGCTCGCATATTAGATATGGAGTATATTCATGGTTATTCATATAAGGCCCTAGTTACTTCTGAGCCTTTGCAGTGTACTTTCTATGATCATTTTATGATGGAAACTTATAGGTTATCCATAGTTTCAATCCTTTGAGTATAATTAATTTTGAGGTTTTGACTATATTTAAATGGCATGCACCAAGGTAGTCTCCTAAATAAGTAGTTGTAACACTAGTTCAAGATCCTACCCTTATATTCTCATGTAATGATGACCTATTTGATGAAGGTCATGATATAACACATCATGAAACTCCACCTATAAAATGGGTGGATGATCAATATTATGAGTTTCACCATGTAGCCATCCATTGGGACAAAGATTTTGAAGCATACAAGAGATTTTTATAAAAATAATATTTACAAGGACTAGTTACCTCATCAGATAGTATACCCATCACATTCAACTACTTATATATGCATTTATTATTTACACATTATAAAAATGAATTCTTTGACTCATTGTTAATCTCTTTGATAGTAATTTGATGCACTTCATTCTAAATAAAAATAGATTTATAATAGTCTAAAATTACACACACACACACACACACACACACACACACACACACACACACACACACACACACACACACACACACACACACACACACACACACACACACACACACACACACACACACACACACACACACACACACACACACACACACACACACACACACACACACACACACACACACACACACACACACACAAACACACACACACACACACACACACACACACACACACACACACACATGATTGTTCTCATCAATATTTATGACTCCATACATACCTTCCAAGTTATTATCCCTAGTGGATCTAATGAATTAACACTATACCAAACTCTCATGGGAAGTTCCTTACATAATCCTCCCTCTTCTTCAACCTATGTCAAAAATGTATAAGTTCACAAGCTTAGTTACTTAGCTATAATTAATAAACACATTTATAAACCCTTATCTATAGAACATGATCCAAAGGACCTATATAAACATTGATATGATCCCCAAACATTTTTTTAGTATCACATAAGTTAGGGACACTCCTAAGAAACCTTTATAAATTTTAAGAACCTTAATCTCTTATTTATATATGGTCCCAATTTCAACCATGAAGCTATGGTATGAGAATTTAAACAAGCCTATGACAAAGTAGTTAAGGCCCATTAATTCAAAATCAAGATTAACCCATTAATCAAGGCAATGCACATATTTCCTTATATAAATAGCCACTTATTAAACACACTCAAAACCAACTTCATAATCCTTATCAACCCACTAACAAAAATGTTATTGAAACCATGGTTAACTCTCCACTTATAATAATTAAGATAACCTAGTTAAAATGAATAAATTGAGTCACATATTCACCTACATTAGACCTTATCCTCATCCTAATCATACTCATTATCCTACTTATTGATCAGTTTAGGATACCTCTCCATCTCATTTTTTAGATATGTCCTATGAGGAAATTATTACCAATCCGTATATTCCTCCTGCATCATAGAAGCAATTATCACTACTACATTAGTCACTATGAAATAGTCTATTTGTTATGTTTTTAATATATTAACCATATTAATATGGTTTATTTTTATTATCACTTTGTGGATATTACGTTGGCAAGCTCAATACATTAAACCATTTATAAACCAAAACTAACTACATCAATGACCCTGAAATAAATTTGTTCATGTTCTTAAATTTATTTCAACTCCATTTTCTTTCTCAATTCCATCAAATTCTATCACACATTCTAATAGTGACTGATCAACCAGATTTATACAATTTATCTATAAATTTTATGTGAAAAAAATACATCAAAAAAATTGATGGATTAATTTATATCAAACCAAACTACATCATCAGGATAAAAACTACACAATTCCTTCCTTAATAAGTTTAAATGCACCTTAACCTATCATATATTTATTTTGCTCCATCATTATGCACCATTATATGAATCCTATCTAGTTATCCTAGGATTTGATGAGTGGGATCCCATTAAATAAAACTCTAATCTCCCTTATCAAATTTCATTTCTTGAGCTCATTGGGACTTCTTTGTGGCATCAAAACCAATTGATGTATCTATTATTCACAATTAATTTCTGACCTCTACTTATGGGGGAAAAAAAACCTCACTAAGGTCTGAGGATAGTATTCTATAATAGTGTGAAGAAATGTCAATTCATGTTGATGAGAATATGGATGCTTCTCTCTCACATAACTTTGTTATTACTTCCATGAAGTGTAGGTTTTTATTTTTCCCTATTGCTTAATTAGCGAAATTGTATTTTTGTGCATACATGGAGTTTTCCTACATTTGTGGGATAGGCTAGATTATGTGGAGATATGTGTCATAGATGTGTCATAAGAATGTCATAAGTTAACTCCCTTGATGGGAGTTACTTCTCTATTCTTAGCACCTTGTCACCACCTTTCATGGAGGAGTTACAGTCTATTCCTGGGGTGCCTTGACCACCTTTTTTGGAGGAGTTACTTGTGTGCTCTCCTATATGTATTCCTCACTTTAGCCATCTCATGTTAATCAGATTTTGGTTTTCTCCATTTTGTCTTGTGCAATTTATCTTCTTGTGTAATTTTCAAATTGCTTTAGCATCTTTGTGGTGTGCACTTGCTTCATCTCGTGTGATCACGTCTCCATTGCATTCACATTATCTAGATTTTGGCAACAACTCCGATATGGTATTAGAGAAAGAATGGTAATCATGTGTTTGGTTATGTTGTTAGTTTATTTTGAAATCAAGAGGAGTGGAGTTCTCTTTATTTTTTTATTTCTAGATCTGATCTAAATTTTTTTAAAAAAACTTTCAATATCATTTCATGCATATTTTCCATGGGATCCTTAGCCTTTAGGTGTCTTGGCTATCTTCTCTTCAGTCCTTATAGGCCTTCCAATACCTTCTTTGCATCAGCTGGTTTAGCAGTTGGCTTGGCAGCAATGGCCTGATTGATTGCACTTCTGCGCCTTATTTTTTTGCTTCAGCTTGGGCACCATTGTTGTGAACAATGGGAGGAACAACATTAGCAGCAACACCATGCCAAGTAGTAGCAATTACTTCAACATCAACCATGCCAAGCAGCTGTATGACGTATAGTGTGCAGGTCTGTAGCTTATTTTTTTTGCAAGCAAAATTAGAACTATTTTCTTTAGAAAATGACGCTTTATTTTCAAGTTTGGCGTCCCATGTGGACCATTAGTCACTAGGCGTCCCTTTTTCTACACCTGGCATTTTTTTTGCACCTATTTTTGTCTCTTCTATGGTAAAATTTGTGATGAAAGTGTTAAGTATGTAGTCTTTGTTGGAAGTACTAAAATCTGCATTGTGTTGGAAGTGTTGGAAGGGTGCATGTTCATTGGTGAAGCCCCGATTTCATCTTCTTGGCAGTGAATATCAAGGCATTAGACATCACACAATAGCTATCTCCCTTTCTTTCCTCTTATTCAAAAAAAAGTAAAAAAAACTCGCTGGAAATTCATTTTTGCCTTACTAGTATTTTTTTACTAAAAGAGGAAGGTAAACTTGCTTTCATGCATACCGAGACAATTAGTTAAACTTGCTTTCACAAATACTTTTTTATTTGGATTACTCACTCTATGAAAAATCTAACGAGTTGTTGGAAGGCCACTTTCTCTCTCAAAACAGGCATTTTTTTAATGTTTTAGTGTTTTTTTGTAAAAACACTAGTTTACGGAAAAATTGAACCTTTAATATCTTGCAAATGGTAGCTCAGATTTGCGTGCCATTTTTTGAAAAAGTATTTGTAATTAAATTATCCATAGTTTAGGCTTGTTATTTGTCAAAAATGCACTAGTTTATAAAGTGCCTAAAATTTGGGTCTCCTGGGACGCATTTTCGGCTGAGTCCGACATCCTATTTGCTTATAGTCTTGCACTAATTGCTCTAAGATGCATTCTCAGCTGAGCCCAATGTATTTTGAGCATGCACTTGAATATTTGGAGGGGGATCAACATTTCAGGGGGGTGTGATTGCTTTTCACAACTTGCAAATCTTTGCTTTCATTCTCTTTTCTGCATAATTTCACAACTTGCAATCAACACAAATTCACCTAAATTCAGATTAAAATGGATTCTTTTCAACTTAAACCCCTAACAACATTCAACTATCATGAATGGAAGGTTAAAATTTCAATCATTCTTAGAAGCAAAGGGTTGTATAGGATCATCATGGGTACTGAAGTAGAACCCAACAGTAATGCTGAAAAGGTCAAGTGGTACAACCGTAGTGATGAAGCCTATGGATTACTAAGCTTGTCTATGTCTCCAAAACTTCTCTTTAATTTATAAAACTCTAAGACTCCCAAGGAAATATGGGACACCCTAGAAAACTTATTTGGGAAGCTTGATGAGATGAGAGGTCATGAGCTCAAAAATGAACTCTTAAGTCTAAGTCCTAGCAACTTTGACACCCTACAGGACTTCTTCACTAAGTTTAAGGCCCTTAGATTGAAATTGAAAGAATTTGGGATAGAGAAGAAAGATGATCAACTCATTCTTTCTATTTTTGCAAAGTTAGGTCCAAGCTATTCAATATTTGTCTCCACTTTCCATGCCACAAAAAGTGCCCTTGGCACTACATGGAAAATGCTTTCTTTAGATTCATTCATTGCCGACTTGACTAGGGAGCAAGATAAGCTAATTAAAATGGACATAATGAAGTCTACTCAACCCCAATCTTTGATAGCTATAAATGGTAAGGACAAGACTTCAACAAAGGAGAAGAAGAAAATGAACAAGGACCAGGAGAAGAAGAAAGAAAACAACAATCTTGCCAAAAACAACACTAAGTCTTCCTCCTCCAATGCTAAACCTAAGAAGGAGAAGGTTAAGTGTGCCTATTTTAAAAATAAAGGGCATGATGAACACAAATGCATGAAGAAATAAATAGATCACCTAAATCATCTTCTAGAGAAGCACAACATAGGTGTTCCTGAGTCCATCAAGCAGAATTCATCTATGCAAAATTCTACCAAGGCAAAAGGTAAGGGTAAGGAGAAAGAAAAGGGCAAGGCCCTTGTAGAAACTACAGCTTTTACAACATCATGGGTCATTGATTCAGGTGCTTCTCACCACATGGGCTCTTCACTAGTTGAGTTTTCATCTTTAGAGCCTTGTAGCATGACTTCAATTAGTTTGGATGATGACACATCAATTTTTGTTGCAGGGAGAGGGTTAGTTGAAATGGAAAGAAGAACATTCAATAATGTTCTAAGTGTTCCTTCTCTTTCAACCAATCTCCTATCAGTGTACCAAATCACTCACATTGGTCGGGGCATGAGAGTTGAGTTTTCACTAAATTCAGTGACTATCAGGGAATTGCATAGTGATACTATAGTGGTAGTGGGTAGGGCAAATCACCAAGCAAGGTTATACACCTTCTCACATTTTTCACCTAATTCTTCTCTAACAAAATTGTTAACTCATTCAAATGGATTTAGAAAATTATGGCATGAGTGGTTTGGCCACCTTAACTACCACTACCTTGAGCAACTTTGCAAACATGACATGGTAATTGGCTTGCCTCGTGTCCAATTCTCAAAAGGACTTTCTGAGGGGTACTCCCTTGGGAAGCATCCCAAAGCAAAATTTGATAGAGGCAAAGCTTGGAGGGATTCACAACCTTTGGAGTTAGTCCACAGTGATGTATTGGGACCCTTTCCCAAAGCATCTTTCATAAGGGCCAAGTACATCCTCACTTTCATTGATGATTTCTCTAGGTACACTTGGATATATTTTCTCAAACAAAAGTCTTAAGTGTTTGAAAATTTTCTAGACTTCAAGGCTCTTGTTGAGAAATAGAGTGATAAATCCATCAAGGTTCTTTGAATTGATAATGGAGGGAAGTATGTCAGCATCAAGTTTGAGCAGTTTTGCATCACAAAAGGGATTGATTTGTAGCACACAGTCACTTACAGTCCTTCATAGAATGGGGTTGTTGAATGCAAAACTAGGTTCTTGAAAGAGATGGGTAGCTGTATGATTCACTCAAAATCCTTAGCACCATAGTACTGGGCCAAATCCATCAATTGTGCTTGCTACATTCAAAATAGGGTTCCTCACAAATTTTTGAAAGGGATAACACCCTTTAAAGCTTGGCATAAAATGAAACCTGATGTTGATCACCTTAGGGTTTTCAGATCCCCAGCCATGGCCCACATTCTAAAGAAGAAACACAAAGCTATGGAATGTCAGTCCAAGCCTTGCATCTTTGTAGGATATCCGAATGGTATTAAGGGTTATCATCTTCTAGATCTAGTCACTCATGAGTTGTTCATCAAGAGAAGTGTCCATTTTAAGGAGAGTCTTAGAGACTCAACAATTGACACTTCTTCTCCCTCATCGGATCTACTTCTTCATGATGATTCCTCATTGGATTCAGATCAGCCATAATAGGTTCTTGAGCTAGAGACATCTTCTTCTTCTTTGACTTCAGACAGTGAGGATAGTGATGTAGAGTCATGCACCTCTAGTTAGTCAAAGGATGAGGAGTTAGCACCTGACTTGCCCACTTCTGGGCCACTTTGGGCCAAATAGACACTTAAGAGTGTTGGCACTTGGGTAGTAGATCCCATAAATCACAAATGTACTAGGGGGGATTTTCAGAGAGATCCACATGCCTTCTTTGCTTCAATTTCAGATCCACATACTTTTTGAGAGGCATTAGGGGTACCTAAGTGGGATAGTGCTATGGAGGAAGAATATTCTTCCTTAATCAAAAATCACACTTGGGATTTGACTTCACTTCCTAAGGGAAGAAATATGGTTTGATGTAGGTGGATATATCATACCAAGTTTGCAGCAAATGGGTTAGTTGATAAGTACAAGGCACGAATGGTCACCAAGGGTTTCTCATAGGTGGCAGGCATTGACTACTCAAAGACCTTTACACCCTTTGCAAAGATGACTTATATCCAACTCACCTTGGATATTGTTGTAACACATGGTTGGGATGTGTACTAGATGGATGTGAAGAGTGACTTTCTTCACAGAGACCTAGAGGACGAGATCTACATGGAGCAGCTGCCAGCATTTGTTTGGGATTCTTCCTTAGTATGTAGACTTAGAAAATCTATCTATGGCCTCAAATAGGACCCTCAAGCTTGGTATGCTAAGATGGATTCCTTCCTTCTCATAGCGGGTTTCACTAGGTGCCATTATGATCCCAATGTCTACTTCTTATGGTAGAATGATTAGCTCCTAATTTTGGTTCTATATGTTGATGACCTTTTGATCACCGGGAGTTCTTCATCAGCTATTACACTGGTGAAGGCATCTCTCTAGGATATATTTGACATGACATACTTGGGTTTGTTGCACTACTTCCTTGGCATCGAGATCTCACAGTCAGATTCAGGGATTTCTCTTGCAAAGCCTAAGTATGCTCTTGACTTATTGGCTCAGTTTCACATGGCTGATTGCAAGCCATCTCCAACTCCCTTTCTACCAGGAGTCAAGGTTGAGGCTGATTGTTCTTCACCATTGGTTGATGCCACTCAATATCAATAACTTGTTAGTAGTCTCATCTACTTGACTCACACTAGGCCTGACATATCATATATAGTGGGACTTGTCTCTAGATTTATGCAAGAACCTCATGAGCTACATTGGAAAGAAACTAAGAGGATATTGCATTACATATAGGGTTCACAGAGATATGAGATTCATTATAGATTTGGCATAGAGGTTGACTTAGTCAGATATATAGATTTAGACTCGGCTAGCAATTCATAGAATTGCAAGTCCACTTCTGGTTACAATTTCTCTCTAGGTTTTGGTCCTATCAGTTGGTCTAGCAAGAAGTAGAATGCTATTGCTATATCATCCATAGAGGCAGAGTACAGGGGAGCTGTTAATACAGCTACTGAGGGTATTTGGCTTCACGGGATACTTTTTGAGTTTGGCATTCCTATCAGGTAGCCCACCATCATTTATTGTGACAACCAGAGTACCATTTAGATTTATAGGAATCCAATTTAACACCAGTGGCCCAAGCACATAGAGATTCACATGCATTTCATTCGAGAGCTTATTCATAGTCAGGTCATTGACTTGATATTTTGCCAGTCTTCAGAGCAGGTTGCATACATCTTCACTAAACCTTTCATCCTAATCATACTCATTATCCTACTTATTGATAGTTTAGGATACCTCTCCATCTCATTTTTTAGATATGTCATATGAGGATATTATTACCAATCCATATATTCATCCTGCATCATAAAAGTAATTATCACTACTACATCAGTCACTATGAAATAGTCTATTTGTTATGTTTCTAATATATTAACCATATTAATATAGTTTATTTTTAGTATCACTTTATGGATATTACGTTGGCATGCTCAATACATTAAACCATTTATAAACCAAAACTAACTACATCAATGACCCTGAAATAAATTTGTTCATGTTCTTAAATTTATTTCAACTGCATTTTCTTGCTCAATTCCATCAAATTCTATCACACATTCTAATAGTGACTAATCAACCAGATTTATACAATTTATCTATAGCTTTTATGTGAAAAAAATACATCAAAAAAATTGATGGATTAATTTATATCAAACCAAGATACATCATTAGGATAAAAACTACACAATTCCTTCCTTAATAAGTTTAAATGCACCTTAACCTATCATATAGTTATTTTGCTTCATCATTATGCACCAGTATATGAATCATATCTAGTTATCCTAGGATTTGATGAGTGGGATCTCATTAAACAAAACTCTAATCTCCTTTATCAAATTTCATTTCTTGAGCTCATTGGGACTTCTTTGTGGCATCAAAACCAATTGATGTATCTATTATTCAAAATTAATTTTTGACATCTACTTATGGGAAACAAAATTGTTACTAAGGTCTAAGGATAATATTCTATAACAGTGTGAAGAAATGTCAATTAATGTTGATGAGACTATGGATGCTTCTCTCTCACATAACTTTGTTATTACTTCCATGATCTTTGATAAACATTTACTTTGTGTGGGATACCCTCTTCTCTTCATTCATGTCCAAGTTGATGACATTCAAGTCAAGTTTTTGTTATAGCTCAATTTTTCACCTTTGATAGGGTGATTCAGTCCCCCTCAATTGAGCTGTATAATGGGATTAGTCCTAGGTTTTTGATGACCTATAAATTGACTAAACCTATAGAATATAGGGCTATCTCTCCTTAATGCATCATTAGGCTAACAAATATACACTACTATCTTGTAATGGAAAAAGGATAATGATAACATGAAATAGAACTAACTAAGGGGGTGATACACAAAATCTTAAAATCACTAACCCCTATTATATATGCACTATGACCTATAGGATTGAAATACATGCACTTCTCTCAAGTTACACCTATGGAATTAGTTATTTATAGAGAGGTAAGATATTTTGGGGCTAAGAGGGAAGACTATTTCCACTTCTAATCTAAAAATGACCCCTAATGACACTTTATACAACCTTCCATAGTGACCTAAACTACATGGAGGTAAGAAGAAAAAGATAATAAACCAAGGTGAGCTAAGCCTACACTTTATTTCATAAATCATTCAACTATTTGCCACACATATAGCCATGAAAGAAGGAAAAATAAGTTGTATATTGATTACAGTAATTATAAAAGAGCAAGGATTTACCATAATCATACTAGAAAGATGCATCAAATTTCAAATTCGAGCATACTTATAGAGAAAGTGAGAAGGGAGAGAGGGACATAGAGGATATAATTGACAAGTGTTACTATTATAGGATTAGTTACAAGAAATAAAGGAGTTATAAACATCCTTGGAACCTCCTTAATATGTGTCAACTGTATTTATGATGATCTCTTCATGGAGTTGGTGTAGGAATCCTTGTTTTACTTGATGACTCATTAGGCTTTATTGAAACTTCCATCTGCTTCTTTCTTGAAGAGTGAAAATTCATGTTGGTTTTTTAACTGCTCATCCCTATCTTGGACACTATTTCATACATGGAAATATTATATTTTGATGTTTTAAGTGTTCCAATTATTCTAGGATATGTACCATCTTGCCTAACTTTCACTAGTTCCATAAGTAATTTGAAACTATTCAAGTCCTTTTATTTACTCGTTTGAAATTGGTTTGAGAACAATAAATTTATGTTAAAAACTCACATGATAAATTTTGGGGCATCATAAATGTTTTCTTATGGTAATATTTGATCCCAATATATTACATTAAGCCTCACTCAATCATATTTCACGAAGAGCCACTGAAACCTACATTCTAAGCCTAAAACAATCATTCTTAGGCATATTTCCATACAATAGTACCTTAAATGTGTCAACAAATGACTTATTATGTTTCCCATGAGACATATTAATATCATCTTAATCATTCCCAATCTAAATCAAGACATTTGGTGCCACTTAACAAAACAAACCTTGTCATCGAGTCATTTGTAGGGTTTAAGCAGGTTCGAAGACATCTATCATCTTAACAATGATTCATAAATATGAGGGAAATAATTCCTAAACCAATTCCATTATAATTGAGTGTAAAAGGGTCCTAAACTATCCCTAAGATGTTTTTCTCCCATGCATCTTCTTCGTACAGTTATAGGATTGAGAAACTGACCTCTCAAGCATCGAAGGGTTGTGTATGTATGTTGAGAGACATGATTTGGATTATAAGCTTCCCAAATATTCATAATTGGTTACAATTACCACAAATATGTATGATAAAATTTAAAACATGTATTTCAATGATCTTATATAGACATTATCCTCCCATAAAGTATTTTCACCTGGTTTGAGACTAATTATGAGGGTTTAAGAGTAATTAATCTACTTTGAACTTAGAGGTATATTTATTGAGACTCTTCCTCATTATATTGAGTTTAAAATTTATGGGAGTATATTTAAATTTCCTCTTATTAAATACAAATGTCCCTAAATCATCATTTTCACCTTAATATTTTATGCATCTTCATGTTCATGTATTCAACTATAGGTGCATAGTTTAGGTTTATTGACTTCAACCTGAGAATATACCCTCCTTAACTAGATTTTTGAATCCATGTGACCTTGATATGTTTTATATAGTTTATTAATAATACATTTCATCTCTTTACACACATTTCTCCAACTTCATACTTAATACAAAGTACACCTATTTGTTGCTCACATCAAGGATTGCAACTCTAATATCCTCTTTAGATTGATTATCTATAAGCTATTACTGAGATATTGGGTATAAAGAGGAGGTATTTCATTTTTTTACATAATTTAAATTAATACAAATGAATTCAAGAGTCACTAGAGTTGCTACTCTGCCTAGAAATCATCTACTCACTTTCATACTTGAGAACCTACATTTAAATCTTTGCTAGCTACACATAACTATATGGAGGACAAAGATAAGTTTGAAGGATACTAATTAGAGTTCGTAAATATTCCATTGATGATCTAAAATCACTTATTCCTCTTTAAATCTTAACTTATACACAAAATACTCATTCTTCTATCTCAAAAAGTGTAAGCTTGTAGGTGCATTTATAGTCCCTTTGGCTATAGGTTCCTATCTCCTAGTCAAAAGCTCTCTCTCTTAACATAGAAAGATTTGTTAAAATTGATGGTTTTATTTCATAATATGGGTATAAGTACACAAATTCAACTATAAATGTCAAATACGTTTCAATAACTTTCAAGGATCTTGTTCACATTCATGACCTTTCCTACATTCTTTATTTTGTACTAGTGGACCTTTATGTGTCTTTTTAAGCTATTATATTTTTTACACATGATCTATCCACATTTAACATGAAAGGTCTGACTTAAAAATTTAATCCTAATTTTTAATGGATATTTGGGTATATTAGCCTAATCTACACTCTCACTACTAGTCTTAGGTACAAATGTTGACATACAAGCCTGCAGGCCTACAAGTTAGCAAAAGACTTTCTCAACCAATAATTTGAAGTAATGAGTTGAGGTTATCCTCATTATAATCATATAAAAAATTATTTGGATAATTTCTTGAGAATTATTAAAACTTTTTGAAGTTAACCTTTGAATGCAAGTGTTCTCATAGAAGGATAAACATCCAAAACCATGACATAGTCCACTAAGATCTTTTTGCTTATCGAACGCCTATAGAGTTTTATCGTTTGATTAGAAGTAATATTTTTAATTTATAATATATTAACTTTAGGATATATGTGTTCTTATTTACTTTCTTCAAGCCACTTGAAGTGGAAAACCATCCAAAAACTATCAAAACCTTGGTTGCCACCTTCTTACTATGAGTATGCCACCATGAGTTAGATTAAAAGACCATCTTGAATGGTGAATGTAAATTGAGAGAGTATATAAATGGAAGTTGGAGGATTAATATTATTGAGAGAGGTACTTTTAAAACCATTTTATTATGAAAACACTTAAAACTAACCCAAATTGTGATTGCATTCTTCACTAAAACGTGCAAAGGAAAGGAACCAATTTATTACTAAATTACCCTTCCATAGATAATGTACCTGATGAAATTGATGCCAAGGAGGTCCATTTATACCTTGATATCATCCACATATGATCATTCTTATTCAATCGAGCTCAGAGATAGAATTTCAAAGTGAAACCTAAGCTTGTAGGGATGAAGAAGGCATTTTGAACTCCTTACACTCTTAATGATTATTCATAAGAATAAGTGGCTTGACCATTAAAAAAATTCCATAAGGTTGAATTTAATAAGGAACCCTTACCATGCCAAATATATAAGCTCGCAACTTTCTCTCTCTCCTCTATGTACCAAGTGAAAACTCGATTGGTTGTCTTGAGCTACCAAGAAACTTGATTGGAGGAATATGACCATTTTTTAATTATTTGGATTTTGTGCCTGCATTACAAGCTTGGTTTTGACATTTAGGGAGATAGGGGAGTATGTTTAGGTGAATATAATGTAATTTCATTGTGAAAAACATAGAACCACCCTTTGAAAAACCTCTATTTTTCCATGTAAACTACCACACTTACTTTGGAAACCCTGATGGAGTTGCATTGTGGAGTTTCTAATTCTTGTAGGTATGAATGAAATGGGATAAAATCATATCCAAAATAATTACCTTCCATTTATTTTAAAACTCTCCTTTTGAACATTCCAAAAAGCATAATAAAACACTTGATATGGGCTTGTAACATTAAAAAGGAGGATTTAACATTTTCTTTAGCACTTATACAAACCATGAGAGGACATGAAGTGAATTTAAATGTGTTAAATTCTATAAAAAATAAATTAAAAACCTTTGAAACTCTTTGGACCTACTTAAATAATACAATCATGACACGGCAAGCTTAATGTTAGAAAGAACCATTGTCTTAAACTTGTTAAACCTACCTTAATATATGATAAACATGAATTACAATGAGATTTTCAAGGTGGTCAATCAAGGTAAAGTTTCATTGGAATTTTTTTTGTCAACCTATCTAATGTTAGATAAATTTTTTCTAACATATTTGGTAATCTCCTAATGTTTCTTGCTTGTTAATAATATATCTAGACCAATTACCTTGTCCATCCATTGGGATATGGATTCATTTTCACTTTATTATAGACCTAATTAGACCTTGATACTTGACTACAAACCTATTGGAATGAATGAAATAGTTGACTACCTCCAAACACAAAATAATATAAGAAACAACACATAAACCAAAGGAAAGTAGATTAAATAAGACACACACTATGTTATAAATCACTTAGGGAAAACAAAACCAACAACTACTATGTATAACTAAGATGTAAATAATCCTCCTATAGGATCAAAAGGAAAGCTTTTGAGATCACCATACTCCCATGAAATTATAATTTCATATGATGAGTGGAGTCTAATCAGGCATTACTCATGGGGTGAGAGCTTCCACCTACATTCTGAGATATTGGCGTACTTATGGTCTCCTTAACTAGCAAGTAGACCTTGTTTTATTTCCTTGTACATGGGTTGAATATGTGAGTAAATAACCAATTCATATTCATCCTAAACCTAACCTCTTGGCAAAACTAATATGATTCTTACCTCATCAATACGTTGTTCCTAATTACCCATGGTCCCTTAAAGAGAACCATTTTGTTTCTATACATATTAAACCTACCCAACAAGAGACATAGGTCCTTAAAGATCCTCAAACTCATTTTAAATCTCCAAATATTTATACCACATATAATATTGATCTATGAAGGTAGCAACATCCTTAGCTTCTATTGTTTCTTTGAATTCCATCTCTTGCTCACCCTGAAGAGTGTCATACTCATCATACCTTTCTACATCATGGAATTAGACCTCTTGGTTATGATATTAAAGACATCAGATTTATAGGAAATTCATATTTATCATCAATAACCTCATATTGATCTTCTAAATTGGTTATCCTACCATGCTCTTAAAACTCCTTGATATATCTAGGTAAGACTGCAACATGTCCTTCAAACCTCCTTTAACCTATTCATGAAACTCAACTAAGACATAAAACATGGTTTTCTCTTCAAGATATTTCTCATGCATCTATTGATCATGCTAATTTTTAAACACAACATTATTATCACTCTCCTCATGGGCTATAGTTTCACCATCCAAACTAGAGCAAATGTTTTCTAGCTCATCCTAAAAGGTGGCCTCTTCTTCATCACTTGAAAACATATCAAGTTCAACTTAAATCTTTCCATTCTATTGAGGGACAACAGGCTAGTCAAATGATTCATATGATTGAAAATATTTATGGCAATGTTTCAAGTTATCTTATTCTTCATCAAGGCTCAATCCATAAATGATATATTTTCCATCTTCTTCCTCCATGAAGAATGGAAGTTCTTTTGCCCATTCAAGACTCAACTCATCATGTCTCTCTTATTGCAAAATTGATCCATCTTCTTCTAATAAATTTACAAATTCACCAATTTCATGTTGATGTTTATCTTCATTCTATAGAGGGGTCATTTTCTTATCAAGCAATTTCATTTCTTCAATAAAACTATGGTATAGTTGATACCATGTTTGATCAAGATATTCTTCTTCATTATTTTCAGTGGAATCAATTTGAAAAGGGATGGTTGTCATGTTATCTTGCATTCTAACATCAAGACAATATCTCTCATCACCCTTGAATACATATTTGTTTCCTTCTTGAAAAATAGGAGTAAAAATAAATATTTACTCATCATACACACTAGAAACACTATTATTGTAACCTTCTTGAGGCTCACTTGTTACTTATGGATATTCATTTTAAATAACTTCTACCCCATCAAATAGATTTGATAAAATCTCTTTCACATCTGAATGTCCATATTATGCCCTCAATGAAATTTATTCTCCTTCATAAAAGGATAGGGTGTGAGGTAAATAGACCTCATTAGCTTACTTAAAACCTACTATAGTGGCCTTCCAAATTGGAACCTTATAAGTATTAGGTTGATCATGATTCTCTTGAAGATATGGAGAAGAGAACTAAATTGAATATGTATTCTTATATTTCCATTATTCATTTGATTTTTCAAATTTGGAAGTGTCTTGAAATTCATGGGTGAATGCAAACTCAAGTTGGATTGTAGGTGAAAATATTAAAGAACTTTAGAGATCTCTTAAAATGGATTCCGTACACTTCTCCTTTTATTGATTTTGGATAGTCATGGGAGAAGGTTATTTCTCTAGAGTGAGCATGATATAATTATGAGATTGGTCAAATAATGTATCTAAGAAGGTATTGTCTTAGGTTATTTAGGAATAATGGATGAATATTGCATTGGTATAAACCTCTCTTGATGACATATTATAACTTGGGTTGTGTTTGGATAAAAATAAGGTTGTTTTGGAGTAGCATAAGGAATACAAGACTAAAAATATTTCATTTTTGGCCTCTCTTCAAGTACCAATATCATCTCTAGGAATTGTATCAAACTTATTATCTCCATCACATCATCTCTAGGTATATACTAATTTTCACTCTCAATGATTTCCCACTTGTTCTTGATCAACTACATGAAATTTATTTCTTTTTAAATCATCACACTTTGATTAAAAGGGATAGAGACACTTAGTCCAAGATCCTTTTATCTATCAATCTCCATAATTTTCATTTCATATTTCAATAGAATTTCTTTTAGGGATTGAGTAGGATTATCATAGCTTTAACAAGGCTAACTAGAGGGATAAGTAGGCTACCAAACAGGATGAGTGTGATTGCGACAAGGATGATATGTTGTTTGAGGAATAATTGAGGGAAGTCCATAAAAATAATTATATTTATAAGCTTAATATGAAGGTGTAAAATAATAATTTTGATCAAATGAGTAGTGATACATTCCATTTTTTTTATTTTAGACACCTAGGCTAGTTATACCAACTGAGATTCACTTTTATTCACCATTGATGCTTAGATTCATGCCTCCAAAGGTTGATGTATTTAAGGGTGGCATAAATAAATCTTATATGAGAAGAAATCCATGTCCCAATAGGGATATTCAATCCCTCTCAACTTAGCTATATAATGGGATTATTCCTAGGTTGTGGGTGACCTCTAAATGGACTAAACCTATAGATTATAGGTGTAACTTCCCTTGATATATAAATTAGGATAAAAATTCTACACTAATAGATTATAATGGAAAATTATGAAGGACAACATGAAATAAACCTAACTAATGGGGTGATAAACCAAATCTTAAGATCACTAACACCTATTTCATATTCATTATGACCTATAAGATTGAAAGACATACACTAGTCTCAACTTGTACATATAAAATCAGTCATTTTCCAAGAGGTAAGATATTATGGGGCTAGAAAGGAATATTATTGGCACTTATAATTTAAAATTGATCCATGATGACACTCTGTACAACTTGCAATAGTGAGCTAAACCACAAAGATAATAAATAAAGGTGGGTTGAACCTACACTTGATTTCATCAATTATTCAACTATTTACACTACATGTAGCCATGTAATAAGGAAAAATGAGCTATATATTGATCAAATTCATTACAAAAGATCATATATTATCCATACTCATTGTGTAAGGATGCATTAAATGTCAAAATTAGGCATACTTATAGAGAAAGTGAGAAGGGAGAGAGAGAGGGATGTCGAGGACCTCATTGATAAGTGCCATTGTTATAGGATAAATTAAAATAAAGAAAGGAGTTATAAATAGCCTTTTAACATACTTAATATGTATCAAATTTATTGATGATGATATATTCATGGAGTTAGCATAGGAATCCTTGTTTTGCTTGATGACTCATTAAACTTTATTGAAACTACCATCTCCTTTTTGTTTGAATAATGACAAGTCATGTTGGTTGTTAATTTCTCATACCTATCTTGGACACTTGTTCATAAATGGGAATATTCTATTCTAATTTTTTAAGTGTTCTAATCATTATAGGGTCTGTAATATCTTCTCCAACTATCACTAGTTCTATAAGTGCTTTAGAACTCTTCAATTCCTTATCTTTACTACTTTGAAATTAGTTTGAGAAAAAAATATATATTAAAACCTTTTATGAGAACTTGGGGGTCATCATAATTTTTTTTATCAGGCTTATATATGATCTCAATAAATTACATTAAGCCTCACTCAGTCATATTTCATGAATAGCCACCTAAACCTACATTCCTAAGCCTACAACAGTCATTCTTAGGCCCTTTTTTTGGTAAAATTATACCTTTCACATTTCATCCAATGGAATATTATAATTAATATGAAACTTATGAATATTATATTGATCATTATCAATATAAATAAATCTATTTGGAGCCACTTGAAGAAACAAACCTAGTCATCGAGTCATTTGCAAGGTTTAAGTAGGTTCAAACATGTTTATAATATTAATGATGATTCACAAAGATGAGGGACCTAATTATTGAAATAATTCCATGATATTTGAGTATAAAATGGTCCTCAATTACCCATAATATATTTGTATTTCATGCATCTTCTCCATATGATTTTAGGCTTGAGAAACTAACCTCTCAGGCATTGAAGGGTGGTGTATGTAGGTTGAGAGATAGGTTTTGGCTTAGAATCTTCACAAATGTTTAAAATTGGTTATAATTATACTAAATAGGTTTGAGGAAAGTTAAAACATGTCTCTAAATTATATTTTATAGACATTATCCTCCCAAAAAGTCTTTCCACTTGGTTTTCCCATTATGAGGGTTTAGGAGTGATTAGGCTATTTTGACCCTAGAGGTTTGTTTCTTCAGACTCTTCCTTATTATATTGAGTATAAAATTCATGGGTTTATATATTAAGGTACTCTTATTTAATATAATTATCCCTCATTCCTCATAATCACCTCAATATTGTATGCTTCTTCATGTTTGTGTATTCATCTTTAGGTGCACAGTTTAGGTTTCTTGACTCCAACCTAGGAATATACCCTATTCAACTAAATTTTAGCATCTAGTTGAACCTAAAAAGTGTTATATAGTTTATTAATACTTTTATTGAATTTATAAACATTTAAATAAATTCATATTTATTACAAAGTACACCTATTTATTGCCCACATCAAGCACTATAACTTAAATATCCTCTTTGGATTGCTTGTCTATAGGCTACTCTTGAGATATTAGGTATAAATAGGAGGTAATGAGTTTTTTTAATCATGTAAATTAAGGAAAATATATGCAAGAGGTATTGGATTCACTACCTTGTCTATAAATCATACATGAGCTCCTACGATTAGGTCTTTATCACCTGCACATAACCATATGGGGGACCAAGAGAAGCTAGAAGGATAATGAATAGTATTTAGAGTTAATAAATATTATATTAATGGTCTAAAATACATTATTAATATTTAAATATCAACCTCAACATATAATACTTATTCTTCTATCTTAGAAAGTGCAAGCATATAGGTTCATTTTTAGGCCCTTTGGCTATAGGTGCCTATCTCCTAGGTGAAAATTTTTCTATTCACCTAAAGGAATTTTTTTAACATGAAAGTTTTATTTAATAATATGGTTATAAAAAAAAAACCAAAAATCTCAAGGTCAAATACATTCCAATAAATTTTAGGGCTCTTGTTTACATTCATGAACTTACCTGCAATATTCATTTTGTACTATTAGACATGTGAATGTCTTCATAATCTCTTACCTTTTTTAGAATAGCTCCACCTATAAATTGAAAGGTCTAAAATAAAATATTCAACCTATTTTTTAATGGACTCTCACTACTATTCTTAGGTACAAATGTTAACTTATAGGCCTACAAACTTGTAGGTTAGTAAAAGACTCTCTCAACTAGTACTTTGAAGGCATGAGTTGACGATCTCCTCATAATCATCATCTAGAAAAGTATTTGGAGAAGGTCTTGATTATTATTTGAAATTTTTGAATCTAAAATTTAAATAAAAGTGTTCTTATATAAGGATAAACATACAAAACCATGACACATTCCACTAAGATTTTCTTTCTTATCCATCACATATAAAGCTTTCTCTTTGGATAGGAAGTCATATGTATAATTGAGATCAAACGACACTTAGGAATATTGTCACAAAATATTTCACCTGAAAGGAGGTTTTTAAATCCTACTCTAAGATTTGGGAAACATTGGAACACTTCTAGGTATGTGGATTACCTATAGTATAGTTATACCTCTAGGTTTAAGGGCTAACTCCTTAGATTCATATTTAAGTGTTTATCACTTATACTAATTGATTTCTTGTATGAAAAAATATATAATTTTGCATGAAATTAAACTAATATAATTGGGTGATACACCATGAGCATTTCCACAAGATCATCATACTCCTTACACTAATAAACAAGACCTACAACACTAGTTTCAAAGTCCTAAGATGTTCTAACATTGGTATTTCAATATATAGGTGATATGCATGATAAAACTCAAGGTAAGTGGACCAAAGGTTAATTTTTATAATATTACTACACTTTCACACTTTAAGGGACCCGACTACAATAAGAACACTCCATATGAATTATGAGAATGAGAAATTCTTACACCAAACATGAAAGGACAAGGAGAAGCAAGGATAAAATCTTATCACTAGACCTCACAATTCATCAATTCACACACTTATAAAATATTATTTTGAACTCAAAAAAAAAATTATTATATTATTAAAATGCAAATTATAACATCAAACCAGCAAGGATTTACCATACTAGGTGTGGTATTAGAAAACAAGAGACAAAATGGCTTGTACTCATAAAATGTGAGAGAGTAGAGAAATGGAGCTTAAGGGCCACAATGACACTTGTAAAGATAAAAGAGAGAGTTAAATTTTAAGGGTAATGGAATATTAAATAAAATATTCAAGGTATCTTTGGAAAAATGTCCCTCCAAACATGAAAACTCTCCAAGATTGGTGTAGGACCTCTCAAATAGCTTCTTTAAAATTGTCTTCATCATTGGATTCTCTTTAGCACTCCAATAATATCCATACATGGGGTGGAATGAAACCTTTAAAGATTCATCATATCCTTATATCTATTAGTCAAACCTTAAAAATCCTTCCAATTGTATTTATCACCTTCTCACTTGGTGATCACCTATCATTCACTATGCCAGTTTGGACTACATGAAATGAAGGTGATTTGAGAGATACCTATATGATTTAATGAATAAATAAATGAATATTTTGGATTATATAAGGTATAAATTTAACTCCAAAAGTGATCCTCATCTTTTTAAACTCCTTTTTACCTAAAAAACACCAAAATCTATCAAGAAAACTAGTTTTGTACCTTGTCCATATAAAAAGGGTAGAATCCAACTTGATGGGAAAGAGATTCTGGAAGTCTTATGAAATTCCTAATCAATTCAAAAGTAAAAAAAACTCACATGATTTTCCTTTTTTTTCCCATTAGGTCATTAACAAGGGTTTTGGAGGGTTTTGAGTGGTATTATCCCTTAAGAATTGTTCATAAAAGTTTTACATTCAATCCTTAAACAAATTCCACTAAAACCCTTTTTAGGACCCTATTCAACATATCATAACTCCTTAGGTATCCATGATATATGTATATACAAATATGAGATTCCAAAATTAACTTCTTGAGCTCTTTCATGCAATCTCTACACCTTGGGTTGTTCTTGAGCCAAGAAAATGGATTTTTCATGACTTTTTTTACAAATTAAATGTTTTAAATCACCTTATAACTCCAAATGGAGGTCTTATAATTATTTTAAATGCTCATAAATATATATAAATGATATTATCCCTCCAATTGGGATTTAAGCCTAGTCAAGGACTAATAGGCCTAATTGTACCTTTAGGGGTTTAGGCTACCATGTCTGGCCTCTAGCACCTGTGAGGCTTTTTTCACATACAAAAATGTTAAATAAAACTTCATAGACAAGTTTTCCATGTTTTCAATAGATCAAAATTCACCTTCTCACCTTCCTTATGAAAAACCTACAATGTATGGTTCTCTGGGAGTGCTCTTTGTCTGAGATAAAATAGAAAGCACTTCCACTATTATCCAAGATAAGATGATTATATGGGGGATAAAGTAGGTATTGATGACCTTATATACTAATTTATATAGCTATATCACATCAATATTTCATAAAATTCTTCAAACACCCCAAGATAGGATTCTTAAGCTTGTTGACTATGTATCATGCTAGTGTACTAACTTTAGGTTATGTGTTGAACTCCTTTGACACGATTACATATTTCCATATGATGGGAATATAATGAGATAGTATTTATCACTTGTTAAAGTGTTATCAAAAAATTTCTTGATCCCAATCATGATAAATTCCTTAATGTGTACCTTCCTCTTTGATAGGTCTAGTTGACAAGTTAAGGAATTAAATTGTTTGCTCAAAAAATGGTATGTATGTAGGTATATACTATAGTATTAGGCATTGCGCATTGTCTTAATTACTTATTGGAGTCTTTGGTGTTAATATCATAATTTAAATTATCTAAAATATGTCTTAAGTTATACCAACACACCCATTCTTTAGTCCAACTTGCATTGTCATCCTACAACCAACTTGTAGGTGTCTATTCTGAGTGCAAAAGAGGTATTGTACATTGAGATATGGGTTGAGACCCTATATTTCAACTCTTATCAATGTTATTTAAATAAATAGTTCCATTTCAATACCAAATGAGTATTTTTATTCATATTTATACCTCTAGTGGGTCATATATCACCATAAATCCATTTAGGGTTCAAAATTCTATAGATAACATTAAGGGACTTTAGTGAAATATTACATATGTTGGGAAATCTCCATCATCATACTTATTTGGATAAATAAACCAATTTTAATGTAAAATAATAACCCCTATGATAGGGATCCATGATGGAAATTTTTAGACCTTCCAAGAACTCATGTATTTCATTGTGAGAGGATTGAAAGAAGGGTGAAAACCCTATTTTAGAAACTTTAAGGTAACTGGTCCCTTAGGTTACTTAATCAACATAAGAACATGGTTTCAATAATATTTGTTACTCAATGGATTCACTAATCATTTATATGGAATCATTAACACATAAATACCTTAAGCAAGGTTCAAAAAAGTTTCAACATATGCATTCCAATTGCTTTGTACTCTATATGAGCCACCTATTGGTGCATATTATAGAACACAGGGTAGTGAAGGTGAGATATTGATAGTATGAATAGTGGATAACCATATTAGCAATATTAGACATCCAAAAAGTCTTCAAACTGATATTTACCATCTTGAGATACTTAAAAATAGTTTAAACATATTCATTCTAACATGGCTAGTCTCTTATGGGGCACCTATAGGTGTCTATCAATGATATATGAACGTGCATAGAGTTTCAATTAGTTGTCACAGTCTATTATATGTCATTTGAATGGATTAGATGTATTTTTCATGTTATAAGAGTGTACCCAAATTATTAAAACTCTTCATTTCCTTTCCATTTCTATCGTCATCATTTTCATTCACCTCATTCACATGACTGTAGGTGAACACATGTAGGGAACTAAATGTGTTTGCTTGACTTGTCACTCCCCATGGAGATGCATTGGGGAAAAAAATTCTTGGAGAAGATGATAATAATGCTTTTATAAGTGAAAAACCACATCAACCTTGATTGAAAACACTACAAGAAAGGAAAACCCTATAGCTAATGAACATGTCTGCAACATAACAATGAGGGTCCTACTTGACAAAATGAGATGTTTTAATCCTAAAATCACTTCCACACATGAAATAAAATATGAAAACCATGATAAGATGATATATACATATTATAAAAGAAATTACATAAATTTTATTACATGAACTAATGCAAACAAAACCAAAACTTGAAGGGTGTGGGGATTAGCATGTAGAAAGGAGCAGTCAACTCTTAACATTAGTTCATAAAGTATAGGCAACAAATAATTAAAATAATATCATGAATTTGAATTATAATAAGGGTACTAACATCCCACAAGATATTTTGTCTTGAATCAACCTTTGTGGTCCATACTCAATCAAAATTGATTGGCCACTTTTGCATGCCTAGTGGAGTGATGGAGAAGTGAAATGTTTTAAAGCCATTTTTGGGACTTTAATATATTTCCAAGTTTTAAAGTGAGTTCATGATAGTTGAAGAGTCACTGAGAGGCCTTCTACACATGCCATAAATAAAAGCTGTACAATTGCCCAAACTTCCTCTTTTCTAACTATTTTCTTGATTTCAATGTAGTACCTACAAGTTTTTTTTGTTAGGAATGACATTAGTGATAATAATATAACATATGGGACATTATGAAACAATTGGAAACCTTTCTCTACTTAGGAAAACCATAAAAACTTTATAAATGGCTTAAATATGACCCCTTATGACATGAGATGGTATAAAGACTACAATTTAACCATGATGAAGTTAATGACATACCAAATGACCAAAAATAGGACCATGAGACACCTAATAAGACCTTATAATACCCCTATACCAAGTTTTCTATTATAGGGGGTTGACGTATTTTAACTTTTGGTCAAAATAGTCAACATTCTTGGTGATTTCTTAGGGGTGGTATGCTTGTTATTCCAAGACCAAGTAGCCTACTCCCATCCATTTGGATATGGAGTCACATATGCACAATTTTGACACTAAATTTCCTTTCAAAACACACAAAACAATAAGGGAAGAAACAAACCAAGACACAAAACCACAAACCTAAGTAAACACACATGTGTTCTCAAGAACACTTAGGGAACACACACTCAACCAAATAAAAAACATAGACCTATTCTAATATTTATTGGACTAACCTTTATCTCATCAATAGTAGAGATTTAAATGGATACCATTCATAGGGATAGGCAAATCTTCTCCACTCATTCTTGATAATTGGAAGGAGTTACTTCTTTTGCACTTGATGATGACATATGGTCCACTCCATAAAGTATTAGATTTGGTATGTCTCCTTGAATTTTATCTATATTCATCCCATTTGAACACTATTTCACCTTATTATAATATTATTGGAGTTTCCATCTTATCAAAATACCTCTCATTAGCATTTAGTGATGTTTCACATCTTTTTGAGCATTGTCTCTAGTATTTTACAACTCCATCAACTCGGTCAACCTCACCTTCATTGGAGTGTTGTTAAGCAAGTCTAATTGATGTGCTAACTCTAAGGCAAGTAGCTATTGGGATATAGATAACCTAGCCTCTCTCACATAAATAAGAACAAAAGGAGAGTTCCCTATTGACATCTTGAGAGTTATTATATCAAACCATAGGGATGTATTCAATTTAGTGTGTCAAGCCCTTTGATTTTCCTTTAAAGTTCTCTTGATGACTCTAATCAGGTTATTTTTAGTATATTCAACAAACCCATTGCTTTGAGGATAATAGTTGGATGATGTACTCAATTATATGCCATTACTAATTTCCCAATCAATTTTTTTAACACCCATGAAAGTAAGTACATTATCTAAAATGATGGTGGAAGGGGTTCCAAACCTTTATATGATACTTTCATAGAACTCCAAGATAGAATTTTCATTAGCTTCCTTTAATGCCACTACCTTAACCCACCTTGTGAATTAGTCAGTTACTATGAGTATCCATTTATGACTATCACTTGATAGGGGATTTATCATGCCAATGAAGTCAAGACCCCATTACATGAAAGGTTTATCTACTTAAATAGGCCTCAAAGGGAAAGCTTCAAGCTTATATTTTCCTACAAAGAAAACACATTGTACACACATTCTTACCCAATCATATCAATATTTAAAGAGGCTAGGCTAGTAATATCTTGCCTTCATGATCTTGATAGCTATGGTTCTTGGGGATAAATGACCTCTTGTTGTTCCATCATAGAATTTTTGAAGAAACACTCAAAATTGATCATTGTCAATGCATCTCAATAACACACCATTAGTATCTCTTATTAAAAAACACCATCTATAAGATAATAAAGGATAGGTTTAAATCTAAATTACCTCATTTTAGGTCTACTCAAACCATTAGGATACTCACCACTTTGAATAAATATGATATAATCTTGTGTCCAACTTTGTAGAGGCATGAAATTAGTTAGTTGGGAAAAATCATGATTGACTAAAGCTTCCTCTTTTAACTTATGGAGGTATAAAGCTAGGTGTTCACAAAGACCTTTACCCCTCATTAGATTTTTCATTTTGATATCAACATCATGTTCCATTACCTTAGTGATCCACCCTGCCCTCTTTTCACTAAGGTCTTTGCTGAAAGTAAAATTTTTGGTACTAGGATGAGAGACCATAATATGAATCTTATTGTTTGAAATTATATGCCTAAACTTCTTTAGTCCTCTTATAACAATAAGGACTTGTTTTTACAAAAATGTTTACTTAACCTCATAATATTCCAAACCTTGACTAAAGAATGCAATTATTTGTTGCACACCTTCATAATTATTTTCCATTAGTGTACCCAAGATAGTATCAAGGGTAGGAAATAAATAAAACTTGAAATATTTAGAAAAATTAGGGTTCACAAGAGTGGATCTTGTACAATTACTTACTTTATGGCTTAAAATCTACTCTTACCTTAGTCCAAGAGAAAAATTGGTTATTTTGAGCATGGATGTGATAGGTATTACTAAAGATGCAAAACTAGGTTTGAACCTTCTCACAATATTTATCTTTCCTTGGAATCTTTGGAGTCCTTTATTATGAAATGGAAATGATAGGAAAAGAATAGACTCAATCATTTTAGGATAAATAGTTAAACCATCTTTGGAAACAACATGTCCTAATATATTACCTTCATGGACAATAAAGATGCATTTTGGGGGTTGAGAAATACTCCATACTATCTGCACCTTTCAAACACTTGCCTTAGGTGTTTCATATGCTCATTAGCATCCATAGATAAATTTTTTATGTCATATAGATATACCAACAAATTTTAATTGATTAGACTTTTGAAAGCCATGTCTTTCTCCCTTTGGAAGGTGGCACTAGAATTTGACAAACCAAAGGGCATCTTATTATAAGAAAAAATCTCCCACTTTTTAGTGAATGCTATCTTAAAATGATCACCTTAATTCATTAAAATATTATTATAACTATAATATCCATCTAGGAGATATAAACATTGAGAACCTAAAACAACTTGTAATATCTACTCCATTGAGGGTAAAGGATAGTGATCTTTGAGTGACACTCTATTAAGATATCTAAAATTTACACAAAGTTTTATCTCCTCATTATTATTCAAAATAGGCATAAGGTTAGCTACCCATGCTTAATTCTTGGTAGGAAATATTATTTTAGATTCAAGGAGTTTGGTACGTTCTAACCTCATGAGTTTTTCAACATTGGGGTTGATGGGCCTTTATTTTTACCTAGCCAATATAAGTCCAGGTTTCAATTCAATAGTATGATGTGTTAGGATGGGATAATACCCTCTTATGTCCTTTTATTCCTAATAAAATATGTCATATAACTCTCTACACAAATAAATGAATGATTTTTTCTCTAATGTAGAACATACCTTGCCTAGTTTGTGGAGTTTGTCTTTGAATATCAAGACCCTTTCATAATTCTCTTCTTTTGTATACATAATTAAATTTTAATTATTACTTAAGTCATATTAATTAAAATACTCTCTAAGGTCACTAATCCCATAGGTATCTTGTTTTCTCTTAGCTATACAATTTGATTATTAAACTATTCTTGGAATCTTTTATGCTTTCTTGAGGAAAACTCAGCTTCATTTTACATGAAGTCTGAAATATGTTTATCACTATCAACCACTTGAAAAGACACCTCATTATTATGTATGGAAGGTATAATAATGGTCTTGATGTGGGTTTGATTTCTTTCCTCTTTTATGGTAGTAGGTGTATCAAATTATGTTCCTATAGCAACTAGTCTATCAACATGATTATTTTGTTCCCTTGGGACTAATTGTATGTTAAATCCATTGAAGTATTCAATAAAATACCATACCATATGCTTATAATAATCAATCAAAGGATTATTAGAAGTAACCACTTTCCTAACTTGATGAACAATCAGTTCAGTCTCTCCATAGACTTGTGGATTCTTGATTCCTTTTATCCTTGCCCATTTAAGGCCATGAATCAAACCTTCATACTCAACCACATTGTAAGTGCAACTAAGATGGAACCTATATGAAGAATAGTAATATTGTTTAGATGGGTAAACAAAAATCATACAAACTCTTTCACTAATCATACTTCTTGAGCCATCAAAAACATTTTCTACATTCCATCATTCTCACCTTCCTCTTTGACAAGTAAAGGTATTGGCATTATTTCCTCATGTAGGAAATACACTCCTAAATAAAGTTCCTCCATTGAAGCACAATCATCAAGAAACACATCAAAAATGCATTCAAGATTGGAAGAATAACCAACATCCATAATAGGCTCCTTTTTATCATTGATAACATAATTTAGATTGAAACTTGCTTCAACATAAGGTTCAATATGAAATTTAGAGAGTGGTTGAGTCTTAATTGCTAAGTTTGCTCCATACCTTGTTCCTAAAGCCTAATAAGGAATAATCAACTAAGAGGTTGCCTCCTATATTGTTTGTAGATTCCCTTGAGAGGTAGATAGAAAAGTGGGGAGGCAAGTCAACCACTACAATGACTTAGAAGATGAGGAAACTAGGACAATCATGCAAGAAAACCTTGGGCATAATTGATGTGCTAGATCTACTATCAACTATGTAGTTATGAATAATCTTATCATCTAAAATGAGAGAAAGTTAGAAAGGTAGAGGCTTCTTAGATTTGGTAGAAGGTTCCATAATTTTATTAGAAGAATTTTTAAGAGAAAAATTTCTATGACCATGACTTGGTGATGATGACTATAATGGATAGTCGATAATTTTTTTTTGCAAAATATCTTTTTGGCCACGCATATGAAGGACATCCCAAAGAGAAATGGATGTCTTGGAATTCTTTAATGAATCCACAATGTTTAGAGAAAAAATAACTACTTTTAACTAATCCCTTGGAGACAATAAAGTGATTGTAACTTGAGGGATTGAATAACCTTGATCAAAATTTCCAAGATTCTAACTTGAAAGAGATGTAAGATTTGTAGGGACTACCATGTTTGCAGTCATGCTTTGCTACCTTTTAGGAGGATTATATGAATTTTTAGGCACACCATTAGCATCTTATAAATCCTTCCTTTTAGATCTAATATTGTTTGCATCTAAATTCCCTTGATTAAGCACAAAAGTGTTTTCAAATAGGAAGTTGGTGAAGTTTTCTCCTTGAGGCTACCAACTTTAATTTATTTGCATGAGGACTTCATCATATGTTGATAGTTGAGGAGTTAATCCTCCTTGAGAAACTAGATTTTTCTCTCCTACTTGATTAGCATCCATGAATTTTCCTTGTTTCCATTCTTCTCATTGGATTATATTGATATGCACCAATACTATTGCTTTTGTGTTGGAGGTTGAAGTAAGACTATATGCATTGGTAGGTCTATTGCAATTAAGCTCCCCTTTACCTCTCCCTTGCCTATATTGTTGACCATATTGTTGATGATAGGGGAAAGGATTTTGATTCATGCCTTTTTGAATTATCTCTCATCTAAGCTCATATTATAAGAATTGAATATGTGCATCGTTATCCATAGAATCATCTACCTTCTTAGGAATAGTCCTTGATTTGACATTATCATTAATAACTTGGGTAATGTTTGGATTAGTAAGAAGAACATTAGGAAGAAAAGTCATAGATAATTTTGGAGGAAAATTTCTTGCTTGAATGAGACCATTCTTATCTCTATTAGCAAGGTCATATGCTTCAACAAGAGTAAAACCACCCATGGATTGTATCATGATGGCAATATCAGTACCAATGGCCCTCAAGTAAGTAGGAAAAACATAGTTAGTAGGTAGTCTCATGGGAGGAACCAACCTATGCCAAGTCTTTCAAAACCTCTCATTGAAGTCATGCATTATTTCATTGGGGGCTCTTTGGATCACATTGAGTTGGTGAATAAGTGAAGTGTGGTCACTCTTGTCCTCAAATATTGAAGTTATCAACACTCCAAAGTCATCCTATGTTGTAATGTAACCACTGGGAAAAGTCCTATAACAATTAATTTTTTTCCCTCTAAGGGACATGGAAAAAAGTCTAATAGCAATATTGACCTTAGTGACATTTTGAAAACTACAAAAGTTTTATATATCCGTAATGTGGTCACTAGGAGTGACATGAATTTCACCATTGAATGTAGGAACACTCTTTATAGGGGGGAGGTCATCATAGGCATCAACATGGATTTGATTTTTAGTGTTAAAGGTTGGGAAGGAATTCTACCTAGCCATGTTTTCTTTAAGTTCTTCCTCACTCTCTTTTTCTTATTTTCTAGAAAATTACTCTTACTCTTTAAAGGGTAGAATAGGTTGAGGATATTGAAATTTAAGAGGATGTTTAAGTTGAAGATGTGGATTAATGGGATTGAAAACTCTATTAGGAGATGACATCGTAAGGACCATGAAGTATGAACACAAATATATGACAAAAAAATGGTTTAAAACCATATTTTACCTTTAATGGAGTCAATAAATGCTAATTAGCACACCATATGTAGCTGATGTTATCAAGACTAGCATTCACCTTGACAAGTTGTCTTTAGGACAATGGTCCTACTAGGCATGCTATAATTGTTGTCACCAAATCTTGCACCCTAGAGCATTTTTTTCAAGACTACTCTAAGATTTTGGAAACATTGGAATACTTCTAAGTATATGGGCTATTTATTGTAGAATTAGACCTCTAGGTTTAAGGGATAACTCCCTAGATTGATCTTTAAGTGTTTATCACCTATACTAATGGATTGATTGTATGAAAAAGGATAGAAGTTTGCATTAAATTAAAATAATATAAGGGGTCACACAACATTAATATTTATACAAGATCATCATACTCTTATCACTAACAAACAAGACCTACAAAACTAGCTTCAAAGTCCTAAGATGTTCTAACATTAGTATTTCAATAAAAAGGTGATATGAATGACACAACTAAAGGAAAGTGGATAAGAGGTTAGTTTTAAAACTCAAAATACACTTTCACACTTGAATGGAGACAAATACACTAACTAAAATCTATATGACTTTTTAGAATGATAACTTCTTACACCAAATATGGAAGGACAAGGAGAAGTAAGGATAAAAGCTTATCACTAGACCTCACCATTCACCACTTCACGCACTTAGAAAATATGTTTTTGAAATAAAAAATAGATTTATTGTATTATTGAAATGTAAATTAAAACATCAAACTAGTAGGGCTTCACCATATTAGGTGTGGTATTAGAAAATAAAAGCTAAAATGGTTAGTATTTATATAATGTGAAAGAGGAGAGAGAGAGAGGAAGGTCAAGGGTCACAATGAAATTGGTCAAGTTGAGAGAGATTTAAATTTATAGGGAAATGGAATATGAAATATACCATGAAGGGTATATTTGGAAACATTTCCTTCTAAGCATGAAAAATCTCCATGATTGGCATAGGACCTTTGAATTGGCTTCTTTGAAACTATCTTCATCATTAGATTCTTTGAGTGATCCATAGAAGACTAGGAAAAATTTACACATGTGAAATATGATTAGGGGGTTAATAAAAATATAAAAAATGCATTAGATGTGTCCCTAATCATTGATATTATTTTGGACAAGTGTTCTCACTACCTGAAGTCACTATCATCCTTCTACAAACCTATCTTCACATTTGACACCAAGATGCTTATAATTTTTCCAATCTAATATGTACAGGAGTTGGTATGATATATTTCAAGTGTCCTCTTATCTTTAGATCCATCTTTAAGACTTTAAAATTCTTCCCAATTTTATTTATCACATTCTCACTTGGTGATGACCTTTCATTCATTATGCCAGTTTAGACTACCTGAAGTTAAGGTGCTAGAAAAGATACCTATGTGATTGAATGAAGAAATAAATGAGAATTAGGGGTTACATTAGGTTCAAATTAAAATCTCAAGATGATACTCATCCTTTGAAACTCCTCTTTACATAAAAACACCAAAATCTATAAAAAAAAATAGTTTTGTACCCTGTCCATTTAAATAGGGTAGAAATTAACTTGATGGGAAGGAGCCTAGGGAAGTCTTATGAAAGTACCAATAAATTTAAAAGTAAAAAAAAACTCATTTAGATTCATTTTATTCTTTTTTTTTACATTGGGTCATTAGCAAGGGTTTTTGAGGGTTTTCAATGGTTTTAGCCCTTAAGGATTGTTCATAAAAGTTTTACATTCAATCCTAAAAAAAAATCCACTATAACCTTGTTTATGGCCCTATTAAACATATCCAAAATCATTAGGTCCCCATGCTATATGTCCATATAAATATGACCTTCTAAACTTAGCTTCTCGAGCTCTTTCATATGTTCTATACACCCTAGGTTTTTCTTGAGCTAAGAAAATGGTTTATTTAATGAAGTTATCTACAAAATGAAGGTTTAAAATCACCTTATAACTCCCCATGAAATTAATATAATTATTTTAAATTATCATCTAGATATATAAATGATATTATCCCTCTAAGTGGGCTTTAGGCCTAATCAAGGCCTAATAGGCCTTACTCTATCTTTAGGAGATTAGGCTACCATATCTGGCCTCCAACACCTGTGAGGCCTTTTTCATGTCCATCCATGTCCAATACAACTTATTATACCATTATACCAATTTTTTAATATCTCCAAACTCACCTTATTTCCTTCATTATGACAAACCTATAAAGTATGGTTCTCTGGGAGTGCCCTCTATTTTAGATAAAATAGAGGGCATCTCCCTTATTTTGCCAACAAAGATGATTATATGGGGGGATAAATTATGTATTTATGACATTTTGTAATTAATTTTTAGAGTTATATCACATCAATAGGTCATCCAATTCTTCAAACACACCAAGATAGGATTCTAAAGCTCATTAACTGTGTATCAGGTTAGTGTACTGACTGTAGGTTATGTCCAAACTCCTTTGACATGCTTAGCTATTTACATGTGATGGGAATATTATAAGTTGATATTTATAACTTGTTAAAGTGTTCTCAAATATTTTCATTGTATGAAATAAAAAATTCATCATGTTTATAAATCAATCTTAATTTAGAGAATATAGATCATACTTACACTTCCAATTGGGGATACATTAGATAATCATGAACATGACCAATATGGGGATATAATAGACCTAATTAGAGGATATATTATTATAATACATAATGATAGGGAGGGTTATAAATACTTTATTCAAGCACACTCATGTAATAACCCTAGCTAGGTCCTATGTTTTCATATCTAACTAAACTAATAATAAGTAAAGTAAAGAAATTTAATCTAGTGCTCACCAAAGCTTGTGGAACAAAGTGAGGGTCAGAAAAAAAACAAAAAGTAATAGGAGAATTTAAATTAAGAAATGTATGAGTAATAAATAAATACATGAATAATAAGAGAAATTGTATTCAAATCCAATACTTATGCTACTTTTATCTAGTAAAAGAGAGGAGGAAAGTTATAGAATACTTACCTAAAAGATGAATCCATCAAGAATAAATCTATCCCTTGGTGAAAATGGGATTCAAAAGAGGTTTTTATGGTTTTTAAAGATCACTAAGAAAGACCAAAGTATCCAAGACTTCTCCACAAGACAATATTCTCCATGTAGAAACCCTAAGCTAATACTCTTTAAGTAGAATGGTGGAAGATCAGATTGTAAAGAAGTGAAAGTGAATAATAACTATTTTTCATTAGTAAATAATAAAAAAATAAAATTTTATATATAGGATGATTTAACTCTAAACCCTTAAAAAATTCTAGCTAATAGGGTTAACCCTGTGGACCTAGTACTATTTTGTATAAAAATTCACTAGGTCATGGGCTAGGTTGGCTAAGATCTGACCTAGACCCTAAATGAATTTTACCCACAATAGTAAAAGGTCAACCTAGTATTTTAAACTATAAAAAGGGGCTTAAGGTGAATAAAATAGGGATGGCAGGTGATAAATTATTTGAGGAGTATGAAAAAGAGGATAAACAACTTAGGGAATGATTTTAGGAGCTAGTTGGACTGGTAATAAGTGGTAATAAGGGACAACAATACTACAAAGAACCAATGGTCTACCCAACCCTTTCTCAATGCACCCCTTAGGGCATGCACTCAGAGAGATTGAGTATCTATGAGTATTTATAAGATAGAAAACATTAGTAATTAATAAAATTGAAAATATTATATTTATACATATGCCCCACTCAAAGCTCATCATGTGTCACTCAAGTGTAACAAGGGATGGTGCTTCGAAAAAGAACATAGTAACACACAATGTTGAGGATATAAATTGTTGTAGTATTTTAAATCATAAAATAATTAAAAGTAAAAGACTGAAAGGGAAATAAATGAAAAGTAAATATATGTGTATCTTGAATTAACATTATCATTAGATGGTTGTTTGTTGTGTTTGTATTTTTGATTATGTAAGGTGCAGAGACTACTTTTGACAAACCCAAGAATACAAAATTAAAGAGTAAAAACAAACAAATGCAGGAAGGCCAAGACAACTAATGCTATGTGTACATGATGTACTTGGAAATTTGGAAATCTTAGGGTGACAAGTGCTATGTTATAACAAATGACCAAGTCAAAATTTAGAGTAAATTGGATAATAAAAAAACCAAGGCTACTGAAGACCAAAAAACTCAAACAAGTAAACCTTAAGTAAGAAAGGAAAACTCACCAATTGAAACCAAGGATACATGTCAAAAAGGAGGGTAATGAAACATCAATGTGAAATCAGTAACAATCCTTAATAAAATAAAGATGGGCAAGTAAAAATGGTGAAATAACATTAATGAGTGAGGAGTAACAATCTTACTCAATCATCAATGGAAAAAGGGTGCATAAAAGGGAAAATAACATTTGTATAGTGAGAAGTAACAAGCCAACATCACTCAACAATTAAAAAAGTACATGAAAGTAGAAATGGACTCACGTGTCCATAAAACAAGGGTAGTAAAATAATGATAAATGGTAAAAATAAAACAAATTAAGTCAATAAATGTAGATCCATGGTGCAAATAAAGTAATCCATAGTTATTCAAACATATTGTTTTTTTCTAAGGATAGATAAAACTAAAACAATGTAGTGCTAGTATGTCTTTAAGATGTGAAGAAGAAAGATGTATAAAAGAGGGAAAACATATTTGGAATCACAATTTTTATATCAAGGGGGAAAAAAAAATGGGTGGAGGGGAGAATGAAAGAAAAACTAAGGTAGAGAGAACTCTTTTTCAAAGTCAAGACACTCAAATTAGGTTTGTCAAAATAAGAAGAATTTCAACCATAAGGAATCTAAAGAACTTAACTTAGAAATACAAGTTTTAGGCCAAAAAATGAAGTATGTAGATCATCTCATGAAGGCTATATTCATGAAAATTAAAATGGACCTACCTTCCCAAAACATGTTTATTATTCCTCAAGACCCCTTACAGAGATGTCGGTCTACTATGAACATTGGGTACTTGTGTGACAAAGTAAGTATCAACATATAGTTTTTTTAATTATCCTATTCCAATATAATATCCTACCACACCCCAATGGACCTCAGCTCTATTATAATGCTAATTATGGAGTTTGAGCTTTGATTGAAGATAGGATATGTGCTTGTAATCATGTCTTTTGGTACTATTTTGACTTTTGAGATTTGTATGTTTCCCTTTATCTATCATTGCCTTTTATTTCAAATGATTTGGATTTTAACATTTTTGATGGAATTTTTTTTATTCCTCCTCCATATGGATTTGGAAAACCTAACATGGGTGCAAATATGACTTTCATTTGAATACTTGGGACTTAGTTGCTAAGAGATAGAAATTAGAGAGCATGGTGTCTAAGAGTCTCATAAGTCTAGGTGAAATAAAAGTGTTATCTTGACATTGACCTTGATTTATCCAATGTGGAATAAAAGGAAATGAAATCAAGAGGGACGAAACGTGAAATAATTTTAATTACTTCAAATCACATACAATGTGACAAAGGGTGAAACGGGGATTCAATGACATAAAAGTGTGATTATTTATCATAAAAATGAGTGCAATGGAGGAAATCATTCTAACATCTATTTTTGTGCAAATTCCATCTATGAAAAGAAGAAAAATCTAAATCTTGAGAATAAAGGATCAATAACTCATAACCATTACTAAACACATTTTAGACAAGGAATGATAAGATGGTAATTTTATTAGGAAATTTAGGTCATATATAGTGTCTTAAAATACACCTCATAAAAGAGAAACTAAAAGGGTGCAAAAAGCGTTGGAAAAATAAATGAGGCAAGAAAAAAAATGGTATTTGTGAGGAAGGCCAAGTCCTATTTATGGTCCTATACTGTAAATCATAAAAGAAAAAACAAAGGGGTGTCAAAGAATATGTAAAAAGTATAAAAATAAATAAAATATGGTACATCATGAGAAAGAATCAATTCTATCCATAGGTTTTCAATGCAACTTATGAGAAAAAGGGGAAACCAAAAGACCAAAAAGGAAGGACTAAGGTTTGTGAAAAGATACAATTTCTACAAAGGGTGAGACACATGTAGGTATCCTAAAAAAGTGTTAGATAGATAGAATATGAAAAGCATGAGGAACAATGGAAGACTTTAAGAAAAATATTTCTTAAGGAATTATGCATTGATGGGCTCTTTGAAAACATGGCCTTCATTGGTTTGAAGGTGATAGGTGATGGGACCTAGAATATCTTTAACTAAGGGCCCCACCATTTTTGAGAATATTTTCCTTATTTATCATAAGTGTCATCTATTTTAAGGATAAGGTCACTAGCATTAAATGTGCATATTTTAATAAATTTGTTATGTTATTTGGAAATAAGAGCCTTATATTGGTGATCATGTTGCAAATAAGAAATATGATGTTCATCAAGGAGATTGAGAACACGAAGGCAAACTTCACATAATTATTTACTAGGTATGATACCATGGAGAGATATATAGAGAGAAGAAATCTCAAATTCTAATGGAAAGACTGACTCAAAATCATAAACTAGAGAGAATGGTGTTGCCTTAGTGGCAGTACAAATTCTAGTCTGATAGGCCCAAAGAGTAGGATACAAGCAAAGGTATAAATTTATGCAGATTTCATGAATTATACTAGGAGAATTTTATTGATGATTTTATTTGTGGCCTCAATTTGACCATTACATTGAGGATGATAAGGTGTGGTATATTTGTGATTGATCTTAAATTTAGCACATAATTATTACATCCTTATTTTTGAAATTACCACCCTTGTCAGAAATGATAGTATGGGAACATCAAAATGGAAAATGATTTGATTAAGAATGACTTTGGAGATGGTGTTACCAATGAAATTAACAAGGGGCATAGCCTCGAACCATTTGGTAAAGTATTCAATAGTGGTGATCATAAAGACATGTCTGTCTTGATAGTGAGGTAATTTTCCTATGAGATATAATCCCCACATGGATAGTGTAAAGGGAGATTCAATGGTTTGAATCTCAGATGGAGGGAAATGAATTAAATCATTATGAAGCTAGAAATGGGTACACTTTTTAGTGAATTTGATAGCATCCCTTTCAATATTTGGTCAAAATTGTTCCATATGTAGGCATTTGTAGGATGTAACATGTCTACTATAGTATCCACTGCAAATGCCCCCATGTGCTTGTTAAAGAAGAGGGGGAAACTCATCTTACATAACACAATAGAACAAGGTACCTTCAGCATTATGATAATAAAGGATGTTATATCAAAATACATACATAAAATCTTGTTTAAAAATATGAGTCTTTTCATAAAAATCTAAGTTGGGATGATAAGTTTGGTGTTCCAAGAATTGAATGATGTCTTTATACCATGGGATTTATCAAATTGTGATAGAATTGGTGTGATATATAAGGTAATCCTGAGATTGAGTAGAATATGGAGATTTTCTTATTTGTATAAGAAAAGTGGGATTAGAAAGAACTTGGTGGGGATGAATAGAAATGTTGAAGAAGCAAAGAAATCAACAATAAAATTTTAATCTCAAAGAATAGGCTCGATAGTTAAAGAGATGAAATATTTGGTGAGAGTAGTTTCAATTTGATGATAAGTAATGAGATTTTCACTTTTGCATTGGTAACCATTAACTTTATAGTAAATGAGATGAGATTTACCTAGGTCATGTAAGTATTGGATGTCTAAATTAAGAACGGTTTTCATGCCTAATATTAGAGATTCATACTCTACCATGTTATTAGTGATGTAAAATGTAAATCGTAAAGCTAAATGAATTATTTTACCAAGAGGGTTTGTAATAATGCAACTTACCCCATCACTTTGAAGGCATTTAGCACCATCAAAGTGAAGGGTCCAAGTATCCTCATGAAAATCGACATTAATTTCAAGAAGTTATTGGATAACTACTTTTAGTATAGTAGTATCAAGGGGAATAGTGGATTCATAAATATTATATAATTTAAGATTATCAATAAAGTTTTGGAAGTACTATTTAAGAGAAATAAATTGATTAGACCTTTGATGTAGAGAATATTATCATCTAGAAGACTATCTTAAAGGTGATTGGTAGCTAGTATAGGATCTGTGGCAAGTTGATCAACTATGATTTATCCCTTGATATATTTTTGAGTAACAATGTGGAGATCAAATTCCATATAGAGGACCATCCATTTGCGAATCTTATGTCTAGAAAATAAGGCTTTAGAGAAGAAGTGATGAAGGGGGTTAGAATGAATGGTGACATATGTGGTTTGGTATAACATGTAATGTCAAAGTTTTTTAGCTATGAAATAGATGGAAAGGAAATCACATTAAAACTTTTTATAACATTTCTCATAATCAATGAGGCCTCAACTAATGTAATAGATGAAATACTATCTTCTATTACCATCTTGTTGGGAAAGCATTGCCTTAACTAATATAGGTATGGAAGAAGTATACAAAATTAGAGGTTGATCATTAGAAGGAGGATGAAGTGTAAGTGGGTGAAGTAATGATTTTTTAATGTTATTAAAGGCTTTTTGACAAGGATCTATAGACACCTAAATCTAGCCACCAATGACCATCAATCAAGCTTTTGACTAATTTCCACCAAAATGCACAATTTGGCCTAAAAACACTAAAACACATTAAAATCTTTGAAACTAACATATCCAAGTGCTTATTTTGGCTAGTGTATCATTAAATGGGGTAATTTAATTTATTAAACAACTAACTTTGATCAAATCATTTTGAGTCAAAATGCCAATTTTGCACCTAGGTGCCCTAGATTGCTCTTTTCTATCAAATCTCTTACATGTGACATGTGCCTTTGTTATTTGGTGTTGACAACATCCTAAATGGGATAATGAATCAAATACATCTAACATTGACTTCCAATTCAAATCCAGTCAAATGTTGAGCTAATAACAAGACATTATGACCAATTTGATTAATTTGTGCACCAATTACCAAGATTTACACCAAAGTTGACTAATCATGTTTTAGGCTAATTAAAATAAATTAGGGCCTTAAGTTAATTTTATATGGAACTTGTTGAATAAATATTTATTGTAAATTTATTATCATTAACTGCATCATCAAATGACATTTTCTTATGGGGTGGCATCCACAAGCCATAAATGCATAAAATATTAGGATTTATTCCTCCCATGCCTCATTAAGACCCTCCATGCCTCTTTATCTCCTCATTAAATCAAATATTTATGAATTCATTTATTGATTTTTCCTCAAAATTTTAACGGATTCTTAGCCACACATCTTCATCTTGAGATGGGCAGTTTAGGTTCATTCTGACCATTTTGCAAAATTTATAAATAAGAGGCCTTACCTATTAAATTTTTAGATATTTTATGAAAAAATTATAATGCCCAAATTATTAAAAATAATTATATTTTAGTGTTATAATACCCAAATATTGAGCCAAGCCAATCCAAGCCAAAGCCAAACATCGTGTCAAGGAGAGATAGAGGTAGCCACACTTCATTGATGCAGACTTCATGAGCACAAATTGAGCAAGCCACTTCAACAAGATATTTGGAGCATCCAAGGAAGGTGAAATAAGGTTTATTTTTCATTTTATATTTTCTTTCCATTCTATTCTTATCAACTAATATCCCCCTTTGTGATAGGCTTAAGGTGTTAGCATTAGTGTGTTTTGTTTGGATTTGTTTTATTCACTAACATAATACTAATCTCCCCTTATTGAAATCCTATGTTCACATAATGGCATGCCTAATGGGACCTTAGCCCCAAAAATTTGATCACAAAGGATATTTCAAGAAACCTACTAATCTTTTCCATGCAGGATCATAGAGTTGGAGGCCAAAAAGAGTTAAAATTTAAGTAAAACTTCAATTTTTTTGATAATTATGTTTTTATTTCTAGAAACCTTGGTTTTGCTCTCTGCTATGATATCAATGCTCACATAGTAGTGATTTTGTAATGAAATCATTTTTTCCTAAACAATGATTTCATAGACTAGAGAAACAATTTTGTCAATTGAAGTAGTGATATTATTTGCTAGAGTGATGATTTTGCAAAATAGTGATATTGTTCACCCTATGTAGTGATTTCATATTTAAAATAGCAATTTTTTTGATTTGGCTAGTAATTTTGTCATCTAAATAGTGATATTGTGTTTTCTATCATATTTAACCCATAATAGTAATATTGTTGTCTAGTAGTTATGATTTTGTAGGAAAATAAAGATATTGATTATGTAATAGTGATTTTGAAATAGAGAGCTTGTCTTGAGAAGTTGCTTCACTCATTTGCAAATTAGATTCAAATCTAAAGGACATACTAACTTTTTCATTGCAGGATCAAGCTTAAAATTTTTTAATACATGTTTTTTAGACCTTCTTTGAAAGTTTAAAATTGACTACGAGCTTTGTTTTGGTGCTTAATGAAAAACTAGGGTGCTTAAGTGAATGTTTTGACAAATCGTGCTTTCAAAGTCACAAATTAAGACAAAGGGGTCAAAATAACACTATATAATATTTCATTTGGTTCTTAAAATTGAACTCACTTGTCAAATTTTGTCTTCAATAGTTATTTAAAATTAGAATTTGACTGATAAAAAGAGGGACATTGTGTGTATGCTCTTCCATCTATCCCCTTTAGGTAACTTTTGGAATAAAAATCATCATCCTTATTGCAAACATGCCTAGTGCAAGGCATAAAAATAATGTTGTCTAAATCACTCCTCAAAAAAATTGAATAGTTTATGTGATCTTGAAATGACCCTAAAGTCTTTCTACTAGTCATTTATTTTATTTCATCTTGGCTTGTGAGGGGGACTTCATTACCTCCCACAAGTTTTATAGGGAATATTTTACCCAGGGATTCATTTCTTGGCACTAAATTCAACCATTCCCACTAGGATTATAGGTTTGAGTGGTTAAAACACCTTCTAGTGTTGGATTTGTACATAGGATGTATCTACCCTTTGGGCATGACACTACACTGAGCAAATGATGGATACAGTGGTTGCAAAAAGGATAAGAACTTTTTGAAAAAATAAAAGTTCCTTGAAAACCCAATTTAAGTGTGTTTATTTTAAAACATGACCTGAAATTCATTATGAAATTTGTCCATCTAGAAATTTTTGAAAACTTGTAGTTTTTAGTAAAACCCCACTTGATGTGAAAGTGTTGTTGATGCAAGGTGTACCTCAAGGTCCATGTCACAATACTATCATTTGAGAGAAGTGGGAGGGGGGTGTAAAAACCCTACTATATAATGTGCATTTTAATTTTTTTATGAACACTAAAAAATCCTCTCAAATGATGTATATTGATGGATTCCAACAATACCAAGCAACCTTGTCAGTTTAGGACCTGAGAGCGATTAATTAGTTGGTTTTGTGCTAGATTAATGTCTTTTTTGGAGTCAAAACTCAGTGTGAAAAAATGATACAAACCAAAACACACAATCCTCAATTTCCTTTGAACAAAGAGACATTATTCTACCCATGTGAATCATCAATTTTCCTTGTTTAAAGTTCATCAAAAATTAGAGTCATATCATCCACTTTGGCATAGTTATACTGCCTAATTGAGTCTATACCTTTTACCAAAGTTTTTTTAAGTCATTCATTTATAATTAAAATTCAAATTTGAACCTTTATAAGTTATAAGGGTTGTTGTGTCAAGCAGGTTCACCATTTGAACATTAAACTTGTTTTAACTTAGGTTCAAATTTCTATTTGAATTAAAAGTTGTTTAAGACTCAATCATTGTCACCACTTGGTATACTTAGATCATATTATCTAAAAACTTGAAATTTAATTCTATTAGTGAAATTTTATCATCCCATTTTTCATTGAGTCCATTTTATGCAAACCTCTTTGCCTTAGAAAAATTGTCAAAATTTTGAGAGTGTGTGTATTATTTGTATAGGAGTAGTGTTACATAGCAAAAAATTGTGAAACATATTTACCTTAGAGTTTTGGAAACAAACATTTTTTACCATATTTTTGAGTATTTTAGCATTGTTAAACTACCCAAAACATTTCAAACATTATTTCATATACCTTTTTTCATAGAGTTCAAGTTATACACATTTTACAAGCCAATCTGAGTATACCTTTGTGAATATTTGTCTATCATAGTTATGATATTAACATTTGTTTAGCCTATTTGTCAAAAGAACAAAGTATTATACCATTATTTGAAAGAAAACAAACTATCTCTAAAGTGCCTTTTATTTCATACCTTATATCTATTTGATCGAGTTCATGGCCAAGAGTCAAATGCCTAGTTTTTGATAGAGGTGTTTCAAACCCATTAGATTAAAACCTCATCTATTTCAAAGTATAGCTTTTGATGTTGTTTGGCCAATATTCCTAGTACATGCCTTGTTTGAGCCTAGATTTTGATGCCACATTTGGCCAAAAGACCTATCAATGGTTTATTTCCAAGATTAGATTTATTTGAAACACTTCAACCTTAGAGTTTGGCATTTCAATTTTTAGTCCATTTACTTAATATTTTTTGTATAAGATGTGTAATGTTAGATACTCAATGTTAGCTTATTTTATCACAAATCATTTCATAACAATTTCTATCCTTTTGAAAAATATAGACCAAGTTTGAACATCATCTTTTAGACATTGTCTTTTTAAAGTTTTTAGAACTCTCTTCCCTTTCTATTGTAAAACATTCACTATGGATCCCAACATGTATTCCTACACTCGTAGTGAACTCATGTACAATATAGGGATTAGCAATGTGGTTGCATAAGAAGAAATGGTGCAATAACCCTATGTAGCTAATGTTGCTTATGAGATGGATCCTTATATCCCTCATAACACTCAAATAGGGACACAAAACTAAGATTCATTGGCTAGCTATTTGGTTAATAAACCACTATACTTAGAGTAAGATCAAGCACAAATAGATCAATATATAGCTATGGTAACTAATGTTGAATCAAATTTTCCTCAACAACTATACTCTATTAGTGCACCTTCTACATATGGTCCTTATTTGTTTGAGCATCATTTATTGAAGAACAAAGATGAGATTTTGGTTAGAGCAATAGAGGTAGGGGCCATGTTTTTGGTAGAATTACCCCAAGATAATTTACCAAGTCTAGTAATAATGCCTCATAATATATTTTACTATTAGTAGGCTTCTTCTATCAATCCTTTAACTCTAGTCCAAACAATGTATCAGGACTTTAGTATGCTTGTGAAAGGCAAGGACCCTATGGAAGATCACTCTATATAGATGCATAAAACATACTAAACCTACTTGAACCTAACACACAATTTTAACCAAATGACCATGTCAAGTAAGCCTCTCATAGATTTATTCCCCATAATTTATGTGTTAATAGAGTTGTCTAGTAAGGACAATCAAGGTACAAACCCATTCATGTAGAATACTTTGGTTAACAACTTATTTGATATGCCAACCATCAAAGAAGTATCTTTTGCTTCTACATAGAATAGTGGCCAAAAAATAGTGGATAATGTGCAAGTAACATCCCATCCAAACCAAAGTGGTGTTAATATGTAAATAACTAGCCAAAAAAAATGTGTCTTTAGTTAACACCAAAAGCGATTCTCAAAATTATGGAGTAGGAGTTTCTACATCCCAATTTAAAATAGTTACTTCCGGTCCTCAACCAACCACTTATTCAAGTGCACAACAAAAAATATTATGTAGCCAACTAGTAACCAATGCCATGCTTCAATAGTAAAATATGATGAATCCTACTCCTCCTCAATAAGTGATGAGTGATATTCCATAATAGTAGGCAAAATCTAGTATTCCAACACAACAAAGGTTTAATATATTTCCACCTTAATAGGGGAAACTAATTTTCCACCTCATCAAGTAGTAGTAAACATACCTCTTTAATCATAGGCTAGTACGCCAATTCAAAATCAAATGATGTCTAACCAACAACACATGAGTATTGGTCATCAAATGTTGCATCTCCAATATACACCCACTTCCCAATAGGGATTCATGCAACAAAGAGGTTCTAATGTTCCTCAAGTACCAATCAGGTAACCTTTGCCTTTTGTTCAAAATGTGCTACTCATTCAAAAACATGGTCTTGGTTCACAAGTTCTCACTCAACAAGGTTTGATTAGTTGGAAACATGTCTCTTTTCAACCACAATAGGAATAATATGGTTATATCCCTCCATCCCAACCAAAAAATCCTCAACATCAAACCATCATAACCAACCCTAACCACAATATTGCACATAACACATGTAATTCTAACATTCAAACCCTAATCCATGTATGCATATTCCTGGTCCATTTCCTAGCCAATAAATCATACCCTAGAAAATATCTCCATTAAACCCTAGTCTAAGTGATCCACTTGTGACCACTCAACCATTTACCTAGGCCAATATTCTCACAATTTTCCTAAAATAAGAATTAAAACAAATTAAGGATGCAATCACCACCATCCAAGCTGGGAAACAAGGTAACAATTTTAGTTTGGATGATGTGTGTTCTTATACTTTTAACATGGACTACTTATTTATTCCATTTCCTCTAGGATATGAGCCCCTATAGTTTCATAAATACAATGGGAAAGGTAACCCCAAAGCCCATTTACCAAAATTCTTTGTCACATGCCAACCAGTGGCATATAGTGACATATATCTTTTGTTTTTTTTTCCAAGGAGTTTAGTAAGATAAGCCTTGGAGTGGTTTTTTAAATTTCCTAAGAATTTAATAATATATTTTGATGACCTTTAAAAAATGTTTGTGCAACGTTTTTCCTACAATCTCGAACATGAGATTTCATTGGTTCACTTTACGTAAGCAAAACAAAAAGATGGTGAGAGTTTTATGATTTATCTACAATGATGGAGATTCATTTTAAGTCTATTCACCCATAGTTTACTATATAAATAATTAACGACTGTGTTTAATAAAAAATTTCATAGTGAGATACCTTATCATCTAGAACTACAATGTTCACATACTTTTAAAGAAATCATTGATAAAGGTTTGTTGATTGAGTGATCCATTATTAATAAAATAATCATCAAGCTCACTTCAACTAATTATAATCAAGGTACCAATCAAGGAAATGGCCAAATTAAAAATCAATTCCAAATATTAGAATCATAATTGGTACAGGCCAATAGCCAAGATAGACCAAAGCAATTCAACCATAATAGGAATGTTGGGGGAAATGGAGAAACCAAGTTATACCATGTCCAAATGGTGTAAACACCATCCACTCAAGATATTCCACCTTTTCAACTTACTCCTACCTAACAACCTCTTCAGCCAACACACCAAACACAACAACTAAGGCATGTGTAACAAATACAACCACCTTTACCATTGCAAGTTATTCCTCCAAGAAAAATAGTACCTACTCACCATTTTTTAAGTGACCTTAGAGAGCCTATTGAATCTATATTTCATAAAATTTCTATCACTAATTTGATCTATTGGCCTATACCAAAGGATTGTCCACAAGGCTTTCCTTATCCTTATTAGTACCATAAAAATGAATTATATGAATATCATCGAGTCAACGAGCACAATTTATGAATATGTGTGCAAATCAAGAATTTGATTGAGAATATGTTAGAGAATGGGGAGATCACATTGGATGGTGGTGATTCCACCTCCAATCAGACTCTTGGGATTTATCAAAACCATTTTCTCCAACATAACAACTAGTAGAAACAACAACATTGGCCAGTACAATAATAAAATCAATGGTATCAAAATCAAAGGATGAAACAACAAAACTAGTAGAAAAAATAATAGAATCAACAACACCAAAATAATGGATAGAACCAAGGTTAGAATGGTAATAACCAACAAACCAACCATGTAGTTGCACATGACTACAATAGAGTTGTAGGTCATATTTTAAGAGGTAGCATTAATACCAGCTCTATTAATCCTAGACCAAATTCTAATTAGATGAGACCATTACTAACCATACAAAACTAATCTGATCACTTTGGAAATCCTTATTTAACTTGGGACCTAACACAGGTGAACTATAAAATAGGGATTCCCACTTTTAGACCATATACCAATAACTCGACCTTACCCCATGGCCACACATAAGTGTACCAGCAACTAAGACTTGTCTTATCTAGTCCCACATTATCATCATCATTGGTTAGCAATCATGGTCTTGTATTCAATCTTTATTGTGTAATCACAACTTAGAGGTCAAATATTACCATCCCAGGCCCATAACCATCTACCACTTCACCCATTATCCAATCAACTATTCATCCTTAGAATAAACCATTTAACATTTTCCAAGATAAGAAGTTTGATATTGTGAAATAATTACAAAAGATGCACACATAAATCTCCATTTTAGATTTGTTATGTATGTCAACAATATAAAAAACCATTTTAAATGACTTCTTGATCCAATCCACTATTTCAAGTGACATATCCCTTGATAAATTCCAAGCTTTGGTTGGACACCTCGCTCCAGCCCAACATGTCACTTTCACCCAAAGAAATATGCCATACCTTAGCCCATTGCATAATAACCCATTATACATATAAGTGTGTATAAAATGGCATAAAGTGAAGCATGTGCTTATAGATAATGGATCAGGTCTAAACATTGTGTCTCTTAAGCTCATCAAACTTCTCAAGTACATAATGGCAGATCTTCAAGCAGAGATACTTACCATCAAATATTATGACAATGAGGAAAGAGAATCATAGGGTACCATATATTTACCAATTATCCTTAGGCCTTTGACCTATGATACACTTTGTCATGTGCCTGATCTCTATTTATCATACAATATGTTTTTGGGAAGACCTTGGCTACATATAACTCATGTAGTCCCATCAACATTGCACCAATATATCAAGTTCTCCCATTCAGGGATGGAAGTTTGTATACCAAGAGATTTACATCTATCTAATCACTACAATCACCTAGAGATCGAGTTCAAGAGTTATAAATATCACTTCAAAATTAATCTAGTGGCCAAATAGGATAAGGGAAAAGCAATACTCCTTGATCCATTAGAGGACAACTGCATTGATCCTAATACCCTTGATTCCCTTTCCCACATGCCACCTTTTGAAGTATCCAATTATTTTACTATCTTTCCTAATGGCCCAAGGGAGTATGTGACCCATGATACCTTTCATATTATGAACTTTCCACATAATATAAAGTCCTTTGGAAGACATAAAGCTAAGTCACTTCATCTAAAATGGAAATAAAAGAGCAAAGATAAAGGACATATCATTTTTGTACCATCATCTAGCCTACAACCATACCCTCTTGACAGAGATGAATCATGGTTATACAATGACAACCAAGCTGATTTTTATAATAGTGAAAAGTATCTTATTCCCAATAATATCATGGAGAATCATGAATATGAAGGAGGAGGCCTTGAACCTAATCAACAAGGAATAATTGAGCCAATTTCTAGGACCAAATACAAAAGACCATATAGACTTGGATTTAAACTACCTGAGGATGACTTCATATGCCTTACTCATGTTCCATCACCATAAACTAGTGATGAAGATGTTGATAGGGAAGTAGATTCTGATCATAGCCTTTTTGATGACCTAGCTAAAACCAACCTATTTAACCCTCATTCCATTTTTACCCTTACCCTAATCATTTGTCACAACCCACTACCATTTTATTATTCCCAATTAATAGACTAGGACCAACAAGAGTCCAACATACCGATTGATGTGTTTCAAAACTATGAGGTTTTATGTGATTCTTTAGGCCTTAGAGACAATGTTCTATTGGGGGACCATAAATCAGGGTTCTCAATCAAGTTAGATCCTAAAACATATTTTAGAGAGTGGGTGAATACCCTAATCCAATATCAAATAATTAAAATATTGAGGTCCCAAAGCGAAAACATATTTGAGTCACTTTTGGACTAGGGTAAAAGTAAAGAAAAAGGCTAGTCTAGTGGTGAAAACCTGTTTTAGGTGCCATTAGATGGGGGTGTTCAATATTCTTCAACCATAGCTTAGGAAACCACCAATGATGAAATTGTCTATGAGTCTAAGTTAAATTTTGAAGAACAAAATGCTTTTGATTAAATCATTCAAGAGTTTCCAATAATTTTTGTTACATGGCCAAACCTTCCATTAGGGGACTCTGATTCATCATGCCTAAGGGAGCTTGAAGAGCCAGTCCTAATAGAGGACTCTAATATTGCTAACCAATTCAAATATTTTCCCACAATCCTTGAAGATGGCTTGACCCTTGTAGTAGAATATATGATATAGGTTAACATTGGGTCCCTATATGACCCAAAGTGGATCAAGATAGGTGCTTCCTTACTAAGAAATAACATGAAGTCCTTGCATCCCTTTTCAGGGATTTTGTAGATATTTTTACATGGGCATATTCTGACATGTTAGGTTTAGACCCAACCTTGGTTATGCACCACCTTGTGGTCAATCCTAATGCTAAACTATTAAAATAAAATATGGGTAAGATGCACCCTCACTTGCTATATTGCTAAAGAAATAGTTAGAAAAACTCTTAGAATCAGGATGTATTCAATCTATTGACTACTCAAAATGGATATCTAATGTTGTACCTATTAGCAAAAAGCTTGAAGAAATTAGAATTTATACTAATTTTTGAGACAAAAAAAGATTACCCTAAGGATGACTTTCTATTTCCTAATATTGACATGATCATCAACTCCATGATGAGTTATGAAATGCTTTCACTCATGGATGGATTTTTAGGATATAACTAGATCAGAATAGCACCAAAAGACTGACACAAGACAACATTCACCACTCCATAGGGTATATTATATTATCAAGTAATGTCTTTTGGTATTAAAAATTCCAAAGATACACATAAAATAGCCATGACCATCATATTTCATGATATGATGCATGGCATTATTGAAGACTATGTCGATGACATACTAAGCAAATAAAAAATTAGGGCCAACCATCCAGCAGTACTATGTAGAATATTTGAAAGACTACATAAGTGCAAAGTCCAACTAAATCTAAATAAATGTATATTTGGAGTAACATAAATAAAATTACTTGGCTTCATCATGTCTTGTAGAGGCATTGAAGTCAATCTAGCCAAAATCCAAGCTATAACAGAGATGCCACCACCAACCAATTTAAATCAGCTCTACAGTTTATAGGGCAAGATCTAGTCAAACCAATGCTTCATATATTAGTTAGCAGAAAATTATCATCCATTTACACATCTTATAAATAATATATTTGTATTACACTAGGATAATCATTTCTAAACAACTTTTCAATAGCTAAAATACTACCTAGTAAATTTGCCTATTTTGTTACCGTATATGCCAAGAAAACCATTTTTGTTGTACCTATAAGCTACAGATAATTCCTTGGGTGTAGTTCTAGATAAAAATGGAAAAGATAATGTAGTATACTACTTAATTCATACATTGTTCATGTATGAACACAACTATACACCTATTAAAAAAGCCTATCTAGCCATGATATTCATAGCTCAAAAATTACAACACTACATGTTGAAAAATAAGACCCTGGTCATTTAAAAAGTAGATCCACTCAAGTATATACTATCTAAAATATATTTAAAAGGAATAATGGCCAAATGGATCATTTTTATTAGTGAGTTTGACATCAAATACATCAATCTAAAATCCATTAAGGGGTAAGTTATTATAGATCAACTTGCTAAAGCACCCCTTGCAGACATAGATCCACTCACATTTTGATTTCCTGATGAATCCATAATGACCATCATTGACATACCTATTTAAGAGTAACATTGGAATCTATATTTTGATGGATCATTTACTACACATGGATTAAGGGGAAATCCTCTTATTTATTACACCACAAAGGGATCTAATTCTTAAGTCTTTCAGAATTAGTTTTCTTTATAAAAACAACATGGTTGAGTATGAATCACTTGTTGTAGGAATCTGACATGCATTATAGTGGAAATTATCTCATTTTAAGGTTTATGGTGATTCTCAATTAATCATAAATTAGGTCATAGATCATTTCTAAACTAAAGATGACAAGCTAGTTCCTTACAAAGCTATGGTCAATACTGTAAAACAACAAATTTTAGGTATCCAATTTGAGAATATACCAAGGGCTAGTAATATAACTATAGATGCCATGGCTACTATCAGTTCTCTAATTTGACAAACAAACAAATCTAGAGAGTATTAGTTCCTCATTAAGAATTTGTTCGCACCAGCTCATAAACCTTTAACTGTTGCAATGATTTATGATATCATTTGTATTAGTTTTATCTAGTGATTAAACCTTTACAACTACCTTCATGACTAATTTTTACCACTTGAACTATCCCAAAAATAAAACAAATCCTTCATCCACCAAGCCAGTCATTATACCTTACTTGGATCCACCCTTTATCACCATAGTTTTGATAGAACACAACTTCATTATTTAACTTTGGCAGAATCTATGCTAGCATTATGGGAAGTACATGGAGTATGTGGATCCCACACTAGTGGCGAAATCCTATCCAAAATTCTCTTGCATACTAGTTATTATTGGCCCATGATGGATGTAAATACAGTTGTATATGTAAAAAAGTGTGGCAAATGTTAATGGCATGATAATTTAATTGATGACCCAACAAAGCCTCTAAAACCAATGTTGACACCATGGATATTTTATACATGGGGCCTTAACCTCATTGGGAATATCAATCTGACCTCATCTAATGGCCATAAACATATCTTTACCACCACTAAATATTTCACTAAGTGGGTTGAAGCTATACCCCTCACATGACTAGAAAGCAAATTTCCAAGTTCATCTTCAACCATCTTATTTTCCACTATGGTATCCCCTCAAAAATTATATCTAATAATGGAGGATCATTCAAGAATAAGGGTTTTGACAATCTATTATTGAATACAACATCACATAATATTTTTTTATAACATATTACCCTCAAGGTAATGGCCAAGCCAAAACATCAAACAAAACCATTGTCAATATTCTAAAAAAGATTGTCAATTATGTTGGTCATGATTGGCACCTTTAGATATTTTTTTCCCTTTGGGCATACCATACCAATCACCATACACCAATAGGAGCCACTTCATATTTACTTGTTTATGGTACAAAATCCATCCTTCCCATTGAGGTTGATTTTCCATCTCTACATATCTATTTTAAGTATGTCGTGGATGATAATGATATTCAATTATCTCACCTATAAGAACTAGAATTACGTGATGAGAAATGCATGGATGTAGTGAAAAATCTCCATGCCTATTAGAATCAACTTTGAGGCCACTACAATCAATGTTTGAAACATAGAGAATTTAAACTTGGTGATCTTGTCCTTAAAGAAAACCAAAAGAATACCATGGTTGAAAAGAAGAATAAAGGTAAGTTCAAACCCAATTATGTTGGTCCTTTAATCAATACAATAAACTTTAGAACTAGATCATATAGGATTGCCACACTATATGGCCATGAAATTGATGAGTTGATGAGCATTATCGACCTCAAGTGATACTACACTTGAGTGACTTGGTGTATTGTCTATAAGGAGCATTTCAAGTTGTATCTTTTTGTTAATCTTCTTTATATAATACCTTTTTATTGACCTATGATCCTACCAGCCTATCCCTTTTAATATCACATTTATTTTTTACCAGACCTTTCCCCATCAACCAAGTTCATTTTTTCCTCCCTACCTAACCCTATTACCTTGGTTTTAATCTATTTGGTTCCATCACCACTTTTAGCAAAGAGAATTTAGATTTGGTTTTAATAGTTGTTTCATACATTCTAGATAGAGGCAATATTTTAGAGAAGTATGATAGACATTTGTCAGTTGCATCCCTCATTTATTATTTCATTCTCTCTCATTATCTTAATCCTAATTATAATCACTTATGGGTAAATTAGTCTCAGTGACCTATGACATTGTATACTAGTTATAACTTCCTATGGGAAAACTAGGGGAAACACTTTTTTATTGTGCCTTGATTATACCAATTAACCATTCTCTATACTGTATTATGCCTTTATACCAATTATGACTACCTTTTTTTGAATTGACTACTACACTAGTTAGATTCCTCCATTGTAAGGTCGAACTACAGTGACATAAGGTCCTACTCTAGGACTATGTAGGTAGTGCTTGATACTTGTTGAGGTCATCTCAGTCACCCTTTATAGACATTCTCTCACCATTTTTTGAGAAACCTAAGCCATGGTCTCACCATTTTATGAGAAACCTGAGCCATGCTCTTGCTATTTTATGAGCAACTTAAGCCACGCTCTCACAATTTTTTGAGCAACCTAAGCCATGCTCTCACCATTTTATGAGTAACCTAAGCCACACTCTCACCATTTTGTGAGAAACTTGAGCCATAATCTCTCCATTTTGTGAGAAATTTAAGCCATGATCTCATTATTTTATGAACAACCTAAGCCACACTCTCACCATTTTGTGAACAACCTAAGCCTCACTCTTGCTATTTTACGAGCAACTTGAGCTATGATCTCACTATTTTGTGAGCAACCTAAGCCACACTCTCCCTATTTTGTGAGTAACCTAAGTAATGTTCTTGCCATTTTGTGAGATTTAACCATTTAGTTTCTTATCATTCTTGATCAAGTTGAGATACTCTAAAAATTCCAAAAAAAATTGTAAAACCATTAGAAAAAACCAAAAAAATTGACCACTTTTTTTCCTTAAGGATTTTGGGAACCCTTACTAGGTTACAATAAAATCACTTGTCACTTAGTTTCCCCATATTTTGACATTTTGTCCCACACACTTACAATTTTGAAATACCATTCCTATTATTCTATCACATCCATTCTATTTATTTTCATCATTTATCATTTTCTTCCCATTTTATGGGAGAACTACATTTGGCCTAAAGTTTTTGTTGGATATTACATCCATGAAACTATGTAGGCAATGAAAATTTCTTAGTACATATGGAGATAGGTCACCCACTCCCTTCCTTTTATTCTATTCCCCCCCCCATCATGTTTATTTGCTAAGTTGTGACCTATTTTATATGGGAAATGTTTATTGTGTTGTTTCTACTAACATTAGGACTAACTATTATTTATTTATTTACTTATTTGTTGGTTGTTTGTGTGTTTGCTTGTTTAATTTCAACAATTTTTCCTTGATTCTATCTATGTGCATTCATTGGGTGATTCCTTACACATTTATACTTGAATCCATCCATATTCATATGTTTACATTTTCATCATGTTTTTTATCATTGGTGCATTGTTTTTCCTTTGAGTATTGGATCCTAGGAGTCAGTACTTATGTATATTTTAGCTAAGTCCTCATGATGTTCTACCATGATGCATATCATCATGTGCTACAACAAAAAATATCTTAAATAAGGTCTACCATCAATGGATCCATGAAAGTTTCTCCTTAGTACCTTGGCAAAACCTTCCACCCATCTTGATCAAATCAACCCACTGACATTTCTAGTTGTGTCATTACTAATAAATATGAGCATCTCCTCGTTGGTAGGTATAAATAAATATTTTATATTGATAAATATCATTCCTCTATCCATCTCTTTCATCACTTTGTTCATCCTTGTATGATTGGTTATTTGTGGCTTCTTTAGTCATTAGACCATAGAATCTACATTTTCACTTGCTCATATTTAATCTATATTCCAAGTTATATCCTTGAGTTATGCTTGCTAATCAGCCCTAACTAGGGCATAATCATCTTTATCCAATTTATGTCCTCTTAATGATTATAACCACCTATGAGAAAGTCATTATTTTAACTTTTATTCCTAATTATAATTGTCTTTGGAAAAATTAATATCTTTTTTAAATCAATGCATGCACACATTTTCTCATTTGGACTAATCTTAATCAAAAATTAATCCCACTTTTAGTATTATTTCTATTTGAGGGACCATCCATCCACATATGTGATGACCACTCCCTCGAGGGGGCATCATCATATGCTTTTCAAAAACCATTTGGAGCTTTGTTCTTTAATCATCATCTTATTTTTGGCATATAAGGCTTTACTCTTTATTTGAGAATACATTGTAATGCATGTAGTTTACAACATCTTTCCAAATAGGGGTAAACTGTAGACACCTAAATCTAGCCACCAGAGACCATCAATTAGGCTTTTGACTAATTTCCACCAAAATGCACAATTTATACTAAAAACACTAAAACACATTAAAATATTTGAAACTAACATATTCAAGTGCCAATTTTAGCTAGGTATCATTAAATCAGGCAATACAATTTATGAAGCATCTAGCTTTGATCAGACTATTTTGAGTCAAAATGCTAATTTTGCACTTGGGTGCCCTGGATTGCTCTTTTATGTCAAATATCTTGAACAAGACATGTGCCTTTGTTATTTGGTGTTGAAAACATCCTAAATTGGATAATTAATATAATACACCTAACTTTGACTTCTAATTCCAATCTAGTCAAATTTTAAGCCAATAATAGGATATTCTAACCAATTTGATTAATTTGTACACTAATTGACAAGATTTGCGCCAAAGTTGACTAATCATGGTTTAGGCTAATTAAACCAAATTAGGGATTTAAGTTAATTTCCCATGGAACTTGTTGAATAAATATTTATCAAAAATTTATTGTCATTAACTTCATCATCAAATGATATCATCCTATGGGGTGGTATCCACAAGTCATAAATGCATAGAATATTAGGATTTATGCCTCCTATGCCTCATTAATACCTTATATGCCTCTTTATTACCTCTCTATCCCAAAAATTTCTGAAAAAAATTATTTATTTTTGCCTGAAAAATTGAATGGATTCTTAGCCACACATCTTTATCTTGATATGGACAGTTCAAGTTCATTCTGACCATTTTGTAAACTCTATAAATAGGAGGCATTGCCTATTCAAAGTTGGTTGAAATAAGGGGTTTTGGTTTTAATTTCCTAATTTTATGATGTTGCCAAGGAAGTTGAGGTTCTCAGGTATGAAGTATTTCAAGAATAGCTTCATCATTAGGCAAGGTGGGAACAGGACCATAATACTCAAGATCTACTCTAAGATCTAGAATTTTATTACCATGGTGATCATACTCAAAATGTATTTGATGGACATCGGTGACCTTGGCATCTAGTGTAATATTTGGAGAATGAGAAGTAGATGGATCAAAAGGGATTGGTGTTTTATTGATTTTTGTGATGGGGGAAGGATTAACTTCAAAGATGAGATATATAGGTGATAGAGAGGATGCAATAATTTATGGAGGTTCAAAAGATATGATTTATTCTACCACCCAAGGAGTATCAAGATATAAAGAATTATAAGGAGGCACATGACCTTCAAGATCTAATTCATGATCTATAGAAATGGTATGAACATCTTGGTTAAAAGTGTCACACAAGTTAGGGACACTCCTAAGCTAAGAATGTTTAAATTTTTTAATAGTAATATTCTCTTTATAAATCACTACTTTTAAACTTCTTTTTGCATTAACTTAGTTGATATAATTCATTTTCCTTATAATTTACTTGACATTATCCATCCTTCAATTGATGTTTAAATGTTATAGACGGAGTTTATTCATGGTTATTCATACATAGCTCTATCTACTTCTAAGCCCTTGTATAATACTTTATATGATCATTCTATGATGGGAACTTATAGGTTATCTAGAGTTTCAATCCTTTGAGTATAATTCCTTTTGAGATTTTAACTATGTTTAAATGGCTTGCACCAAGGTAGTCTCCTAAATAAGTAGTTGTAATACTATTTCAAGATCCTACCCTTATATTCTTAGCTAATGATGAATAATTTGATGAAATTTAATATATAACACAACATGAACCTCCACCTATAAAATGGGTTGATGATAAATATTGTGAGTTTCATGAGGTAGCTAGCCATTGGGCCAAATATCTTGAAACATACAAGATATTTTTATAGAAATAATATTAACAAGGACTAGCTACCTCATCAGATAGTATACCATCAAATTCAACTACTTATATATGCATTTATTATATCCATAATATAAAAAAGAATTCTTTGACTTATTGTTGATCTCTTCGGTAGTAATCAGATGCAATAGATTTATTGTAGTCTAAAATTTCTTCCATGAAATATATATATGATTGGTGTCATTGATATATAGTAATCCACACACATCATTCACGTTATTCTCCCTAGTGGCTCTAATGGATTAAAACTCTCCCAAAATTTGATGGGAAGTTCTTACAAACTTGTTCCTCTTCTTCAACCTTTGTCAAAAATGTATAAGTTCACAAGCCTAGTTACCTAGATAGAATTAAGAAACACATTTATAAACCCTTATCTATAGAACATGACCCAATAGGCCTATCCAAACATTGGTATGATCCCCATACATGTTTTTTGGTGTTACAAATTAGGGACACTCCTAAGAAATATTTAGAATATTTAAGAACCTTAATGTATTTATTATATTTGGTCCAAATTTCAATCATGAAGCTATGGTATGAGAATTTTAACAAGCCTATGACAAAGTAGCTAAGGACCATGAATTCACAATCAATATTGACACCATTAATCAAGAAATAAACATGTTTTAATATATAAATACCCACTTATTAAACACAATCAATACCAAAATAATAATCCTAATCAACACATTAATAGAAATGTAATTGAAACCATGGTTAACTCTCCCACTTATACCAATTAAGATAACCTAGTTAAAATGAACAACTTGAGGCACATATTCACTTACATTGGACCTTTTCCTCATCATAATCATACTCATTATACTACTTATTGATCAATTTAGGATAACTCTCCATCTCATATTTTAGATATGTCCTATGAGCAAATTATTACCAATCCATCTATTCCTCCTAAATCATAGAAATAATTGTCACTACTACATCAATCACTATGATATAGTCTATTAATTATGTTTATAATATATTATCCATCCTAATATAGTCTATTTTTATCATCACTTTATGGATATTACATTTTCAAGATCGATATAATAAATAATTTACAAACTAAAACTAACTACATAAATTACCTTGAAATAATTAGTTCATGTTCCCAAATTTGTTTCAACTGCATTATCTAGCTCAATTTCATCCAATTTTATCACACATTATGATAGTGATTGATCAACTAGCTTGATATAATTTATATATATTTTTTATGTTTAAAAAATACATTTATAGTATTCTATAACCTTGTGAATAAGTGTTGATTCATGTTGATGAGACTATGGATGCTTCTCTCTCACATAAGTTTATTATTACTTCCATGATCCTTGATAAAATTTTACTTTGCATGGAATACTTCCTTCTCTTATTTCATGTCCAAGTTGGTGACATTCAAGTCAAGGTGTTGTTATAGATCAATTTTTCACCATTGAGAGGGTGATTCAATCCCTCTCAATTGATCTATACAATGGGATTAGTCCTAGGTTGTGGGTGACCTATAAATGGATTAAACCTCTAAAATATAAGGCTAGCTCCCCTTGATGTATCATTAGGCTCACAAATCTACACTACTATATTTTAAGGGAAAAATTATAATGATAAAATGAAATAAAACTAACTAATGGGGTGATACACCAAATCTTAAGATAACTAACACCTATTACATATGCACTATGACCTATAGGAGTCAAATACATGCACTAATCTCAAGTTGAAACTATCACATCAGTGATTTATAGAGAGGTAATATATCATGGTGTTAGGATGAATTTTGTTTGCCACTTATAATACAAAATTGACCCCTAATGACACTTTTTAAAACCTTCCATAGTGACCTAAACTACATGGAGGCAAGAAGAACAAGATCATAAACCAAGGTGAGCTGAGCCTACATTTTATTTCATCAACCATTCAATTGTTTACAATTAATATTTCCATGAAATAAGTAAAAAATAGTTTTATATTGATCAGAGGCATTACAAAAGATAAGGGCTTCACCATAATCATGGTGGAGGGATGCATCAAATTTCAAAATCAGGCATACTTATAGATAAAGTGAGAAGGGAGAGAGGGACATAGCAGACATCACTGATAAGTGTCACTATTATAGGATTAGTTATAAGAAATAAAGGAGTTAAAAACATCCTTGTAACCCCTATCATATGTGTCAAATTTATTGATGATCTCTTCATGGAGTTGGTGTAGGAATCCTTATTTTACTTGATGACTCATTAGACTTTACTGAAACTACCATCTCCTTCTTTCTTGAATAGTGACAAGTTATGTTGGTTTTTAACTTCTCATCCCTATCTTGGACACTTTTTAATATGTGAAAATATGATATTATGATGTTTTAAGTGTTCCAATTATTCTAGGATTTGTAACATCTTGTCTAACTGTCACTATTTCCATAAGTGCTTTGAAACTCTTCAAGTCCTTTTATTTACTACTCTGAAATAGGTTTGAGAAAAATAAATTTATGTTAAAACCTATCATGATAATGTGGTGGGAATCATAAAATGTTTTCTTAGTGTTATAGATGATCCTAAGAGATTACATTAATCCTCACTCAATCTTATTTCATGAAGAACCACCCAAACCTACATTTCTAAGCCTACAACAATCATTCTTAGGCATATTTCCCTACAATAGTACCTTGAATGTGTCAACCAATGACCTATTATGGTTCCCATGAGACCTATTCATATCATCCTAATCATTCCCAATCTAGGTCAAGACATTTGGAGATACTTGAGTCAACAAACTTAGTCATCAAGTCATTTCCAAGGTTTAATAAGGTTCAAAGAGGTTTATCATCTTAACGATGATTCATAAATATGATGGTAATAATTATTGAACTAATTACATGATATTTAAATGTAAAAGGGTCCTCAACTATCCCTAATATATTTATCTCCCATGCATATTATCCATATAGTTTTGGGCTTGAGAATCTAACCTCTCAAGTATTAAAGTGTTGTGTATGTAGGTTGAGAAACATGTTTTGTCTTAGAAATTTCCCAAATGTTCATAATTGGTTACAATTACCTGAAATAGGTATGGGATAGCTTAGAATATGTATCTTAATGATATTATATAGACATTATCCTCCCATAAAGTATTTCCACTTAGTTCAAAGACTGATTACAAGGGTTTAAGAGTAATTAAGCTATTTTGAACCTAGAAGTATATTTATTAAGACTCTTCCTCATTATATTAAGTCTAATATTCATGGGAGTCTCTATAAATATCCTCTTATTCAATATCAATAACCCTCATTGTCATTTTCACCTTAATATTATATGCATCTTCATGTTCATGTATAGTTTAGGCATATTGACTTTAAACTGAGAATATATCCTCCTTAATTGGATTTTAGCATCCAGGTGACCCTGTAAATTGTTAGATATTTTATTCATACCTTTAATCACTTTATACATATTTAACCAACTTCATACTCAATACAAAGTACACATGTTTATTTCTCACATCAAGGACTACAACTTGAATATCCTCTTCGGATTGCTTATCTATAGGCTACTCTTGAGATATTAGGTATAATTTAGAGGTAATGAGTTTGTTTTTAATAATTTACATTAATATAAATTAATTTAATAGGCACTAGAGTTTATACCCTAGCTAGAAATCATCCAGTCACTTTCATACTTGAGATCCTACATTTAGGTCTTTATTAGCTACATATAACTATATAGGGGACCAACAGAAGTTTGAAAGCTACTAAATAGTCTTCTGAGTTCCTCAATATTCCCTTGATGGTCCCAAATCAATTAGTCATTTTTAAATCTCAACCTCAAGACAAAACACTCATTCTTGTATCTCAAAAAGTGTAAGCCTGTAGGTGAATTTTTAGTCCATTTGGTTGTAGGTGCCTATCTCCTAGGAAAAAAGCTTTCTCTTCACCAAAAAATATTTTTAAAAATTGATGTATTTCCTTCATCATAGGGGTATAAGCACTCAAACCAAATCTCAAGGTCAAATACCTTCTAATAACTTTCAGGGATCTTATTCACATTCGTGACCTTTATTGTATTCTCTGTTTTGTACTATTAGACCTTTAGGTCTCTTCTTAAGCTATTACCTTTTTAAGACATGCTCTATCCACCTAAAAAATGAAATTTATATCTTCAAACTTTAAGCCTAATTTTAAAAGGATATTTGGGTATAGAAAAAAGTCTTCATTAGCCTCATTTACACTGTCACTACTAGTCTTATGTACAAATGTTGACCTATAGGCATGCATGCTTATAGGTTATCAAAAGACTCTCTCAACCAATAATTTGAAGGCATGGGTTGAGTTTATCCTATTTATCATCATTTAAAAAAGGATTTGTATAAGGTATTGAGTATTATTGAAACCTGTTGAAGCTAACCTTTGAATGCAAGTGTTCTCATAGAAGGATAAACATCCAAAACCATGACACAATCCACTAAGATCTTGTTTATTGAACACCTATAGAGATTTTTATTTGGATTATAATTCATATCTATAATTTATATCATATTAAATTGAGGATAAAAGTGGTATTCACTATTTTATTGAACCACTTGAAGAGGAAAACTATCCAAAAACTATCAAAACCCTAGATGTCACCTTTTTACTATGATCATGCCACCATGAGTTGGATTAAAAGACAATATTGAATGATGAATGAAAATAGAGAGAGTATCTAAAGGTAATTTGGAGGATTAATATGGTTAATAGAGGAAGTTTTAATACCACGTGATGATGAAAACACTCAAAACCAACCCAAATTATGATTGCATTCTTGATTGAAACGTGGAAAAAAGGAAAAGAACTATTTTCTTACCAAATGCCTCTTCCCCGGATAATATACCTGATGAAATTGATTCTAAGGAGGTACCTTTGTACTTTTATATAACCCACATAATAACATTCTATTTCCATTGAGCTCAGAGATAGAATTACAAAGTGAAACCTAAGCCTATAGGGGTGAAGAAGGTATTTTGAGATCCTTACACTCTTAATGATTATTAATAGAGTTAATTGGATTGACTAAGAAACCAATGAAATAATGTGGAAGGGAATAAGTAACCCTTATCATGCCCAAGATATAAGCTCCCAACTCTCTCTCTCTCCTCAATGTACCAAGTGAAAACTTGATTGGTTGTTTTGAGCTAGGAAGAAACTTGAGTGGAGGAATAGGATGGTTTTCTCATTATTTGGATTTTTGCATAAATTATAAACTTGGTTTTGACCTTAAGGTAGATATGGAATGAAATTTAGGTGAATGTAGAGGAATTGTATTATGAAAAACATAGAACCACCCTTTAGAAAACCTGTCTTTTGCCATACAAACTACCACATTTAATTTAGAAACCTTGATGGAGTTTCATTATTAGAGTTAAAAATTATTTTAGGGATGAATAAAACATGATAATATCATATCAAAACTTCTTACCTTCCATTTATTTCGAAACTCTCCTTTTGAATGTTACAAAAAGCATATTAAAATACATGAAATGGGATTATAACATTAGAAAGGATGATTTAACATTTTATTGGGCACTTGTATAGACCATGAGAGGACATTAAGTGAATTTGAATGTTTTAAATTACATATTAAATAAATTTAAAAATTTTGACATTTTTTGGACCCACTTAACTAGGAGAAGCATGACTGGACAAGCATAATGTTAGAAAAAGCCATTACCTTAAACTTGTCAAACCTACCTTAATATACGATAAACATGAATTACAATGAGATTTTCAAGGTGGTCAATCAAGGTTGAGGTTTTATTGGAAAATTTTATTGTCAAATTATATAAAGTTAATTAAAATTTGGCTAACATCTTTAACAACCTCCTAGGGTTGCTTGCTTGCTAAGCATATATCTAGACCAATTGCCTTATCCATCCATTGGGATATGGAGTAATTTTTACTCTAATACATACATAATTAGAGATTGACACTTGATTTCAAAATTTTTGTAATGAATTAAACAATTGACTACCTCTAAACACATAATAAGGCAAGAAACAACACACAAAACAATAAAAACTAGATTAAATAAGGCACACGTTGTGATATAAATCACTTAGGGAAAATAAAACCAACAACTAATATGTACAAATAAGATGAAAATAGTCCTCCCATAGGATAAAAACAAATATTTTGAGATCACCATGCTCCCATGAAATCATATTTTCATATGTTGAGTGGAGTCTAATAAGGTATTGCTCATGGGGTGAGAGCTTCCACCTATATTTTGAGATGTTGGCCTACTCATGGTTTCCTTGACTAGAAACTAGACCTTCTTGTTTCATATTATTTTCTATGGCTTGAATATGTGAGTCAATAACCAATTTGTATTTATCATAAACCCAATTTCTTGGCATAAACAATACCATTCTTTCATCATCAATAGGCTATTCCTAATTATCCATCGTCCCTTGAAGAAATCCATTATGTTTATACACTTATTTAACCTAACCAAAAAGAGACATAAGTATTTAAAGAGCCTCAAAATTATTTTAAATATCCAAATATTTATACCACATATAATATTGATCCATGAAGGTAACAACAACCTCAGCTTCTATTGGTTCTTTAAATTGCATCCCTTTCTCATCTTTAAGAGTTTCATACTCATCATACCTTCCTACACCATGGAATTAGACCTCTTGGTTATGATATTTAAGACATGTTATACTTATAGGAACTTCACATTTCTCATCAATAACCTCATCTTGCTCTTCTAGATGGGTTATCCTACCATGCTCTTCAAACTCCTTGAACATATTTAGGTAGGACTACAACATGTCCTTCAAACCTTATTAAACTCATTCATGACACTTAACTAGGTCATAATACATGGTGTTATCTTCAAAATATTTCTTCTCCATCTATTGATCATGATCATTTTCCAACACAACATTATTAGCACTCTCCTCATGGGATATAGGTCTACCATCAAAACTAGAGCATTTTTATCCTAGCTATTCCAAAAAGGCATCTTCTTCTTCATCATTTGAAAGCTTATCAAGTTCAACTTAAACATTTCCATTCTATTAATGGACAACAGGATGGTCAAATGCTTCATATTCTTGAAAATATTGATGACAATGTTAAATGTTATCTTCTTCTTCATCAAGGCTCAATACATAAAAGTTATCTTTGTCTTCCTCTTCCTCCATGAAGAATGGAATTTAACTTTCCCATTCAAGATTCAACTCATCATGTCTCTATTATCTAAACCTAATCCATATTCTTCTAAGATGCTGCCAAATTCACCAATTTCATGTTGATGTTCATATTCATTATATATATGGGTAATTCTATTTCCAAGTAAGTCCATTTATTCAATAAAATTGTGGTATAACTACTACCATGTTTGATCAAGATATTCTTCTTTACTATTTCAATGGAATCACTTTGAAAAGGGATGGTTGTCATGTTAGTTTTCATTCAAACATGAAGACAATCTCTCTCATCATCCTTGAAGATATATTTGTTTCCTTCTTGATAAATAAGAGTACCAATAAATATTTACTCATCATACATTCTAAAAACACTATCCTTGTAGCAGTCTTGAGGCTCACTTACTACTAATGGATATTTGTTTTCAATAAATTAAAACTCATCACCTAGATTTGTTAACTCTCTTTTACATCTGAACATCCATCTTATTCCATCAATGCAACTGATTCTCCTTCATAAAAGGATAGGGTGTGAGGGAAATAGACTCCATTAGCTTTCTTGAAACCCACTAGAGTGTCATTTTGAATTGGAACCTTATAAGTACTAGGTTGATCATGATTATCTTGAAGGGATGGAGAAGAGAAATGAATTAAATATGTAGTTTTCTCTTTCCATTCTTCAATTGTTTTGTCAAATTTGTAAGTCTATTGAAATTAATGGGTGGATGCAAACTCAAGTTGGATTTTAGGCCAAAATATTGAATAAATTTAGATATCTCTTGAAATGGATTCCATACACTTCTCCTTTTGTTGATTTTCGATAAGCATGGGAAAAGGTTATTTCTCAAGAGTAGGCATGATATAATTAGGATACATGGTTAAAGATGGTCTCTAAAAATGGATTATCTTAGGTTATTGAGTAAGAGTGGATGAATATTGTATTGGCATAGATCTCTCTTGATGACATATTAAAACTTGGGTTATTTTTGGAGAAAAACAAGGATGTTTTGGAGTAGGAGAAGGCATACAAGACTAAACATATTACATTTGTTTCCTCTCTTCAAGTATGAATTTGATATCTAGACATTAAATCAAACTTATTATCTCCATCACATCATAAATAGGTATATACTAATTTTCACTCTTAATGATTACCCACTTGTTCTTGATCAACTACAATAAATTTATTTCTTTTTGAATCATCTCACTCTAATTAGAAGCGATAGAGAATCTTAGTCAAAGATCCTTTTATATATCAATCTCCTTGATTTGCATTTAATATCTCAATAGAATTTTTTTTATGGATTGAGTAGGATTATCATAGCTTTGAAAAGGTTGACTAGAGGGATAAGTAGGCTTCCAAGGAGGTTGAGTGTGATTGAGACAAGGATGACATGCTATTAGAGGACTAGTTGATGGGAGTCCATAAATGTCATTAGACTTATAGGATTAATATGAAGGTGTAAATGAAGCATTTCAGTCAAACTAGTAGTGATACATTCCAATTTTTTGATTTTATAAACCTAGGCTAGTTATACCAACTGAGATTCACTTGGAGTTACTATTGATACTTGGATTCATGCATCTAAAGGTTGATGTGTTGAAAAGTAGAATCAATAAATCTTAAATGAAATGTAATCCATGTCCCACTAGGCATGCCATAACTATTATAGTTCAAATTTTCACCCTTGAAAGAGTGATTCAATCCTTCTCAACTTAGATATACAATGGTATTAGTCCTAGGTTATGGATGACCTCTAAATGGACTAAACCTCTCGATTATAGGGATAACTTCCCTTCATGTATCAATTAGGCTCACAAATCTACACTAATAACTTGTAATGCTAAAGGTATAAGTATAACATAAAAGAACCTAACTAAGGGGGTGATACACCAAATCTTAAGATCACTAACGCCTATTACATATGCATTATGGCCTATAGGACTAAAATACATACACTATTGTCAAATTGTACCAATCACGTCAGAGATTTTCAAATAGGTAAGATATTATGGGGTTAGGTGGGAATATTATTTCTACTTATAATCCACAAGTGACCCATTTTAACACTCTCTAGAACCTACAATAGTGAGTTAAACTTCATAGAGGCAAGAAAAACAAGATAATAAACAAAGGTTAGTTGAGCCTATACTTGATTTCATCAAACATTCAACTATTTACCCTACATGTATCCATGTAAGAAAGAAAAATTAGTTATATATTGATCAAAGGCATTACAAAAGAGCAAGGATTAGCCATAATCATGATGTAAGTATGCATCAAATGTCAAATTCATGCATACTTATAGAGAAAGTGAGAAGGAAGAGAAAGGGATGTTGAGGAGCTCACTAACAAGTGTCATTATTATAGGATCAGTTTTAAGAAATAATAATTTATAAATAACCTTGGAACCTCCTTCGTATTTAGTAATTTAATTGATGATGATCTCTTATAGGATTTGGCATAGGAATCCTTGTTTTCCTTGATGACTCATTAGACTTTATTGAAACTATCATCTCCTTTTTGCATGAAAAGTGGCAAGTCATGATGGTTTTTAATTTATAATCCCTATATTCGACACTTGTTTATACATCGGAATATTATATGCTAATGGTGTACATGTGATAATTATTTTAGGGTCTAGAATATCTTTTCCAATTATCACTAGTTCCATAAGTGTTTTTAAACTATCTAGGTCCTTATCTTTACTGCTTTGAAATTAGTTTAGGAATTAAAAAATAGCTTAAAACCTCACATGATAACTTGGGTGGCATAATAAAATGTTTTCTTAGGGTGATATATGATCCCACGATATTCCATTAAGCCTCACTTAGTCATATTTCATGAATAAGTACCTAGACCTACATTCTTAGGCCTACAACAATCATTCTTAGGCCAACTTTGTAAAATTATAGATTTTACATGTCAACCAATGGAATATTATATCTCCCAAAATACCTATTAATATTATATTAATCATTCCCAAGCCAAATCAATCCATTTGGATCCACTTGAAGAAACAAACCTAGTCATCGAGTCATTTGTAGGGTTTAAACAAGTTGAAACATGTATATCATCTTAATAACGATTCACGAAGATGAGGGACCTAATTATTGAAATAATTCCATGAGATTTGAGTATACAAGGGTAATCAATTACCCCTAATATATTTTTCTCACATTCATCTTCTCTATATAATTATAGGCTTGAAAAACTGACCTCTCAGGCATTAGTTAAGAGATAGATTTTGGATTAGAAGCTTACCAATTGTTAAAAATTGGTTATAATGATGCTAAATAGGTTTGAGACAACTTAAAACATTTCTATAAATTATATTTTATATACATTAGACTCCCATAATGTTTTTCCACTTGGTTCTCCTAGTATTAGGGTTTATGAGTAATTAGGCTATTTTGACCCTAAAGGTACATTTTCTAAGACTCTTCCTCATTATTATAAGTCTAAAATTCGTGGGTGTCTCTATATATGTCCTATTATTCAATATAAATATCCATTATTCCTCATATTCACTTCAATCTTGTATTCTTCTTCATGTTCATGTATTCATCTATAGGTGCACAATTTAGGTTTCTTGACTATAACCTAGGAATATACCCTCTTGAACTCCATTTTAGAATCTAGGTGACCATAAAAAGTGTTATATAGTTTATTCATACCTTTTTTGGCTTTATATGAATTTTAATAACTTCATATTCAATACAAAGTACACTTAATTATTTCCCACATCAAGGACTACAACTTGAATATCCTCTTTGGATTGATTATATACATGCTACTCTTAATATATTGGGTATAAATAGGAGGTAATGAGTTTTTTAAATCATGAAAATTAATACAAATTTCTTCAAGAGGCATTAAATTCACTACCCTGGCTATAAATCATACACTCACTTTCATACCTAAGCTCCTTTGATTAGGTCTTTACCACCTGCACATAACTGTATGTGGGACCAAAAGAGGTTGGAAGGCTACTAAATAGTATTTTAAGTTCCTCAATATTCTCTTTATGGTATAAAATCAATCATTCCTCTTTAAATCTCAACATCAACACATAATACTAATTCTTATATCTCAAAAAGTGCAAGTATGTAGTTTCATTTTTAGGTCCTTTGGCTATAGGTGCCTATCTCCCAGGAAAAAAATTATATCTTCACCTAAAATAGTTTTTTTAACCTAATTAATTTAATTAATTATAGGGGTATAAATATCAAACCACAAATCTCAAGGTCAAATACCTTCCAAGAACTTTTAGGGATCTTGTTTACATTCATGACCTTACATGCATTATTCATTTTGTACTATTAGACATGTCGGTGTATTCTTAATCTCTTACCTTTTTTGGACTTGATTTATCCAACTATAAATTGAAAGGTATGACTTAAAATATTAAACCTAATTTTCAATGGACTCTCACTACTAGTCTTAGGTACAAATGTTGACCTACAAGCCTGTAGGCTTGTAGGTTAGCGACAAACTCTCTCAACTAGTATTTTGAAGGCATGAGTTGAGGTTCTTCTCTTGATCATCATCTATAAATATATTTGGAGAAGTTATTGATGATTATTTAATATTTTTGAAGTTTAAATTTGAATAAAAGTGTTCTCATATAAGGGTAAACATTCAAAATCATGACATAGTCTAATAAGATCTGGCTTATCCATCACATATAAATCTTTGTCTTTGGATAGGAAGTCATATGCACAATTAAGCTAAAATGAGATTTATGACTATTTTCACCAAATATTTCACCCTATATGAGGTTTTTAAATCCTAATCTAATATTTTTTCAACATTTTAATACTTATAGGTATGTGGGTTACCTATAGTAGAAGTAGACCTCTAGGTTTAAAGGATGGCTCCCTAGATTGATATTTAAGTTTTTATCACCTATACTAACTAATTATTTGTATTAAAAAGGATAGACGTTTTAATGAAATTGAACTAATATAATGGGGTGATACACCATGAATATTTCCACAAGATCATAATACTCCTTGTACTAATAAACAAGATGTACAACACTAGCTTCAAAGTCCTAAGATGTTCTAACATTATTATTTCAAGATAGAGGTGATAAGCATGAGAAAACAAAAGGTAAATGGACCACAGGTCTATTTTAAAACTCAAAAGACAATTGAACACTTGAATGGAGCCAAACACAATATATAAACTCCAAATGACCTATTATAATGAGAAATTCTATCACCAAACATGAAAGGACAAGGATAAACAAGGATAAAAGATTATCATTAGACCTCACCATTCATCACTTCAAACACTTAGACAAGATGTTTTTGAAATAAAAAATAGATTAATTGTATTATTAAAATTAAAAGTACAACATAAAAACAAAATGGCTTCACCATAATTTTTTTTATGGGAATGGAATATGAAATAGAACATGCAATGTCTCTTTGGACAAATTTCCCACCAAGAATGAAAACTCTCCAAGATTGGTGTAGGACCTCTCAATTGGCTTCTTTTAGACTATCTTCATAATTATCTTCTATTGAGAAATCCATAGAAGAATAATAAAAATTGACACATGTTAAATGTGATTATTTGGTTAATAAAAATCTCTAACATTCATTGGATGTGTCCCTAATCATTGATATTCTTCTGGACAAGTTTTCTCACTACCTATAATTACTATCATCCTTTTACAGACCTATCTTCACATTTGGCACAAAGATTATCATAAATTTTCCAATAAAATATATATGGGGGTGGTATGACACCTTTAAAGATTATTAATATCCTTAGATCCATCAAGTAGACTTTTAAAATCCTCCTAATTGGAGTTATCGCCTTCTCACTTGGTGATCACCTTTCATTCACTATCCTAGATTGGTTTTCCTAAAGTGAAAGTGCTTGAAGAGATACCTATGTGATTAAATGAAGCATGAAATGAGAATTAGGGGTTATATTATATCCCAATTGACGTCCTAAAGTGATACTAATATTTTAAACTCCTCTGTACCTATAAAACACCAAAATATGTCAAGAAAACCAATTTTATACACTGTTTGTACAAATAGGGTCAAAGCCAACTTGATGGGAAGGATATCGGGGATGTATTCAAGTAAAAATCACATTAAAAGTAAAAAAACTCCTTTATATGATGTTTATTCTTTGTTTTTCCCATCAGGTCATTATCAAGGGTTTTGGAGGGTTTGGAGTGGTTTTATCCCTTAAGAATTGTTCATAAAAGTTTTACATTCAATCCTCAAAAAAATTCCACTAGGACCTTTTTTAGTAACCTATTAAACATATCATAACTCCTTATGTCCCCATGATATATGTCTTTATATATATGAGCTTCCAAACTTAGCTTCTCAAGCTCTTTCCTATGTTCTATGCACCTTAGGTTATTCTTGAACCAAGAAAATGTTTTTTTCATGACTTTCTCTCCAAATTGAAGGTTTAAAATCACCTTATAACTCCCCAATGGAATTCATATAATTATTTTCAAGGCTCATTTATCTCTATAAATGATATTATCCCTGTAATTGGGCTTTAGGCCTAGTCAAGGCCTAATAGGCTAGACTATACTTTTGGGGGTTTAGGTTACCATGTTTGGACTCTATCACCTTTGAGGCCTTTTTAATGTCAATACATGTTCAATAAAACTTTCTAGAAGATTTATACATGTTTTCAATAGCTCCCAACTCACCTTATTGACTTATTTATGATAAACCTACAAAGTGTGGTTCTTTGGGAGTGTTTTCTATCTGAGACAAAATAGAAGGCACTTCCCCTATTTTCCCAGCCATGATGATTATATGGGGGGATAAATTATGTCTTGATTAGATTATATACTAATTATTATTATTATATATATATATATATATATATATATATATATATATATATATATATATATCACATCAATAGGTCATCCAATTCTTGAAATACCCCAACACAGGCTTCTCAAGCTCGTTAACTATGTATCAGGCTAGTGTACTAACTCTAGGTTATGTGTTGAACTCCTTTGACATGATTCATTATAACCATGTGATTGGAATCTCATGATATGGTATTTATCACTTGTGAAAGTGTGATAAAATATTTTCATCATCCTAATCATTGAAAAATTCCTCAATGCATACCTTTCACTTTGATAGTCCTAGTTGGCAAGTTAAGGAATGATGTTGTTTGCTCAAAAAATAACATACCTATAGGTATATACTATAATATTATGCCTTACACATTTACCTAAGACATTATTGGAGTATTAAGAGTTCATAGTTTAACTTGTCTATATTATGCCTTAAGTGAGAGCAACACACTAACTATTTAGTCCAACTTGCATTGTCATCCTACAACCAACCTATAGGTGTCTATTCTGAGAGCAAAAGAGGTCATGTAGTTTGAGATATGGGTTGAGAATACATATTTAAACTCCTATAAATTTTATTTAAACCAATTGTGATATTTAAATCCAAGATGAATAGTTTTTTTATAGATTTATACCTCTAGCAGCTCTTGTATAACAATATAGCCATTTAAGGTTCAAAATCCTATAGATAACACTTGGGGATTGCTATGAAATATTACATAAGTTGGGAGATCTATATAATCATAATTATTTGGCCAAATAGTCTAATTTTTATGTAAAATCATAACCCCTGTGATAGGATCCATGATGTAAATGTTTAGACCTACCAAGACCTCATGTATTTCACTGTGGGAGGATTGAAAGAAGGGTGAAAGCCCTATTTTGAAAACTTAAGGTAATTGGTCCCTTAGGTTACTTAATCAAAATAAGAGCATGGTTTCAAGATTGTTTTCTACTCAATGGCTTTACAAATTATTTTTATGGCACCCTTAACACCTAAATACTTTAAGGAGGTATAAAAAAGTTTCAACATATGCATTCTAATTTCTCTGTACTCTATATGAGCCACCTGTAGGTGCATATTACAAGACACAAGGTAGTGAATGTGAGATATTGAAAGTATGTATTGTGAATAGACCTATAATATATCTTATTCCTACCTAAATTCTAAAAATTTGTCCTTAACATATTTAAGTACTTCAAACTAGTTTCAACATCTTCATCCTAACATGGTTTCTCTCCTGTGGGGCACTTATAGGTCTCTATCAATGATATAGGACTATGCATAGAGGTTGAATTGGTTGTCACAGTATATTATATGTCATTTAAATGGATTATATTAATTTATCATGTTCTAAAAGTGTACCAAAATATTTTAAACTCTTAATTATGTTTCCATGACTATGTTCAAAACTTTCATTCACCTCATTCACCTTACTATAGGTGAAAACATGTAGGGAACTGACTATCTTTTATTTTCTTGAATTCTCACTCTCCATGGAGATTAATTGGGAAAAAAATTATTTTAGATGATGATAATAATGTTTTGAGAAGTGAAAAACCACATCAAATATGATTGAAACCACTATAGGAAAGGAAAACCCCTATAACTGATGAACATGTCTACAACATAACAATGAAGCTCCTACTTGATAAACTAAGATGTTTTGATCCTCAAATCATATAAACACAGGTAATAAAATATGGAAAACGTTATAGGAAGATGTATACATATTATATAATCAATTTCATCAATTGAATTATATGGACCAATACAAATAGAAGCAAAACTTGCAGGGTATGGGGATTATCATACAAAAAGGAGTAGTCAACTTCTTAAGATTATTTAATAAAGTATAAGCAACCAATATTTGAAATCCTACCATGAATATAAATTAAAATAAGTTTAATAAAATAATAAAATATATTAATCTTTAATCAAACTCTGTAGTTCGTACTCAACCAAAACCAGTTGGCCACTTTTACATGGCTAGTGGAATGATAGAAAAGCGAAATAGTTTTAAGCTATTTTTGGGAATTATGGAGTTAACCAAGTTTCAAAGTGAGTTCATGGGAGTTGAAGAGTCATTACAAGGCCTTCCATATGTGCCATAAATTTTGTAAAAGTCATACAACTACCCAGACTTCCTCTTTTCTAGATATTTTCTTGATTCCAACATAGTACATGAAAGTTTTTTAGTTAAGATTGACAATAATATAACATAGGGGACATTGAGAAGCACTTGGACACCTTTATCTCCTTTAAAAAATTGTACAACCTTCTTAAATGTCTTAAATATGACTTCTTATGACATGAGAGGGTATAAGGACTAAAATTTGACCGTGATAAAGTTAATGACATACCAAATGACCCCAAATAAGACCATGAGACACCTCATAAGACCTTATAAGACCCATATATGAAGTTTTTTACTATAGTGGGTTGACTTATTTTGACTTATGGTTAAAATAGTCAATATTATTGGTGATTTCCTAGGGGTGGTATGCTTGCTATGATAAGATCAGTAGCCTACTACCATCCATTGAGATATGGAGTCACTTATGCACAAGTTTGACACATAATTGCCTTGGAAAAAACACCAAAACATAGTGGAAGACACAAAATACGACATAAAACCACACACCTAAGTAAACACACATGTGTTGTTAAGAACACTTAGGGAACACACACTCAACATAAGTAAAAATACACACCTATTCTAGTATTTATAGGACTAACCTTTATCTCATCAATATACGATATTTAAATGGATCCCATTCATAGGGATAAACAACTCTTCTCTAGTCATTGTTTATAATTAGGAGTTGATTTTTTTGCACATGATGATGACATATGGTCCACTCCATAAAGTATCAAATTTGGTATGTCTTCCTAGATTTGATCTATCTTCATCCCATTTTAACACTATGTCATCTTGTTGAAATGTTATTAGAGTTTACCTCTTATCCAAATACCTCTTCATTAGCATTTGGTGATGCTTGATATCTTTGTGAGCATTGTCTCTAGTATCTTGAATCTCCATCAACTCGATCAACCTCACCTCCATTTGAGTGTTCTCAAGAAACTCTAATTGATGTGCCAACTCTAAGGTATGCATCTCTTGGGATATAGAGAACCTAGCCTCTCTCCCATAAATAAGAAAAAAAGGAGAGTTCCCTATTGACCTCTTGGGAGTTATTATATGAACCCATAGGGATGTTTTCAATTTAGTGTGCCAATCCTTTGATTGTCCTCCAAAGTTTTTTTTATGATTTTAATCATGTTCTTGTTAGTAGTTTCAACAAAACCATTACCTTGAGGGTAATAGTTGGATGATGTACTCAAGTATATGCCATTACTACTTACCCAATAAAATATTTTAACACTCATGAACTGAATTTCATTATCTAAAATGATGATAGAAGGGGTTCTAAACATTTTTATGATACTTTCATATAAATCCAAGATATCATTTTCATTAGCTTCTTTTATTGCCACTACCTCAACCCACCTTGTGAAGTAGTCAGTTGATGTGAGTATCCATCTATGACCAGCACTTGATGGGGGATTTATCATGCCAATGAAGTCATGACCCCATTCTATGAAAGGTTGATGTACTTTAATAGGCCTTAAAGGGAGAGTTGTGAGATTTTGTTTTCCTACAAAGAAAGCACATTGTACACACCTTCTCACTAAAGCATATCAATATTTAAAGATGCTAGGACAATAATATCCTACCCTCATGATCTTGATAGTTCTGGTTCTTGGGGAGAAATGACCTCCTATTGTTCCATCATAGAACTTTTCAAGCAACACTCCAAATTGGTCATTGTTAATGCATCTCAAAAACACACCATTAGTATTTCTTCTAAAAAACACACAATCTAAAAGATAATAAGGGATATATTTCAATCTGAAGTACCTCCTTCTAGGTCTATTCAAACCATTAGGGTACTCATCACTTTGAATAAATTTGATGACATCTTGTGCCCAAATTTGTAGAGGCATGAAATAAGCTGGCTAGGAACAATCAAAATTGACCAAAGCTTCATCTTTTGACTCATGGAGGTCTGAAGTTAGGTGTTCACAAAGACCTTTACCCCTTATTAGCTTTGGAACTTTGATATAAACATCATATTTCATTACATTAGTAATTCACCCTACCCTCTTTTCACTAAGGTCTTTGCTCAAAATAAAATCTTTGGTAGCAGGATAAGAGACCATAATATTAATCCTATTATTTGAAGCCATATGCCTAAAATTCTTTATTCCTCTTAAAACAATAATGACTTATTTCTCCACTAATGTGTACTTGACCTCATAATCTTCCAAACCTTGATTAAAGAATGCAATTGGTTGTTGACACCTTCATCATTATTTTGCATTAGCATAGCTGAGATAATATCAAAGTTATAAAATTAATATAACATGAAATATTTATAAAAAACAAGGTTCACAAGAGTGGGAGCTTGTGTAATTTCTTTCTTGATGGCTTCAAAGATACTATTACCTTCCTTAGTCCAAGATAAAACTTGGTTCGTATTGAGCATAGATGTGATAGGTTTCACCAAAGATGAAAAAATAGGTATGAACCTTATCATAAAATTTATCTTTCCTAGGAAGCTTTGGAGTAATTTCTTATGCAAAGGAAATTATAGGCCTAGAATAACCTCTATCCTTTTTGGATCAATAGTTATACCATCTTTTTTAACAACATGTCCTAAGAGCTTACATTCATGGACAACAAAGATGCATTTTTTGGGGTTGAGAGATAATCCATATTACCTACACCTTTCAAAAAATTTCCTTATGTGTTTCATATGCTCATTAGAATCCTTAGAGAACACTATTATTCCATCTAGATATACCAACAACATTTCATTGATTAGACCTTTGAAAGCCATGTCCATTACCCTTTGGAAGGTGGTACCAGCATTTAACAAACCAAAAGGCATATTCCTATAAGCAAAAATCCCCCATTTTGTAGTGAATGTTATCTTAAACATATAATATTCATTCACTAAAATATTATTATAACTATAATATCTATTTACGAGAGAAAAATGTTGAGAACCTGAAATAACTTGCAATATTTGTTCCATTAAGGGTAAAAGATAGTGATCTTTGAGTGACACTCTATTAAGATATCTATAATCCACATAAATTATTATATCCCCATTATTATTTATAATAGGCATAAGGTTAGCTACCCATGTTTAATTATTGATAAGAAAGATTATTTTAGATTCAAGGATTTTGGTAAGTTCTAACCTCATGAGTTGTTTAACCTTGGGGTTGATGGGCCTTTGTTTTTGCCTAACTAGTTTAACTCTAGGTTAGAATTAAATTGTATGACATGCTAAGATAGGATAAAAACCTCTTAGTTCCTTGTATTCCCAATAAAATATGTCATGGAACTCTCTACACAAATCAATGAATGTTTACTTCTCTAATGTAGAACATACCTTGCCTAGTTTGAAGAGTTTGTATTTAAAGATCAAGACCCTTTCATAATTATATTATTTTGTATACATACTTAAATTTTCCTTATTATTTTAGTTGTATTAATTAAAGATAGAATCTAAGGTCACCAATCCATTAGGTATCTTGTTTGTTCTTAGCTACATAGTCTGATTATCAAATTGTTCTTGGAATCTCTTTTGGTTTCTTAAGGAAAACTTAGCTTCATTTTGAAAGAAGTGTGAAATTTATTTGTCACTATTATACACTTGTGAAGACACCTAAATATCAAGTATGGAGGGTCTGATAATGATATTGATGTGGGATTTCTTTCCTTCCTCTTTTATGGTAGTAAGTGTATCAAATTGTGCTCCTATAGTAATTAGTCTATCAACATGATTATTCTACTCCCTTGGGACTAATTGTATGTTGAATACATTGAAGTCTTAAAGAAAATAACATAGCCTATGATTATAGGATTTTAGAAAAGGATTATTGGTAGTAACCACATTATTACCTTGATGCAAAATCAAATCACTATTTCCATAGACATGTAGATTATTGATTCCTTTTTTCCTTGCCTATTGAAGGCTTTGAATCAAACCTTCATACTCATCCACATTGCAAGTGAAAATGAAATAGAACCTATATTAAGAATAGTAATAATTTTTAGATGGGGAAACCAACATGACACCAGATGTTGAACCAATCTTACTTCTTGAGACATCAAAAAACATTTTCCACATTTCATCATTCTCACCTTTCTCTTTAGAAAGTAAACATATTGGCATTCCTTTCTCATGTAGGCAATACACTTCTAAATCAGTTTACTCCATCGAAGCATAAGGGCCATGCTCATATGTGTTAGTACCATAATAATCAATAAATATATTATAAATGCCTTAAATCTTGGAATAATTACCATCATCCATGATAGGCTCCTCTTTATCATTGATAACACAATTCAGATTGGAACTTACTTGAACATAAGGTTTAATATGTTATTTATGAAATGTTTAAGTCTTAATTGTTACCTTTGCTCCATGAATTGTCCTAAAGGCTAATAAGGAGCAATAAATTGAGAGGTAACCTCCTATATTGAATGTTAAATCCCTTGAGAGGTAGATAGAAAAGTGGACATGCAAGTCAACCACTACAATGTCTTGGAGTATGGGGAAACTAAGATAATCATGAAAAAAAACCTTCAAACCTTTGATGAATCGTAATGACTTATAATGTGTACCATCTAATTGAATCACCCCATTATTATGTGGTTCATATTTTAGACCTTATTTGTCATCTATAACCTTGGGAATCATTGATGTGCTAGCTCTACTATCAACTATGCATTTCTGATGAAGCTTATCCCCCATAATGAGAGTGAGGTATAACGATGGAGGATTATCATATTTGGTATAAGGTTCCACATTATTATTAGGAGAATTAGTAAGAGAAATATTACTATGACCATGATGGTGATGGATGACTATTATGGATAATGGAAAACTATTTTTGCAAAAGCTCTTTTTGTCTAGGCATATGAAGGACATCCTAAAGAGAAATGGGTGTCTTGGCATTCTTCAATAAATACAAAATGTCTAGAGAATAAATACCTAATTTTTATTTATCCCTTGGAGGAAATAAATTTCTTGTAATTTGAGGTATCAAAGAACCTTAAGTAGACTTTCCAACATTTTAACTTGAAGGAGATGTAGGATTTGTAGGGACTACTATGTTTGTAATCATGATTTACTACTTCATAGGAAGATTAGATGAAATTTTAGGCACACCATTAGCATCTCCTAAAGAATTCATTTTATCTCAAGTATTGTATACAACTAAATTCTCTTCATTAAGTATAAAAGTGTCTTCAACTAGGAATTTGGTGAATCTTTCTTCTTGAGGATGCCAACTTTAATTTGTTTGCATGAGGATTTCATCATCTATTAATAGCTGAGGAGTGACTCCTCCTTGAGAAACTAGATCTTGATCTCCTAATTAATTAATGTCCATGAATTTTCATTATTTCCATTCTTCTCCTTGGATTATATTTCTATGCACTCATACCATTGATATTATGTTAGAGTCTAAAGTATGATTGCATACATCGATAGGCCTATTAAAATTAGGATTCCCTTAACCTTTCCCTTTCTCATATTATTGACCATATTTTTGATGATAGGGGTGATTTTTATTCACACCTTTTTGGATTCTATCTCACCTAAGCTTATCTTCTAATAATTGAAGATGTGCATCTTTATCCATGGCATCATCTACTTTATTAAGAACAGTCCTTGATTTGACATTAGCATTAGGAAATTGGGTAATGTTTGGAGCAGTAGTAGGAACATTAGGAAACATAGGCATATATAATTTTGTAGGAAAATTTACTACTTGAATGAGGTGTTATTCATCTCTAATGACAAGGTCATATGTTTCAAGAAGAGTGAAAACACTCGTGGATTGTTGTAGATGGTAATATTACTACCAAAAGAAAAAGCTAGTAGGTGGTCTCATGGGAGGAGAAAACCTATGCCAAGTATTTTGGAACATCTTTTTGAAGTCATGCATTATTTCCTTGGGGGATATTTGGATCATATTGAGATAGTAAATGAGTGAAGTGTGGTCACTCTTTTCCTCAAATCTTGAAGTTAACAACACTCCAAAGTCGTCCCATGTTGTAATGAAACCAGTGGTCAAAGTACTATGCCAATCAATTTATTTACCTATAAGGGACATGGAAAGGAGTATAATGGAAATATTTACCTTAGTGACATTGTGAAAACTATATAAGTTTTATATATCCATAATGTGCTCATTAGGAGTGATATGGGCTTCACCATTGAAGGCCAAAACACTCTTTATAGCATTAGGGGGAATGCCATCATAGGCATCAAGATGGATTGGATTTTCAATGTTAAAATATAGGAAGGAATGCTACCAATCCATGTTTTTTTCAATTTATTCCTCACTTTATTGGTCTTATTGGATAAAAAAGTCATCTTTCTCTTCAAAGGGCATAATAGGTTGAGGGTATTGAACTTCAAGAGGAAGTTTAGGTTGAAGAGGTGGATTAATGTGATTAAAAAATATACTATAACATGATCTAGGAAGGAACATGAAGTATAAACACAAATATATTACAAAAAAATGTTTTACAACTAAATTTTACCTTTAATGGAGTTGTCAAATCCTGAATAGGACACCATATGTAGATGATGTTCTCAAGACCAACATTCATCTTGACAAGTTGTATTTAGGAAAATGGTCTAATCAAACATACCAATAATTTGTCACAAAATATTTAACCCCAGAGGAGGTTATTCAAGCCTACTCTAAGATTTTGGAAACATTGGAATACTTCTAAGTATATGGTTTACCTATAGTAGAAGTAGACCTCTAGGTTTAAGCAATACCTCCCTAGATTAATCTTTAAGTGCTTATCACCTATACTAACTAATTAATTATATGAAAATGGATATATTTTTGTATTAAATAAAAATAATATAAGTGGGTGATACACCATGAATATTGACACAATATTATCATACTCCTTGCACTAATTACCAAGACATACAACACTAGATTGAAAGTCCTAAGATGTTATAACATTAGTATTTCAATATGGAGGTGATATGAATGAGAAAACTAAAGGTAAGTGGAATAGAGTTTAGTTTTTAAACTAAAATTACACTTTCATACTTTGAGTGAGCAAAACACATTAGCTACACTCCATATGACTTGTTAGAATGAGAATTTCTTGCACCAAACATGAAAGGACAAGGAGAAGCAAGGATAAAATCTTATCACTAGACCTCAGAATTCATCACTTCAAACACTTAAAAAAAGTTTTATAACTCAAAAAAATATTTCTTGTATTATTCAAAGTCAAGTAAAACATCAAACAAATACGGCTTTGCCATACCAGGTGTGATATTAGAAAATAAGATCTAAAATGGCTAGTACTTATAGAATATGACAAAGGAGAGAGGAGGGAGCTCAAGGGTTACAATGACACTTGTCAAGATAAAATAGAGTTATGTTTGAAGGGTAATGTAATATTAAACAAAACATACAATATATATTTGGATAAATGTCTCTCTAAGCATGAAAACTCTCAAAGTTTGGTATAGGACCTCTCAATTAGTTTCTTTGAAACTATCTTCATCATTGAATTCTCTTGATTATTCCATAGTAGACTAATAAAAATTTACACATGTGAAATATTATGAATATATTAATAAAAATCTCCAACATTCATTAGATGTATCCCTAATGACTGATATTATTTTGCACAAGTGTTCTCACATCTTGCAGTAACTATCATCCTTATATATATATATATATATATATATATATATATATATATATATATATATATATATATATATATATATATATATATATATATATATATATATATATATATATATCTGTCTTCACATTTGCCACCAAGATTCTTATTAGTTTTATAATATAATATGTATAGTAGGTGGTATGACACATTTAAATATTATTCATATATTTATATCCATCAATAAAAACTTAAAAATCCTCCCAATTAGAGTTATCACATTCTCACTTGGTGATCACTTTTCATTCACTATGCTAGTTTGGACTACCTAAAGTTAAGGTGATTATACAAAGACATATGTGATTAATTGAACAAATAAATAATAATTAGGGGTTATATTAGGTCCCAATTGACATACCAAATTGATAATAATCCTTTCCAACTCCTTTGTACCTACAAAAAATTAAAATCTATGAAGAAAACCAATTTTCTACCTTATACATACAAATAAGGTAGAAGCCAACCTGATGTGAAGAAGGATGGGGAAGTATTATTAAAGTGAAAATAAAGTTAAATTCAATAAAACTAATCTATATTCCTTTTCTTCTTTATTTTTCCCATTGGGTCAGTAGCAAGGGTTTTGAGTGGTTTTAGCCTTTAAGGATTGTTCATAAAAATTTGACATTCAATCCTAAAAAAAATTCCACTATAAATTTTTTTAGGGCCATATTAAACATATCCTAACTCCTCAGGTCCCCATGCTATATGTACATGTATATGAGTTTCCAACCTTATCTGATCGAGCTCTTTCCTACATTATATGCACCCTGAGTTGTTCTTGAGCCAAGAAAATGGATTTCTTATGACTTTATCTAAAAAATGAAGGTTTAAAATAAAATTATAAACCCAAATGTTGGTAATTTAATTATTTTTAAGGATCATATATCTATGTAAATTATATAGTCCCTCTAATTAGGCTTTAGGCCTAGTCAAGGACTAATAGGCCTAACTATACCCTTGGGGGTTTAGGCTACTATGCCTAGAATCTAGCACCTTCGAAGACTTTTTAATGTCCATAAATGTTTAATATAACTTAATATACAGTTATAACATTTTTTAAATATCTTTCAACTCACCTTATTGTGTTCCTTATGACAAACTTGTAAAGTATGGTTCTTTGGGAGTGCCCTCTGTTTAAGATAAAATAGAGGACACTTGTCCTATTGTCCCAGCCACAATGATTACATAGGGGTATTAATTATGTATTTATAATTTTATTTACTATTACATAGAGATATATCACATAAATTGGTCATATAATTATTCAAACACCCCAAGATAGGCTTCTCAAGCTTGCTGACTATGTATCAGGTATGTGTACTTTTTTTAGGTTATGTGTTGAACTCTTTTGGAATGATTCCCTATTTTAATGTGATTAGAATATCATGAGATGGTATTTATAAATTTTTAAATTTTGACCAAATAAGTTCATCATCCAAATCATTGATAAATTTATTCAATATGTACATTCCACTTTGACATGCCTAATTGGTAAGTTAAGGAACTATGTTTTTTACTTATAAAATGGCATACCTATAGGTATATACTATAGTATTAGGCCTTTTAATTTTTCCTAAGAAATTATTGGAGTCCTTGGTGTTCATCTCATAGTTTAAATTTTCTACATTATGCCTTAAGTGATACCAACACACCCACTATTTAGTCCAACTTGCATTATCATCTTATAACAATCTTGTAGGTGTCTATTCTAAGAGCAAAAGAGGTCCTGTAGGTTGAGATATAGGTTGAGAACCCATATTTAAACTCATATAAATTTTATTTAAACCATTACTTACATTTAAACCCCAAAATAGTATTTGCATGCATAGTTATACCTCTAGCAGGTCCTATATCACCATAAAGCCATTTGGGGTTCAAAATCCTATAGATAACATTGAGGGACTGTAGTGAAATATTACATAAGTTAGGAGATATTCATCATCATACTTATTTGGCCAAATAGAAAAATTATCATTTCAAATCATAAGACCTATGATTAGTCACCATGATGGAAACATTTAGACCTACTAAGACCTCATGTATTTGACTATGGGAGGATTGAAAGAAGGGTGAAAACCCCATTTCAAAAAATTTAAGGTAACTAGTCCTTTAGGTTACTTAATCAAAATAAGACATGGTTTCAAGAATATTTTATATTCAATGGCTTAAATACTAATTTATATGGTACCCTTAACTCATCAATACCTTAAGGAAGGTCCAAACAAGTTTCAACATATGCATTCCAATTGCTCTGTACTCTATATGAGCCACATATAGGTGCATATTATAGGACACAGGGTAATGAAGGTGAGATATTACTAGTATGCATAGTGGATGGACCTATAATAAATATTAGGCCTCCATAAAATATTGAAATTTATCCTTACCATCCTAAAGGACTTCAAACTAGTTTAAATATCTTCACTCTAACATGGTTAGTCTCCTATGGGGCATTTATAGGTGTTTATCAATGATGTAGGACTGTGCATAGAGATTGAATTGGTTGTCAAAATATATTATATGTCATTTGAATGGATTGGATTGATTTATCATGTAATAATATTGTACACAACTTGTTGAAACTCTTCATTACCTTTCCATGACTGTGTTTAAAACTTTTATTCACCTCATTCACCTGACTGTAGGTGAACACATGCAAGGAACTGATCGTGTTTTATTTTATTGAATTTTCAATCCCCATGGAGATGAATTAGGGAAAAAAAATTCTTGGAGAGGCTGATAATCATGTTTTTATAAGTGAAAAACCACATCAACCTTGATTAAAACCACTAAAAGAAAGGAAAACCCCTCTAGCTGATGAACATGTCTATAATATAACAATGAATCTCCTACTTGACAAATCAAGATGTTTTTCTCCTCAAATCACATCCAAAAATGATATAAAATATGTAAAACATGAGAGGAGGATTTATAAATATTATATAATCACTTTCATCAATTGGATTGTATGAACTAGTTCAAATAGAAGCAAAACCTAGAGTCTGTGGGGATTAACATAAAAAAAAGGATTAGTTAACTTATTAAAATTAGTTCATAAAGTATAGGTAAATAATATTTTAAATAATTCCATGAATAATAATTATAATAATCATACTAATATCCCATGAGATATTTTCTCTTCAATGAACATTTGTAGTCCATACTCAACCAAAACCAGTTGGACACTTTTACATGCTTAGTGGAGTGATGGAGAACTGAAATGGTTTTGAGCCATTTTTTGGACTTCCAAAGCTGACCAAGTGTCAAATTGAGTTCATGGGAGTTGAAGAGTTACTATAAGGCCTTCCATAGTGCCAAAAATTCTATAAAATCCATATAACTACCCAAACTTTCTCTTTTCTAACCATTTTCTTGATTATAATGTAGTAACTACCAATTTTGTAGTTAGGATTGACATGAATGATAATAATATGACATAGGGGGAATTGAGAAACATTTTGACATCTTTATATACTTAATGAAATCATAAAACATTCATAAATGTCTCAATTATGACCCCTTATGACATGAGATGGCATAAGGACTAAAATTTGACCATGACAAAGTTAATGACATACCAAATGGCCCTAACTAGGACCATAAAAAACCTCATAATACCTTATAAGACACCTATATCAAGTTTTATACTATATGGTATTGACCTATTTTGACTTTAGGTCAAAATAGTAAACAAGGACATAAGTGTTCATCTTGATTGTCTTGAAGCCACTTGAAGTGGAAAACCATCTAAAACCTATCAAAACCTTGACTGTCACCTTATTACTATGAGTATGACACCATGAGTTGGCTTAAAATACCATCTATAATTATGAATAAAAATAGAGAGAGGATAAAAATTAAAGTGGGAGGATTAAGATGAATTATAGAGGAATATTTAAAACCATTTTATAATGTAAACACTAAAAAAAAACCCAAATTGTGATTGTATTCTTGACTAAAACATGTAAATAAATGAAAGGAGCTAGTTTTTTGCCAAATACCCCTTCCTCAGCTAATATACATGATGAAATTTATGAGAGGGATGTAATTTATATGCTTATATCACTTACATATGATCATTATTCTTCCATCAATCTTAGTGATAGAATTGCAAAGAGAAACCTAAGCCTGCAAGGATGAAGAGGCCATTTTGAGCTCCTTCCACTCTTAACAATTGTTCATAGAGTCAAGGGGCTTGAATAGGAAACTAATACCATAAGGTGGAATGGAATAAGGATACATTGGAATAAAAATCACTTATATGGGGTGAATCAATGCTTAAAAATTTGTAAGTGATCATTATTCTTCCATCAATCTTAGTGATAGAATTGCAAAGAGAAACCTAAGCCTGTAAGGATGAAGAGGCCATTTTGAGCTCCTTCCACTCTTAACAATTGTTCATAGAGTCAAGGGGCTTGAATAAGAAACTAATACCATAAGGTGGAATGGAATAAGGATACATTGGAATAAAAATCACTTATATGGGGTGAATCAATGATTAAAATTTTTCTTTGAATTATACTTTAACATTCTTGAGCTATAAAAGTAACATAGTGATATAACAATGCATAAAGAACCATTCACATGAGCATGAAACAAGAAAACACATAAATGAGAGGGAAAACCTGAAGGTTAAGAAAAAACACTATGATATATAAAAATGGACTAATATAATATGAAACAAAAGATCAAATTCATTTGATCACCAACTCAACTTTGAGCACCAACCCCAATAAAGTCAATCACCCACTTGACTAGGCTTTAACAAGCACCTAATTGCCAGGAATCACTAATTCCATAGGCGACTCAACACCAACTCAAAAATTTCATGAATTTTAATCACATTCATACCTATTCACTTATTTTATTGTCTATAACTCATTTCAATACCTCCTTTTGCTTAACCACACAATATTTTATTCACTTCATTTCCATATTTAAAATAGGCCTAAACAACCTTGGATATATACTAGTCTCATGGTTACACACCACTTAGTCAGCCACATACCTTAAAACTCTTATTTAATCCACATAATATGTATTAGGACATATTATTAACATTTTTAAATAAAAAATTGAACCCCTTTTAGTCTACCACAACTTAATTAGGCCTTACTTCTCCTTTAGGTCTCATGAAGACCTAATTGAATTAGGTTTATCCTCTTAAACCTAAAACTTGATATTATTAGGTCTAGATGGACTCATCCAATAATAATAAACCATTCAATAACTTATAAAATAATATTTATTTACCTTATCCATGATTTATTAGGCCTATATCCTTCTTTCATACCATGAAATATCATTTAGGACAAATTGCCCTATTAGGCCTGTATACCTCAAAAGTTTATTTTTCAATAATGAAGCTTAAACAACCTTAAGTACTCAAATATGAAAAATTAAATAGGTATATAGATTATCCATGAACTTATTTTCATCACTAAATTCTTGGAACACCTTCACTTAGGAGATAAAGGCTCAATAACATTTGGTAACTCACTTAGAATTGCCAATTCACCTCAAAAACTAGTCATGATGAATTAGACCTCCAACACCTATGTAAACACTTTTCATGACTCCTGGTACATATAATTTTTCCTATGAGATATCCATAAAATCCTTATATATAAAACTCATATGGTTTAATGGTAAATATTGGTCTTGTAGACCAATTTATTGACCTATATCTCATAGTCCTATCTAAACCAGACATGCCATTTTATGAACAATTATTTACCACATACACTAACCTCAAAAGGTTATAAAATAATGATAACGAATTATAATTCATAAATAAATTCTTCATTCACTTTATTTCATAAATATATCATGCACATATGCTCAAATCTATCTCTTCATCTCTGACTGGGTTTTACACCATTCACACCATTGTGCCTATATATGACTGACTTACTTGGATGAAAAAATTAGAAAAATTAAAGGCTAGAGTATATCTATAAATCATCATGGAAATGTAAAATGAGTCTCTATATTCTTATACCATCCATTTTATTTTCTTGACCAATTCAACTTTTGAGAGCTACATCAACTTCTTGACAAATAGGCATGTATCTATACTTTCTATCTCTCATCTTACTAACCACCAACAGCTAGACATACTTGGGAGATTTTAATACATTATATAATATTTTATATAGGCATTTATATCCATATTTATCTATTTTGAACAAAATATTACATATCGCATCCTTATTAGGGTTTTAGGGAGGTTTAACATAAGTTTTGGTGTTAATGATTATTTATAAGGGAATGAAACTTATGTATGTATATACTAGATAATATTCTTAACCATCAATCCTTAATATATTATACTCCCATGTAGAGGTTACATGTGCCAAAAAATCTCTAAAAGTGCTTGTCAGGTTTAAGAACCTCATTCTGTGAGCTCAAGAAGGCCTAGAACAATGATTCATGAACTTTTCCTTCAAATCTTAACCTCAAACTTTGTGATAATACATAAAAAACTTATCATTCCTATTTAATTTCTCACATGTGCATACTTTCCTTGAAATTTAATTTTCATACCTCATTAGGCCAGGTAGGTTCTATAAGTGGTCTAAGTGTAGACTTAGACTAAAGGTACTAATCCTATAGAATCACCCTGAAACTCTCATGAATTATTCTATACCTTAATTACATGATCAAACAATTCCATACAATCTTTACATGCCTCTATTCATTTATTTCACAATGCACATACCTCTTCATTTCATGACTATGTTTCCCATGCACTTGAGATCAAAGACTTGTACCTTCTATGTAGACATAAGACATTAGTTTCCTTCAAATTCTCTATTTATATTTTTATAATGAAATTAATCTCTCATGACAAAAATCTCACATCACACACTTCCAAATGTCCTTAATTACCTTTGACAATCAACCTTCATAAGATGCACCTTTGACATGAATGTCAATACTCAACAATCTACCCCTTTGTCATTGATGGAAACCAATCTCAAAAAATTATCTCAATAGGCTATTTATATCCCATTCTAAAATTTCTCCCCCGTTAACATTAATGACAAAGAGATACTTTAAACTTTTTGGATCTCACCTCTTACAACTATAAAACTCAACATATAGGATTATGAGTCAATGAAAAATCATATAAAAATGTTCCCCTTATCTCCATGCATAAATTATTATCACTACTAACCTACTCTTGGAACTAATGAACCACATAATTATCTCCCCCTAAGCCTTTTACCTCATTAATGATTTCTAGGGGTAGTAATTACACCCAATTCTAGTCTTAGATGTTCAAATGTTGTCTTTAGAAGTGGCTTAATTAAAATATTTGCAATCTGATCTTTAGTAGATACATACTCAAGATTTAAATTTTATTCACTTACCTATTCTCTTAGGAAATGATACCTTATCATAATGTGCTTAATCCTTCAGTGCATAACTAGGTTCTTTGATACATTAATAGCACTTGTATTGTCACAAAAGATAGGACAAAGACTATCATACCCCACTTTGTAGTCCTTTAAGGTTTATCTCATCTATAATAATTGAGTGTAATATGAAGTTGTTGCAATGTGCTCATCCTCATAATTAGATAATTCCACTTATGATTGCTTCTTGCTTATCGATGATATTATGCACTCTCTTAAGAAGAAATATCATTCACTAGTGCTCTTCTTATCATCTAGACTCCCTACCCATTCTTCATCTATATAGGCTATCAAGTTACTGTCATTTCTCTTTGGATACCATAACCCAAAATCCATAGTCCTCTTGAGATACTTAAGTATCCTTTTAACTTATTGAAAATGATTTGCCTTTGGATTTGATTTAAATCTTCCCATAAGACCTAATTCTTGCATGATGTCAGGTGTAGAGACAATAGTGTATACAAACTTCCAATCATTAACCTGCATGCTCTCTGATTGAAATTTAGAGATTCATCTTCCTTGCTAAAATTACACCCTGTGATTGTAGGTGTGCTAACTGCTTTGAAATAATCCATCTAAAATTTATTCAACATCTCTCTTATGTACTTATCTTGTGAAATGAATATACCTCTTTCTGATTGAGTGATTTGTAACCCAAGGAAGAATGATAATTCTCAAATTCATTCTACAATACATCTGCAAAGGCCTTAGTCATATTCTCACTATTTTCACCAAATATGATTTCAACCACATAGAAAACCTATATCAACTGATGATCATTTTCTATCTTTATGTATATATTACTATTTACAACTCCTCCCTTAAATCTTTGGTATAATAGGCACTTGTCTAATCTAGCATAAAAAGCTCAAGGAGCTTGCTTTAGACCATAAAGAGCCTTTTTAAATATACATAGAAAGTCCTTGTTACCTAGTAATGATAAACCCTCAAGTTTCTCTATGCACACCTCCTCTTCCAAGTTCCCATCTAAGAAAAATAGATTTGACATTTTTCTGATACACCTTAGACCATTTGAATCCTGCATATGCTAAAAACAATCTAATAGCCTCTAATCTTGCTACTGGAGCAAAGGTTTCCTCAAAATATACTTCTTATAATTTGGAATACCCATTACATACCAATCTATCCTTATTCTTAGTGACTTCCCCATCCTCATGCAACTTTTTTCTAAACACCCATTTTATGCCATTGACATTATCGTCTTTAGGCCTAGGAATTAGTTCCAAAGTCTCATTCTTTTCTATTTGATCTAACTCATAATTCATATATCCTATCCAAAAATTGTCTCTACTTTATTATACAATGTTCTTAGGTTCAATTTTAGACAATAGAGAAACATTCTATTTATTTAGGTTACTTATTAGATTTTTCCTTATTTTCATACCTGCATCCTTGTTGGCAATGATTTATGATTCAAGATGGTATCTCTAAATCTATCTTAAGGGGTATTTTGAGTCTTTTATTTACTCAAATTATTCTTATTACTCATATAAATTTATTTATTGTTGTTCATTATTAAATTCCAAATTCTTTGATGCATCTTTTGATTGACAGTGTGACTTCTTATAACTGGTCTCGTTAATATTCACATTGGTGCTTTCCACTATATTCTACTACCTATATTTATAACATCTATAAGTTGAGATTAATAATTAGTACCCAAAGAATATTCCTTCATTATACCTTGAATAAAACTTACCTAAGTCTTCCTCATCTCTTTTGATGAAGCATTTGCTTCCAAACACTCTAAAGTGTTTCACATTAGTAGGTTTGGATTTCTATAGTTCATAGGGGATTTTTTTGCCATTAATCCTTACCTATCCTATATTCAAAATTTAGACCATAGTAATCATTTAATCTCTCTAGTATCCATAATATATCCTTGATTAATTTAGAATTATCCTTTCCATTTATTAAACTATTATATTCCTTCTTTCCACTACCCCATTCTTCTAAGGTGTCCTAGTTGCTGAAAACTATCTCTTAATCCCTTAGACCTCATAGAAGTCATAAAATTCATTGGACCAAAAATATCCTCCTATATCAGATCTTATCAATTTTATATTTCCATTATTTTCACTCTCAACTAGAGCCCTTAATGCCTTGAACTTATCAAGAGCTTCTTACTTTTATTTCAAGAATGCTACCCAAGTCATTCTTGTATAGTCATATATGAATAACATGAAATGATATCTCCTTGAATAATTTGGATTATTATTGGTATACATTGATTAATATTTATTAAATCTAAAGGTCTTATATTATAATAATCCTTAGAATTGAATCTCCTTCTAGTCTACTTACCATGTTGACATGCCTTGTAAAAAGTGTTTGTAGGTATGGTGATTTTAGGCATATTCTTCACAAACTTCTTAGAGCTTATATTTACTAGATTATCAAAGTTTGGGTGACCCAAATTTATGTAACATAGCCATAATTCATACATATTTCTCATAAAACATCTCTCCGTGATCTCATTCAAGACATATATATTTTTCCCAGTTATGAGAATTATCATTAGAAATTAACCTTCCTGATTTAGATCTCCTTATATCACACCCTCTATCATGAAATGTTCACGTGTGTCCTTGGTTTAAAATTGAAATTACAATAAAAATTTATGTTTCAATCCTTCCATATACAAAACATTCTCTATTTTAGTCTTCCCATTTTCCAAACTCAAGATACCCTTACTAACAATATTGGCAGTCATGTTATCTTCAAATTTCACTATCCCTTGTCATGTCCCCTTTTTCGTGGACATTGACAGACTTGATGATTAGCCTATTTATGCGACCTTCATAGGCTAATAGGATGGATAGAGGGTCATAATGGAGCTTGGATTGACTTTGATTCAAAGAATTTCTACATTTGGTTTTCATTCAGGTTATTTCAGACACATTGGGCCTGAGCTCCTATTATTTAGGGATATTTGACATGCAACAGAGTGCCTTTATCTTGGTATGGTCATGTGCGGCCCTGGTTCACCAGCTTTGAATGGTTCGAGGATCCGACATGTATTGAGGGAGATATTAATATTTGATTGATTTAATCAAATATTAATTATTTAGCCTATTTTTAATTAGAAACCCTAATTCTAATTTAAGAAACCCTAATTAGGGCAAGCATATATTTTTGAGGGTATAAGGGTTCTCATGGAGGCCATTATTGATTATGCATTGATTATTTGATTATTGATTTTGAAGAATTCTTCTGTGAAGACTGAGCCAAGGGTTCTAGGATTCCATTGCAGTGGAGAACGTCAACTCTTCATTGTGTGTGATTTAGAGGCTGTGAAATATCAGCTGATTTATTGCCAAATTGAGAGATAGCTTCATACAGAAGCTATCACAGAGGTACAGATTTGAGAGATAACTTCACACAAAAGTTATCATAGTAATTCAGGTATTTCTTTATTTAGGTTTGGATTCAATAAATTATACAGATAGAGATCTTCTGTATTAGAGACATATATTTTCAGATCAAGGGTTGAAAATAGGTAGGTTGTACTTAATTGGTGTCTGTATGAAGTCCGTAGAGGTCCATACAAATCCACGCAGACACCGACCTCGGTAGATAGAGATCCCCAGTGATCGACATCGGCTGACTAAAGATCGACGTCGACAGAGAAGGATCTACAGTGACCGACGTCGGCAGCATATCGACCGATGCTGACGACTGTGTGTTCGACACAGTAGGCTAAGACAAAATTTCCAAATTTAGGGTCAATTTCTAGATTTGCAAAGCTAGGGTTTTCAAGACTGTATTTCATATTCTTTATATGCATAAGAGAGGACTATAATTGTAATCATCTAGAAGAATAAGTGATAAGATCTGTGATTTGCTATTGAGAGACTATATTATTGTTATCTTCTAAATTTATTCAACATAAATTGTATCTTTGTTTAGAGATTTTGTGTTTCTATATTCCCTATTTGAAGGGGATATTACAGTGGTATCAGAGCTTTTGCTTGGAAAAAGGAGCCCCTAAGTAAGGGACATTACAGTGGTATCAGAGCTTTTATAGGAGAAAAAAGAGCCCCTAAGTAAGGGACATCACAGTGGTATTAGAGTTTTTTGACGGGAAAAGGAGCCCCTAAGTAAGGGATATTATAGTGGTATCAGAGCCAAATTCCTGCCATCCTATTGGGCACATCAGAGCTAAATTCCTACCATTCTGTTGGGTACAACAGAGCCAATGTCTTGCCATCTTGTTGGGTAGTTTGGGTAGTTTGTTGAATCAATTAGTAAATCATGATGACTCCATATACTTAGAGATAGTGGGACTATGATATGAAGAAGTTGAAACTAAGTTTGAAGAGGTTAAATGAATCTCTTTCACACCGTACATCCAAAGACAAATCCACTCGGTATATGATAGCGAAGGATGAGTGGGAGTTATTAACTCCACGAGCTCAGGGGAGGTTGTCTTTTGATTGCTTTGTTAAGCTGAGAAGAGACCACTACAGATCACTTAGACAAGAGCGCAACATGTCCCATGATTATTATGATTATTATGAGATAGGAGATAGTGAAGATGAGGATGAGTCTGATGCTTGCACTCAGAGTCTAGAGGTGTGCTCAGATGCTAGTGCACTAAGGGTTGATGATCTCTCAGTTATGACAGAGATTGAAGAAGAGTCCCAGGATTTGATTATTGCAGATGATACTCAGGAGGATGCAGTTGACAGTTTTGAGGACTTAGTTTCACCAGCTATTTCTCTAAATATGAAAGAGTTAGTCAGTGATGCTACAGCTTTTGATACTCTGGATGTTGATATGAGCTTTGGAGTTGATTCACAGAGTAAGGATGGTAGTACTCCAGAGATCAGTGATTTTGAGTCTACTCTTTTGGACCATGCATCAGAGGAGGATAGTAGGAGACAGTCTAGGCAGTGCCACCATGTGTCTTGTCAGCTGAGAGTTAGTGAGCAAGACATTGCTACTGCTTGTAAGCATTTTGATGATGCTCATCAGTTGTTAGCAGTTTATGGATTGGGTTCTCCTACTAGCATTGAGCAAGGAGGCAGTTATTTATCCTTGACAGAGATCCACTCTTTATGGGAGGCTATCCAGATTCTGAGATAGGGTTATATATGTTGGTAGCCGATAGAGATTATCTTATGGAGTGGGGCAGCACAGCGTATGATGCATTATTGGTCGAGGAAGATAAGGTGAGTGAGCTTACTCAATCGCTCGAGGTGACTTTTGAGATTCTTGAGAGTACGCAGCTAGATTATGAGGAGTCACAATTTCATTTGGTTGAGATGACCATAGAGTTAGAGCATTTGCGGTCTTCACCAGCCCCAGACCCAGTCCATTTGTATATTGAGGTGGTTGGTGATGAGTACATTCCTGTAGTAGTTGCTGAGGAGCATGTTGTTGTTCCTGACACACATGTTTAGGATTTGGGAGTACCTGGTCCTGATGAGTTTGGGATACCAGAGGAGTCGAGTCTCCAGATTGATTCTTCTCACATAGATGACAGTGTGGTATAGTTGATAGTGCCACCTTTACAGAGGGATCAGTTATGGGATGGATTGGCACCATTTTTTGGCAGATGGAATTGGCAGTTTGAGTTGTCCATTCTATTTGGATTGTGATACTTTGAGAGTTTGTTTCTCATGTGTTCCTAACTATGACAGTTGTGCTTTCGGAGTTTGGTTAAGTTGCATTCCACAGTTTGCTTATGGGTTCCTCTTTGTTCTACTTCTGATGATGTTGTAGGTACTTGCATTGATTTACAGCTGTGCAGAGCATAACTACATTTGGGATCCAGGTGGATCGAGTGGTTCATTGTTTCGAGATTGCTTGTGGATAAGCAATTTCTGGAGGGGGGATTGTCATGTCCCCTTTTTTGTGGGCATTGACAGACTTGATGATTAGCCTATTTATGCGACCTTCGTAGGCTAATAGGATGGATAGAGGGTCATAATGGAGCTTGGCTTGACTTTGATTCATAAAATTTCTACATTTGGTTTTCATTCAGGTTATTTCAGACACATTGGGTCTGAGCTCCTATTATTTAGGGATATTTGACATGCAGTGGAGCACCTTTATTTTGGTATGGTCATGTGCGGAATCACTCCCTGGTTCACCAGCTTTGAACGGTTTGAGGATCTGACATGTATTGAGGGAGATATTAATATTTGATTGATTTAATCAAATATTAATTATTTAGCCTATTTTTAATTAGAAACCCTAATTCTAATTTTAAAAAAACCTAATTAGGGCAAGCATATCATTTTGAGGGTATAAGGGTTCTCATGGAGGCCATTATTGATTATGCATTGATTATTTGATTATTGATTTTGAAGAATTCTTCTGTGAAGACTGAGCCAAGGGTTCCAGGATTCCATTGCAGTGGAGAACATCAACTCTTCATTGTGTGTGATTTAGAGGCTGTGAAATATCAACTGATTTATTGCCAAATTGAGAGATAGCTTCATATAGAAGTTATCACAGAGGTACAGATTTGAGAGATAACTTCACACAAAAGTTATCACAATATTTCAGGTATTTCTTTATTTAGGTTTTGATTCAATAAATTATATAGATAGAGATCTTCTGTATTAGAGACATATATTTTTAGATCAGGGGTTGAAAATAGGTAGGTTGTGCTTAATTGGCAGTCGTACGAAGTCTGTACAGGTTCGTACAAATCCACACAGACACCGACCTCGGTAGATAGAGATCCCCAGTGACCGACATTGGCTGACTGAAGATCGACGTCGGCAGAGAAGGACCTATAGTGACTGATGTCGGAAGCATATCGACCGACGTCGGTGACTGTGTGTTCAACACAGCAAGCTGAGACAGAATTTCTAGATTCAGGGTCAATTTCTAGATTTGCAAAGCCAAGGTTTTCAAGACTGTATTTCATATTCTTTATATGCATAAGAGAGGACTGTAATTGTAATCGTCTAGAAGAATAAGTGATAAGATCTGTGATTTGCTATTGAGAGATTATATTATTGTTATCTTCTAAATTTATTCAACAGAAATTGTATCTTTGTTCAGAGCTTTTGTGTTTCTACATTCCCTATTTGAAGGGGATATTATAGTGGTATCAGAGCTTTTTCTTGGAAAAAGGAGCCCCTAAGTAAGGGACATTACATCCCTGTAACAATCTTATTCAATTAAATGAACTTGATATTTTCCCTTGTCCTATGGATTGAGAAACCAATATCTATATAGCATTTCATGCCTTCATCTTGGATATCAAAGGATGTTTGAACTAGCATAGATTATTCACCTTTAGTCTTCTCATCCTCCTTCACCTTGTCCACAAGGTCTAACTTCTTGAGCTAATTATTAGTGGTATGAATATATAACATTTTGTCTTGACTAATATTACTTGTATGACTCATATTGAAATCCATTGTAATATGTTCTCTCGGATCATAATTATATCAAAAAATTATACTTCTACTATTTAAATGAGCATTCATCCTATTTTTCTATGAGGAATTGATTCTATCATAATGTCTACAATCCATAGCTCTATGTCCATATTGATTGCATGAGAAATAGTAACCATTGAAAGAATTCAAAAACCTTGTTTATCTAATATTTAATGATACACCATTACCTTTGTTGTCTCTTGAAGGAGTCACATTATTATTGACTTCTTAATCACTTTGAGTCTCAGAATTAAGAATTTATGCATAAGACTTTACTTTGTCAGTACCATCACTTCTTGATAGTCTATCTTCCTTTAATGTTTTACGTTCATTATTTTCATTTTGGTATTCTTTGAACCCAAGACCTGTCTTGTCATGTGGAGAACTCTGAATATTCAAAATATCACTAAGGATTTTAGTGATCTTTTCAAATTTTTGATGTCTCTTCAATTTGATTGTTGCTTGATCCAAGCCTACCTTCAAGGGCTTCAATTCTATTCTAAACTTGGTGCATTCTTCCTCTCTGGTCATAAGACTTGAAGTGACAATCTCAATCTAAGTTTCCAACTGTTTGATGATCTCCTCATGATCATTGGTGCTGTTACTTAGTATATCTTCATAGAGATTAATTTTTTCCTCATAACTCTTAACCAATTATCTCAATTTTTAATTTTTCCTTATTTGGAAATTCAAATCCTATAGAGCACTCACCAATTCTACCTCAAGGTTCATTTCATCCTCTTCTTTATCTTCCATAATACTTTTCCCTTTTGAATAACCTTCATTGTCTATTTCTATGGCCATGAATAAAGTTTCATTTTTATCATGATCATTATTGTCATCATCACTATTAGATATACTTGTCTCACTTATATCAGAGAAGATATTATCTTCTTTGGTATATAAACTTCTCTTATTCTTGAATGACCCTTTCTGACCTTCATACTTCTTAAAAATCTTATTTTCTCTTGTCAGGCTTATATAGCTTTTTATCATCACCATGATGTTCATCATGTTCTCTGTCATGCTAATTACTATCCTTGTTAGGGAACTTGGATGTAAAGTGACAAATCTTACCGCAATTAAATCACTTAAATGGCAACTTTCCCTTATACTTACCTGATCCTTTCCTTAGATTTCTAACAAACATGGATTCTATATTATCATCATCAATATATATCAACATCATACTTGGCCTTTTTATATTGTGACTTTTTCTCATATTTGAATGTAACTTCCTTCCTAGAAGGTCTTCCATCACTTGTTCTCAATTTATAGGTAGTCAATATGACATGAAGCTCATACATATGTAGTATGTTTAGATATTTGATCTTCTCCACAACAGATACTTTCTAATAAAAAATATATGTTAGGGATATTAATATATTTTATAATATTGTTGATTATTAAAAATTATCTCCTATGCCTCTCATGACATTTAACACTTCATCTACTTTTAAAAAATAAGATGAAATGTTTTCATCCTCCTTCATTCTCAAACTTTTCAAACTGCCTTCAGTGGGTTTAAATTTTTTCCAACTTGACTTTGGTGTCTCCTTCATCGATGGTTTGAAAATTTTACCAAATATTTTTAGCTGTATCACAATTCATGACCTTTAAAAATTATGCCTCTAAATAACCACATAGGATGGAATTCATTGCCTTAGAGTTGTTTTCACTTGCCTTCTTTCATATTGCATCGATTGGTGGTGTAGGTGGTGGAGTGAGTCCATCAACAATAGATTTCCATATTTCATATCCCAAGGACATTAGATAGGTTTTCATTCTGATACTCAAAAAATCATAGTTTGTCCCATTAAATATAGGGGCCTTTTTGGCTGAGAAACCTCCTTTCAATTGATGACTAGACATGCTTATGATTCTAAGATCTCTTTTAAGATGTTAACCCTGATTCAAAGGATCAAGATCTAATACCAATTGTTAGAAGAATAATAAATGATAGGGGGTGGGTGAACGAATGTTTAAAAAAACATTTTAACTATAATTTAACATTCTTGAACAATAAAAGCAACATAGTGATATAGAAATGCATAAAGAACCATTCACATAAGCATGAAATAAGAAAACACATGTATGAGTGGAAAACCCTCATGGGGAATAAAAACCATGGAGATATCTCAAAATAAACCAATGTCCTATGAAAAAAAAGATAAAATTTAGTTTATAACCAACTCAACTTAAAATACCAACCCCAATACAGTCAAGAACTCACTTGACTAGGCTTTAACAAGCACTTACAAAGAAACACCAACTCCCTAATTGACTTAAAACCAACTCAACCACCTCATGAATTTTGATCAAATTCACACATATAATCTTATGCTATGGTATATAACTCATTTTTATCAACCATGCAAGATTTTACTCACTTCATTTCTATCTTTGAAATAGGCCTAAATAACCTTGTATATACACTAGTCTCATGGTTACACACCACTTGGTTGACAACATACCTTCAAATATTAGGTCAAACACATAATATGTATTAATAAATCTTATGAAAATTGTTAAATCATAATTTTAACCCATTTTGGTCTACCATAAATCAATTAGGCCTTACTTCTCCTTTAGGTCTCATGGAGACCTAATTGCATTAGGTTTATCCTCTTTATGTTAAAACCTGATCTTCTTGGGCCCAGATGGCATTCTTCAAAAATAAAAAACCATTAAATAAATTATACAATAATATAATACCATCCTCCATGATTTATTAGACCTATATCCTTCATTCATACCATGAAATATCCTTTAGGACAAACTGCCCTATTAGGCCTGTGTACCTCAAAAGTCTATCTTACAATAATGAAACTTAAATACCCTTAATATAATCAAATATGAAAAATTAAACATGGAGATATTATCCATGAAATTATTTCATAACCAAATTATCTTATAACCTTCACTTAGGAGATAAAATCTCAAGAACATTAAACTCATTTTCTCATAACTACTAATTCACCTCAAAAACTAGTCATGATGAATTAGACCTCCAATGCATGTGTAGATAATTTTAATGACTCATAATTTATAAAATGGTAATATGAGATATTTATAACATTATAAAATATAAAATTTATATGGTATAATGTAAAATATAAGTCTTGCATACTAATTTCTTGACCTCATATCTCACATTCTTATCTGAACCAGACAAGCCATTTTGTGCGAAACTTTTTCACCACCTACAATGACCTAAATTTTTTATAAAATAATTATAATTAATTAAAATTAATAATTAAATTATTTGTGTAATATATTTTATCAATATGTCATGCATTGACCCTCAAATCTATATCTTCATTCTTGCCTGGGATTTACACTATTCATACCATTAGGTCTGTCTGTGATTGGCTTACTTAGATGAACAAATTAGAACACTTGAAGGATAGAAAATATCCATAAATCATCACATAAATTTAAAATTAGTATCTATATTATTCTAAAAAACATTTTATATTCTTGACCAATTCAACTTTTGAGAGCTACAACAACTTCTTGATAAATAGTCCTATATATGTACATTTTCTCTCTCATATGACTAACGACCGCCAATTGGATTTACTTGGGAGAGTTGAATGAATGATTAAATATATTATATATGAATTTTAATCTATAATGATCTTTTTTTAACAAAATGTTTAATATCGGGTCCTTATTAGGGTTTTAGGGAGGGTTAACACAAGTTTTGGTGTTAACGATTGCTCATAAAATATTGCCACTTGAATCCAAAAATAATGCATAGAGATATTAGATATGGAACTTAAATGTATATAATTAAATATTATAATACCATTAAAATTTTACACATTCCAATGAATGTCTGAAAGTGATTCTCAAGTTTGAGACCTCATTCTATGAGCTCAAGAAGCCCTAAAATAATGATTCATGTACTTTTCCTTTAAATATTGACCTTAAAATTTGTGATCATACCTAAAAATAGTTATATTACATATATACATGATAAAATGTGCATAATATACTCTAAATATTATATTCATACCTAATTAGGCTAGGTAGGGTCTAGAAGTAGTCTGGGTGTAGACTTAGACTAAAGGTCCTATTCCTATAGGCTCACCTTGAAACTCTCATGAATGCTTATTTACCTTAATTAAATGCTCAAAAAATGACATAAAATTTTTACATGTTTGTGTTCATTTTTTCAACCATGCACATACATCTTCAGTCATGACTATACTTACCATGTACCTGACATCAAAGACATATACCTTCGATGTAGACATAAGACATTAGTTTCCTTCAAATTATCTTTTTCTCTTTCTCTCATGACACTAATCTCAAATTACACACTTTTAAATTACCTTAATCACCTTTGACATCAATGATAATACTCAATAGGACCCCTTACCATTCACAATATCTCATCTCCCAAATCTCTCTCTTCTTAGAGTACCTAGTGAAAACCTAACTAGATGTCATGAGATACAAAGAAACTTGATAGGAGGAACATGATAGTTTTATAATTATTTGGATGTATACATACATTAAAATCCCAGTTTTGAACTTGAGGGAGCTATGGGAGGCCTTGAAAGTGCTTGGAGAGTAATTTCACTCTTAAAAACCTACAACCACCATTTGGAAAACCTCTCTTTTACCATGAAAATTACCATATTTTCTTGGGAAACCCTGATGGAGTTCCATTAATGGAGTTTCTAATGCCTTTATGAATGAATTCAATATGATAAGATCATATTGGAACTCCTTACCTATAATTTATTTCAAAACTCTCATTTTAAACATTATAAAAAGCACAAAAAAACACTTGAAATGGGATTGTAATGATAGAAAGGAGTATTTAACATTTTTTTAATAACCTGTACAGACTATGAGAGGAATTAAGGTGACTTTACATGTGTTTAATACCATATACAAATATCTTTAAAACCTTTGACACTGCTCAGACCCACTTGAATAATATAAGCATAATTTTAGAAAGAACCATTACCTTAAACTTGTCAAACTTATCTTAATATATGATAAACA